>JAKSZT010031435.1:0-14137 GCA_026826555.1 Tolypeutes matacus | reverse complement strand
GAGTTAAGTTTTCTCTTTGGCAGTTTTTCTTCTTATTTTATTTCCTTACTTCTTTCTATGTTCCCTTGAAGGCAAAAGGTTAGGGCCAGAGGAATCAAAAGATGTAAGGAAGGCAGAAGGATAATAGAAATGTTGATAAAAGTTGGAAGAGGGGCAAAATGAGATTCAATGAGATGAATATTTAACTTGTGTAGGCAGTGTAGAGTACTAGGAAAAAATATGGAGTTCCTATAATGGACTGGGAAAACAAATGGAGGAATATATATATATAGTGATTTAGAAGGCTAGAATTATGAGGAGGTAGAGAAATAGTAGAGAAAGGTCTGAAAGGAAAAAGTTAATACTAATAAAAAATAAAAATAAAAAAAAAAAAAAAAAAAAAGAAGAAGGAAACAAGGGGGGTCAATGATACCCCTAAGGTCCACGTGGATCCTTCCTGCCTACTTGTGTTTATCAATGAATTTCCCCACAGGGTTCTATATGCAGGTCCTGAAGCAGCTTTTAGCTATTAAACTAAATTAAAAAGAATTTATTTTTCAATTGTTGAGGTGACCTCACTTTTTTTTTTTTTTTTAGCCAAATGCAGGACCCAAAATAATTCCTCTTCTAGACCTACCCCCTTACGGAAGGGACCCTAGCTGGGCCCGTGGAAATTAATCAAGCACGTCCCACTTTCCGGACTCCCCAGGTTAGCTGAAACTCTGATGTTAGTCAGTGAAGATTGCTAAAGACGGCGGATTCCGCCCCTTCCGGCGCCTAGCTCCAGCGTCATCGGGCTGCTCAGTAAATCAGTTTGAGTGCAGATTCACGTCTGCTCTCAGCCTGGTGCTGCTTCAGTTCGGCTTATCTGCTCCCCAAAGCTATCGGGCGGTGCGGGCAGCCAGATCGATGTCTAAAAATATAAAATACCCTTCCCTGTCTTCCAACCGAACCCTCCCTTTTTTGGGAAGTGTCCCTTCCTCCTGGCTCCGCAGCGGCCCGGGTCTTATCCCTGGGTGGCTAGGGAAATCAGCTCCGTTCCCCGACCAAAATCCCCTCTCCGGTTCACCGGGTGCTGACTAGCTTTTTGCTCTGCTCACACAAGGTCCAAGGGGCGCCAGGCAGCCAGCTCCCCAGGAAATAAAACTTTTTCGCCCCCGCCCGCGGCTCCAAATGGCCGTTTTATTATTTATTTCCGTAACCGCGGGTCTCAGCCGCCTGTGCCAACCTCCACCGGCAGCCTCAAAACTCACGAATCTCCACCGTTCGGTCCACGCCGCCGGTCCGCGCAGATAGATGTCCCAAGCTTCTCACTCCACGCGTGCACAGCACAGACCCCCGGGCAGGACCCCGTCCCCAATCCGCCTTGCTCTGGGAGCTTGCAGTGTGCGCCCTCCTACACCAACGCCATCTTGCCCCCCCACTTCCAGGCCTTTGATATTAATGATTGTATATATGAAACTTTTCTTGTGAAATTGAATCTTAGCCTAGTATTATATATTGTCTAAGAGTTACTTCCTGAAATCCTCTTTGTTGCTCAAATATGGCCTCTATCTAAGCCAAACTCAACATATAAATGCATTTACCTTCTCCCCAGTGTGGGACATGACTCCCGGGGTTGAGCCTCCCTGGCACAGAGGGATTATTAACAAGTGCCAACTAGCAATGCATTCGGAAAAAGACCTTGACCAAAAGGGGGAAATATTAAATACAAATGAGTTTTAATGGCTCAGAAATTTCAAAGTCAGTTGGCAGTTCATTCCAGAGGTTACGCTCATGCACATTCAGCAGGATCTCATTGACATACACAGTAAACAGTGCCTCAAACAGTGGTGCCCCTGAGGACTCCAGAGACATTCATGCATATAAGCAGTGCAGACAAGGTCAAGAATTCTGCACCCTATCAGTGTGCCTTACTCTGGAATTTATGTTCCCCCATGTAACAGACTCAGACTCATTTATAATTTCTCTACACATAGTTCTTCTCCCCCTTTTATTTGAATCTATAATTAGCCCTATACTTGTTAAATATATGTCCCAGAGACTTAAATCCTTGTTCTTTTCATGTACCAGTTGAGCCCTGAATCTCAGCAGAGTTTCAGCACCTATGCTCCAGTTCATTGGACTCACCAAGGACAACTAACAAGGAGATGATGATGCACTATTCCAATCCCAAGGAACAGAGTGTGTCTGGAACTGCCAGCAAGATAGTTCCATCCATCTGTCCCATAGGCCTAAGCCCCTTCACAATTCAAAACAGAGTGGGCATCACCATCCCTAAATCCTCAAGATTGGGGAATAAACAATGGACTAAAGTAAACTTATTATTCTATTACATATTTATTATTATTCTAGCAATGGAAGAACTTTTATCATTTATATAAAGGCAGTGGCCACCAGAGGTTCTGAGGAGAGGGAGAGGGAAGAAAAGGTGTAATATGGGGGTATTTTTGGGACATTGGAATTGTTCTGCATGTCATTGCAATGAAGGATGCAGGTCGTTATATATTTTGTCATAATCTACAAAGTTGTGTGGGACAGAATGTAAGCTATAAGGTAAAGTATAGTCCACGGTTAGTAGCAATGCTTCAATATGTGTTCATCAATTGTAACAAATGTACCACACTAAACAAGGATGTTGTTAATGTAGGAAACTGTGGGAGGGGTGGGGGTGGGGCATATAGGAATCCACTATATTTTTTATGTAACATTTATGTAATCAAAAGCTTCTATAAAAATAAAAATAAAATTTTTAAAAAAGATTGTGTTGTTTAATCTCCATTTATAATTTTCCCTTTTCTGCCTCTTGTTGATTTCCACCTTTATTCCATCCTGGTCAGTGAAAGTGTCTTGTATAATTTCAATCTTGTTGAATTTATTGAGATCTGTTTTGTGACCCAACATATGATCTATCCTAGAGAAAGATTCATGAGCAATTGAAAAGAATGTTTATCCTTCTGTTTTAGGGTACAATGTTCTGTATATGTGTTATGCATTGCTTTTCTCTTGCTGCTCTCAGAATTCTCTCTTTGTCCTTGGCATTTGACATTCTTATTTGTATGTGTCTCAAAGTTGGTATATCTGAATTCATTCGGATGGGATCACATTGTGCTTCTTGGACACAGATATCTATGCCCTTCAGTAGGTTTGGGAAATTTTCTACCATTATTTCTTCAAATATTCCTTCTGCCCCTTTTCCCTTCTCTTCTCCTTCTGGGACACCCATGACATGTATGTTTGCATGTCTCTTGCTGTTTACTTCTGAGACCTTGTTCAATTTTTCCATTCTTTCCTTCATCTGTTTTTTTGTACATTCACTTTCAGAGGCCACGTCAAGTTCACTGATCCTTTCTTCTGCTTATTTTTCTATGTATGCTTTCAAATTCTTGTTTGTGGTCATCCAATATCTTCTTAATATCCTTAATCTCTTCAGCCATCTCATTCAATTTATTAAGGAGATTTGTTTGAACATCTATGATTAGATGTCTCAATTCCTTTATGTCATCTAGAGGCTTGTCTTGTTCCTTTAACTTGACCATAAATTCCTGTTTCTTGTTATGGATAGTAATTTTTTTGTTGGTGTCTTGGCATCTGGCTTTCTAGATGTATTTATTCTGAATGCAGTTTCTTTTTTTAGCATAGGGCTTTCTTTCCCTTTCTCCGTTGCTGGTTGTTTAGTAGGAGCCAAGGATGTATTGGTGCTGTAAAGTGTGGAGGCCCAAGCTCCCCACATTGCCCCAGGGATGGATGAAGCTTCTCCCACCTTTCTCCTTTGCCAGGGTAAGGACAGAACCACAGCTGGGTGTAATAATCCAAGTTGTGCAGTCTTAGACTGTAGTAGCCTGGAGGGACTGATAAAGTTTCATGCCCCTTCATCCCCTGCAAGGGGAAAGGATGTTGCTGCAGGTTTTGGCACAATCTATGCTATGCAGGTGCAAAATGACTACAGTTCCCCAGGTAGACTTCCGACTATTCGGTCTGTGATAGCTGAATGCACCTGCAGTTACTAAGAGAGGCTGGTGCAGGTCCTGCCAGCTTTCTCCCTGCCAGAGGTGGGGCTGAAGCCTAGGCTAGGGCTGCAGTCGGATCTGGATGGGACAAAGCCAGTCCCTAACATCACTGTGGTTTTCAATCAATCTTGTTTCCCCTCATCCTGTGGGTGGAGTCAAAATGGCAGCTAGTAACCTCTTTCCAACTTGGACTGGTTCAAACTTCAGCTGTTCCTAGGGTTATACTCCAGCCAGCCAAATTCACCAATCCATAGCTGAAGTCAGTGGCCAACCCTCTCCTCCTCCCCTGTCCCTGGGAAATGGAGCTTCCAACTCCAGCCCAGAACAACTCCTGAGGTGGCTTGCACCGCCAGAGCTGGATGATCACTGGCTTCTGTGGGGTGGCCTATAGTTTCCCAGAGAGGCTGGTGTAGTTCCTCCTAGTTTCCTCCCTCCCAGAGATAGAGCTGGGGCCCAGGCTAGAGCTGAAATCCAATCTGGATGGAAAGAAGCCAGTCCTTACCAGCACTGTGATTTTCAGTCTGCCTGCTTCCCCTCATGCCAGGGACCAAGTTAAAATGGCAGCTACCAGACTCTTTCTGACTTGGACAGGTTCAAACGTTAGTTGTTCTTAGGATTTTACTTTAACCTGCTGAATTTGCTAATCAGTAGCTGAAGTTGGTGCCCAAGTGTCTCTTCCTCCCCCATTTTTGGGAAATGAAGCTTCCAATTCTAGCCATGAATCAGCTCCCAATGCAGCTTGTGCCACCAGTAGAAGATGGGCAGTGGCCTCTGTGAAGAGGATTGCTCTACTTACGAATCTTCTCTGCAGATGGGCAGTCTCCTCCTTCCATTCTTTAAAGGATGTTGCAGGATGTTCTCCTGGTCTCCTGGAGCCCCCAAGCAGGTGTTTTATACAGCGCTGGGTGATTACTAACTGCCCTTTAGGACAAGCTGACTCTAGGAGCTCCTTACTCTGCCACCATCTTGTTGGTTGTTCTTGGTCAAGTGATTTTTTACAAGCCTGTCAAACCCACCCAGCTGGGGCAGAACAGTCTGTTCAACAAATGGTGATGGGAGAACAGGATATTAATATCCAAAATAAAGAAAGAGGACCCCATCTCACACCTTATACAAAAATTAACTCAAAATGGATCAAAGATCTAAATATAAAAGCAAGAACCATAAAGCTCCTAGAAGAAAATGTAAGAAAACATCTTCAAGATCTGATGGTAGATGGTGCATTCTTAAACCTTACACCAAAAGCACAAGTCGCAAAAGAAAACATGGATAAATGAGACATCCTCAACTTAAACAATTTTGTGATTCAAGGGACTTGTTTATAGCACTTGGTTTATAAATTGTTAAGAAGGTGAAAATGCAGCCCACTCAATTGGAGAAACTATTTGGAAACCACATATCCAATAAGGGTTTGATTTCCATTCTATATAAAGATACCATACAACTCAACAATAAAAGAGGAAGCAATCCAATTTAAAAATGGGCAGAAGATTTAAATAGACATTTCTCCAAAGAAATACAAATGGCCAAAAAGCACATGAAAAAATGTTCCATATCATTAGCTATTAGGGAAATGTAAATCAAGATGACAATGAGATATCACCTCACACTGCCACTATTAAAAAACAGAAAACAATAAGTGTTGGAGAGGATATGGAGAAATAGGAAAGCTCCTTCACTGTTGTGGGATTGTAAAATGGTGCAGCCTCTGTGGAAGACAGTTTGGCAGTTCCTCGGGAAACTAAATATAGAACTGTCATATGTTCCAGCAATTCCTCCACTAGGAATATATTCAGAGGAACTGAAAACTGTGACACGAACAGACATCTGCACACTGATATTCATAGTGGCATTATTCACAATTGCCAAAAGATGGAAACAACCCAAATGTCCATCAATCAAAAATGGATATACAAAATGTCATATATATATATATGATGGAATACTATGATGCAGTGAGAAGAAATGAAATTGGGACACATGTGATAACATGGATTAATCTTGAAGACATTATGCTAAATGAAGTAAACCAGACACAAAAGCACAAATATTACATGGTCTCATTAATGTGAACTAAATTCAAAGAATAAAGGCATGGAGTTTAAACCTAGAGTATAGGTTATTATGAGGTAAGAGGAGGGCTGAGAAGGACTACTGATGCTTAATGTATGTAGAAGTTTTAATTAACTTGACTGTAAAAGTGTGAAAATAGATAGAGTTGATGGTAACACATTATAGTAAGTAGCACCTGGTTTATAAATGGGATTGTGACTGAAAAGCATAGTCTAAGGATGTAAATGTCAATTTTAAGAAAGCTAGAGAATAATCTAGGGACTGAATAACACAGTGTACCCAGAGGGGGTTGAGAATTGTGGTTGATTGTACAGATGCAAGAGTGTCCTTCTGTGAGCTAGAGCAGATGTAGGTCACTGTTGCCGGGTGGTGGGGATGTTGAGAAGCATGGGTTAAATACAATTGGTGTGACGTATGGACTGTGGTTAACAGCAATATTGTAATAATCTTTCATCAATGCCAAAGGTGGACTGTGATGATGATGGGGGTTATGGAAAAAATGTGCCAAATGTACACTATGGACCATGGTTGGTGGTAATAGTTTGATGATATTATCTCATAATCTGTAACAAATATTCCATTATCGTATGGTGTGGTGGTGAAGGGGTGTTGTATGGGAATTCTACACATATGCGTGATTGCTTTGTAAGTTCATAAGTTCTGTAGTAAAAATATATTTGAAAATAGGGTGGCTTGAGGGGAAAAACCAAACGTAAGATATGGTCTATAGTTAGTAGTAATTTTTAACAACGCTCTTGGATAGTTTGTAACAAATGTTTCACAAAAATGCAAGGTGTTGGTGGTGAGGTGATATATCAGGCTCTTGTATGATATCTTGTATGATGTTATGCATATTTATTTTGTAAGTTCACAACTTTTACTATACACTTATTGTTTATATATTTTCATGTATGAATGATATACTTCAATTAAAATATTTTTAAAAAGGAAAAAAATTACTACTAACTATAGCCCATAGCTTAAATTTTGTGTATTTTCCCCCAACCCACTCAATTATTAACACCCTACATTAGTATTATATATTTGTTATTGCTCAGGAGAAATGCTGGATTCCTTGTGTTATACAGTGCCATGATTTGTACAATCCCTTCAAAAAGTACACTCAGTGGTTCTTATTTTCATCATAGAGTTGTGCTGTCTTCACCTCAGTCAATTTTAGAATGTTTTCATTACTCCAAAAGGAAGAATCCCCAACCCCCTTATATTCCTGTATTGTTGTCCCTTAGTATTGAAATATCTTCTTCCCATTGCTGCAAAATGTTACAATATTACGGTTAACTATCTTCCAAAGGTTACATTTGCTGTAATTTTTCTGTGTATCACCATATTCTTAACAATTTGTAAATGAAGAGCATTCTTATATTTATACTATTAACCACAATCTTTATCCACCACTGAAATCACATGTTATACAGTCCCTAGGTTATTCTCTAGTTTAAATTCAATTGACATTTATATTCTTAGACTACCCCTTTCAGCCACAATCTCATTTATAAATCAACAGTTTTAGTTATACTCAGTATAATATGCTACTATTAACTCTATTTGTTTCCAAACTTCTACAATAAACCTTATTAAAAAATTCTACATACATCGAGCATTAGCTCCCATTCTCAACCCACATTCTATTTCCTAGTACCCTATGCTCTAGAGTTTATCTCTGTGAGTTTACTCAGTGAATTTAGTTTATATTAGTGAGACAATACAATATTTGTCATTTTGTGTCTGGCTTATTTCACTCAACATAATATGCTCTAGGTTCATTCATGTTGTCATATACCTCCTGATTTCATTTCTTTTTACAGCTGATTAGTATTCCATTGTATGAATATACCACATTTTGTTTATCCATTCATCAGTTGATGGACAGTTGGGTTGGTTTCATATTTTAGCAATTATGAATAATGCTGCTATTAACATCGGTGGGCAAATGTCAGTTCGCATCCTTGGTTTCAGCTCTTCTGAATATATTCTTAGTAATGGAATTGCTTGATCACTCGGCAGTTCTATATTCAGTTTCCTGAGGTATTGTCAAAATATCTTCCACAGAGGCTGCATCATTCTACATTCCCACTAACAGTGAAGGAGTGTTCCTATTTCTCCACATCCTTTCCACCACTTGTAGTTTTCTATATATTTTTTTAATGATGGCCATTCTATAAGGTGTGAAATGGTATCTCATTATAGTTTTGATCTGCATTTCCCTAATAGCTAGTTATGTTGAACATTTTTACATGAGCTTGTTACCATTTGTATTTTCTCTTTGGAGAAATGTCTATTCAAGTCTTTTGCCCATTTTAAAATTGGGTTGCTTATCTTTTTATCACTGAATTGTATGATCTCTTCATATAACATGGGTATCAAACCCTTGCCAGATATTTGGTTTCCAAATATTTCCTCATTAAATAGGTTGCCTTTTTTTTTTTTTTTTTTTTTCAGAATAGAAAATGTTTATTTAGCAAAGACTAGCCATGTGAAGACAGGAGGGGTTTTTCCAGAAAAGTGAGGGACATTTATTGCATTAAATGAAGGGAGGTGCTGTTAGGGAGATCAGGGTTACTGGCACTGTGGGATTGGTTAGTAGACATTTAAATTAGTGACTGCAAGTTGGTTTTTATCACTGGCTGTGCCCACATTCCAAGTAGAGATTACAAGTAGGTTGCCTTTTTACTTTTGTAACAAAGTCTTTTAAAGAACAAAAGTGTTTAATTTTGAGGAGGTGACATTTATATATTTTTTCCTTTGGTTGTTCATACTTTGGGTATAAGGTTTAAGAAACTACTGCTTGCCACAAGATCTTGAAGATGTTTCCCTAAATTTTCTTCTAGAAATTTTATGTTTGTAAGCTTTTGTATTTAAGTCCTTGATCCATTTTGAGTTAATTTTTGTATAAGGTGTGAGATAGGGGACGTATTTTTTTTCTTTTTCTTTTCTTTTCTTTTCTTTTCTTTTTTTTTTTTTTTTTTTTGGATATGGCTATCCAGTTCTCCCTGCTCCATTTGTTGGATAGATTACTCTGGCCCAGATGGGTGGGCTAAGAGCTTTGGGAAAAAACACTTGACTGTAGATGTGAGGGTCTATTTCTGAGTTCTCTATTCAGTTCAATTGGTCAATATGTCTATCTTTCTGCCAGTACCATGCTGTTTTTACCACTGTAACTAAATATTATGCTTTAAAATCAAGAAACGAGAGTCCTCCAACTTCATTCTTCCTTTTTTTTTTTTTAGTTACTGGGGCCGGGATTGAACCTGGGACCTAGTATACAAGAAGCCGGTGCTCAAACACTGAGCCACATCGTCTCCCCTGAGTTGTCTTTTTTCCATTTGTTTGCTTGTTTTTTTTTTTTTTTTTTTTTTTTTTTTTTTTTTTTTTTTTTTTTTTTGTTGTTGTTGTTGTTGTTGTTTTTAGGAGGCACCAGGGACCAAACCTGGGACCTCCCTTGTGGGAAGCAGGCGCTGAATCGCTTCAGCCACATTTGCTCCTGTTCTTCCTTTTTAAAGACATTTTTTTTTGCTATTCTTGGCCCTTTACCCTTCAAAATAAATTTAATAATTGGCTTTTTCATTTCTTCACAAAAAAGCTGTTGGGATTTTATTGGGATTGCATTGGATCTGTAAACCAGTGTGGGTAGAATTAATATTTTATTCATCAAATCTATGAACATGGAATGTCCTTGCATTTATTTAGGCCTTCTTTGGTTTATTTTAGCAATATTTTGTAGTTTTCTGAATATTGATTAAGTTTATTCCTAAATATTTGATTTTTTGGTGGCTATTATAAGTGTAATTTTTTCCTGACTTCTTCCTCACATTGCTCATCAATATTGTATAGAAATGCTACTGATGTTGCATATTAATCTTCCATCCTGCCACTTTGCTGAACTAGTCTATTAGTTCTAGTAGCTTTGGTGTTTTTTTTTTTTTTTTTTTCAGTTTTCAAGGTATACGATCATATCATCAGCGAATAGCAACAGCTTTACTTTTTCCTTTCTTATTTGGGTCCTTTTATTTCTTTTTCATGTATAATTGCTCTAGCCAGAACTTCTAGCACAATATTGAATAACAGTGATGACAGTGGGCATCCTTATCTTGTTCCCAATTTCAGTAGGAAAGCTTTCAGTCTTTCACCGTTGAGTACATACAAGCTGTTGGTTTTTCATATATTCCCTTTACCATGTTGAAAATGCTTCCTTATGTTCCTATATTTTGGAGTGTTTTTATCAAGAACAGATGCTGTATTCTGTCAAATGTCATTTCTGCATTAATCAAGAGGATCATGTGACTTTTCTTTGATTTATTAATGTGGTTTATTACACAAATTGATTTTCTTGTGTTGAACCACCCTTGAGTATTTGGTTAAAACCCACATGATTGTGGTCACAATTCTGATAATGTGCTTTGGATTCAGTTTGCAAGTATTTTGTTGAGAATTTTTGCAACTACATTCATTAGAGTAATTGGACTGTAATTTTATTTTTTCATAGTATCTTAATCTGGTTTTGGTGTTAGGGTGATGTTGGCGTCATAGAATGAGTTTGGTAGTGTTCCTTCCTGTTCTGTTTTTTGGAAGTGCTTGAGCAAGATTGATTTTAGATTGTCTTTGAATGATTGGTAGAATTCACCTGTGAAGCCACCTGGTTCTGGGCTTTTCATCTTTGGGAGGTTTTTGAAGACTGTTTCAATTTCTTTACTTGTGATTGGGTTGTTGAGGTCTTCTATTTCTTCTAGGATCTGTGAAGGTTCTTCGTGGGTTTCTAGGATTTTTTCTATTTCATCTATGTTGTCTAGTTTGTTGGTGTTCAGTTTTTCATAGTTTCCAATTGTGATCTCTCTTATTTCTGCTTGGTTAGTGGTAGTGTGCCCTTTCTCATTTTTTTTTTTCCTTTAGGAGGCAACAGGAATCAAACCTGAGACCTCTCATGTAGGAAGTGGATGCTCAACTGCTTGAGCCACATCTGCTCCCCTCTCTCATTTTTAAATTTAATTTATTTGCATCTTTTCTCTTTTTTTCTTTATCAGTCTAGCTAAGGGTTTGTCAATTTTGTTGATCTTCTCAAGGGACCTACTTTTGTTTTTGTTTATTCTTTCTATTGCTTTTCCCCAATTTCATCTGTTTCTGCTCTGATCTTTATTATTTCCTTCCTTCAACTTAGTTTTGGATTAATTTGTTGTTCTTTTTCTAGTTCCTTCAACTGTGTAGTTAGGTCTTCGATTTTAGCTTTCTTCTTTTTTAATGTAAGCACTGAGGGCTATAAATTTCTCAGCACTGTTATTGCTTTATCCCATAGGGATTGATATGTTGTGTTCTCATTTTCATTCATCTCAAGATATTTACTGATTTTTCTTGCAGTATCTTTTTGACACACTGATTATTTAAGAGTGTGTTGTCTAATCTCCATATATTTGTGAATTTTCTCTTTTTCCATCCGTTGTAGGTTTTCAGCTTCATTCCATTATGATCAGAAAAAATTGTTTTGTATAATTTTATATCTTTTACATTTATTGTGACCCAACATATAGTCTATCCTGGAGAAGGATTCATGAGCACTTGAAAGAATGTATATAACATACTGTTTTGGGGTGTAATGTTCTATAAATATCTGAAAAGTCTTGTTAATTCATCAAATTACTCAAGCTCTCTGTTTCCTTATTTATCTTTTGTCCAGATGTTCTATCCAATGCTGAATGTGGTGTAGTGAAGTCTCCAACTGTTAATGTAGAGACATCTATTTCTCACTTCAGTTTTGCCAGTGTGTGCCTCATGTGTCTTGGGCCACTCAGGTTAAGTGCATAAATACTTATTATAGTTATTTCTTCTGGGTGAATTGTCCCTTTTATTAATATGTAATGAGCTTCTTCATCCCTTATAACAGTTTTGAATTTAAAATCTCTTTTGTCTGGTAGTAGTATCACTACTTTTTATCTTTTTTTGGTTACTATTTCTGTGGAATATCTTTTTCAACTTTTCACTTTCAACCTGGTTGTGTCCTTACATCTGAGTTGAGTCTCTTGTAGACAGCATAGAGAGGGCTCATATTTTTTTAAACTATTCTGTCAATTTATGTCTTTTGACTGGGGGATTCATTCCATTAATGTACAATGTTATTACTGTAAAGTCATTACTTACTTCATCCATTTTATACTTTGGCTTTCCATTGTCATATCTTATTATTCTCTGTCTTTTTACCTTGTAAGTTACCCTTACTAATAACTTTCATTTCTACACTCTTCTCTAAGTCTCTCACCCTTGTTTTTCTTTTCAGGCTGTAGCACTCCTTTTAGTATCTCTTGTAAATCTGGTCTTCTGGTATCATAGTCTCTCAGTTTTTGTTTTTCTATGAAGACCTTAAACTCACTCTCATTTTTGAAGGACAGTTTCCCAGATAAAGAATTATTGGTTGGCAGTTTGTCTCTTTCAGTATCTTAAATACATCATACCACTTTCTTCTCACTCTCATGGTTTCTGATGGGATATTGGCACTTTGTCTTATTGAGGTTCCCTTGCATGTGATGCTTTGGTTTTCTCTTGCTGCTTTCAGAATCTTCTCTTTATCATCTCTGGTATTTGTCACTCTGAATAGTAGGTGTCTCGGAGTAGGTGTTTTCAGATTTATTATGTTTGGGATGCATTGTCTTTCTTAGATATTTATGTCTTTCATAAGAGTTGTGAAGCTTTTGGTCATACTTTCCTCAAATATTATTTCCACCTCTTTTTTGTTCTCTTCCCCTTCTGGATACAGATATCAGATATGTTTGTGCATTTTTGCATTGTCATTCAATTCCCTGAAATTCTGTTCCATTTTTTCCATTCTTTTCTCTTTTTTGTCTCCTTCTTTTCATTTTCAGATTCTCAGTCATCCAAGTCACTAATTCTGTTTTCCATCAAATGAAATCTGATCTCATATGCATCTAATGTATTTTTTTGACAGGCAAAAAATGCTTTGTTCCCCTGACCATTACTCTATAGCAATGAACCTCTGGTGTGAAATAGCATAACTGTGATGACTTTCACCTTGATTGAAGTACATTAAGGTATATTTGTAACTACTGCTCCTAGCTCTAAAACATCCTGTGATTAGACTCAGATCCAAACATTTCATACCTTTTTAAACTGTACATTTTTATTAGAAAAGTTGTGAACTTACAAAACAATCATGCACATGTGTGGAATTCCCACACAACACCCCTTCACCAACACACTATATTGTTGTGGAAATTTTGCAATAATTATGAGATAATATCATCATACTATTACCGCTAACTAGTCTATAGCATACATTTGGAATATTTTTTCCACACTCCCTATTTATTAACACAGTACATCTTTGGCATTGATGCAAGTATATTACAGTATTGATGTTAACTATTGCCCATGGGTTACTTTAATTGTATGTTTCCCATGCTTCTCCACTTTCTTACCACCTTGCAATAGGGATGTACATTTGTTCTATTTCATAGAAGGACATTCATCTAATGTATTTTTAATCTCATCCATTGTGTCTTTCATTCTCATATGCTCTGTTACTTTTCTTTTCAGGCTGTCAAATTATTCTTTATGTTCACCCAGTGTCTTCTTAATATCCTTTATCTCTTTTAGTCATATTTTCCTTCAACTCCTTAATAGATTTAGGAGATTTGTGTGATTATCATTGATTATTGTCTGAAATCCTGTGTCTTGTTAGCATTTTTGGTTTGTTCCTTTGACTGGGCCATATCTTCCTGTTTCTTATTGTGGCTTTTAATTTTTTGCTGATGCCCAGGATTCTGAATATGTTGGTGAATTACTCTGATGGTCAATTCCTTTCTCTTGCCTAGTGGTTTTGTTTCACAGATATTCTTTGACTTTTGGTTCAACTTATTCTAAGTCTTTAAAATTGCTTAACTTAAATTGTCAAAATAGGTCCACGGACTCACTAAGTGGGGCACAGATCTATCCCTAGGTATTTTTTTTTAATTTTTTTTTATTTTTTATTTTTTTTTATTATGGGTAAAAATCAAAATTCTCACAATACATACAAACATTTGTAAAATGATATATAAATATATATGCATATA
>JAKSZT010031426.1:725-16228 GCA_026826555.1 Tolypeutes matacus | reverse complement strand
AATATGAAATGATCAGAATATACTTGTCCCATGATAAATAAAAAAAAAATAGAAAATGAAACTTAAAATTTGGGGGACCGCGGCTCCGACCGCAGTGAAGACGGCAGGATTCTCTCCTGGACCTCTTTCCCTAAATTTGGGGGACTGCGGCTCCGACCGCAGTGGTGATGACAGGACTCTCTCCTGGACTTCCTTTTCACCGCTGGTTAGACCTTTGCTTCGGTCGAAGTGACGGGAGGCCTCCCGATCGTGGTGAAGCAGTGTTCCACTCTTAGCGCGGTTCTCTCGAGCCCCACGTTGGGCGCCAGTTGTGTGCATCCCGACCCGCGGGACGTTAACGAGGGCTCGGAGACTCGCTAAGGAGGAATGGTGGGACAAGAGACGCGAGGAATGACAGCGAGACGGTGAGCGTTGGGGTCAAGCTGCAAAATCTTATTTTAAGAACAAAGCATATATACTCTTGGGAAGGGGAGGGACAGTGGGTAACGAGAGGTGGCGGTCTATGATTGGAGGTCACCATTGTTAGGGAGGGGTTAGGGCTTCCGGCGCGGGTTGCTAAGGGCTTTAGGTGCGCCTTGATCGTCCCCAACATATCCCCCCCTTGCTGCTTGTGCTCGCTGGGTCAGCTAACCACGCCGTGCGGGTGGGCTTGCCTTCACCAGGAGGCCCCGAGAACCAAACCCGGGGCCTCCCATATGGTAAACGGGAGCCCTACTGATTGAGCCACAGCCGCTTCCCAATTTTTTAAATTTTATAGTACCAGATTCTCACCCCAAAAAAGGTTCAAAGTATCAAGTGACTTTTCCTTTTGCATTACTTATTATCTATTCTTTTGAGAACCTGTTTTTTGTTTTTGTTTTTGTTCTGTCCAAAATAGTTTCTGAATAGAATATAATACACCAGTATAGAACTACTGTTTTTTCCCCTAAGTGAAACTCAAAAAAGAAAAGTGTCTTGCATCATTTAAAGAATAAAAAGAAATCCTCTAAGGCCACCCTTTGTTCTATTTCTCTTAATAAAAAAAAAAAAAGAAAGAAATCCTCTAAGTTCACAACTTTCACTATACACTGATTGTTTATGTATGTATATTGAATGATATACTTCAATAATACTTTATAAAATAAATAAATAAAAGACACCCAGTTAAATTTTAAATAAATCAAAGAAATATATCCTCATGCCCTCCAAATTGGGATACAGAACACTCCTGTTCATTTTGTACTGTCTTAATGATTCTGTGCAACTGTTCCAGCCCAGACAGCTTTTCTCTGAAGATAGATTTACTGGGGAAAGTGATTTGTAGGAGTACTTATTGCTTTAAATTAGTTTTTTAAACGAATTCTTTAAACTGAGTTAATCCAAATTTCCCCCAAAATTTGCATTAACAAAGTCACTTTACAGATCCTTGGTTCTCTGTATTGTTTTTTTTTTTTTTTCACCGGGAGATCCAGGTCCCTCCATATGGGAGATAGACACCCAACCATTTGAGCCACATCCATCCCCCTCTGTGTTTTTTAATATGGATAAAAATTGTTCTAAGAAAAACATTTGCTATTTTAAGTATGTGATGTGAGAGAGAAGAGTGTTTTTAATTTTTTCAAGTTGATGACTTCAGGGGAGTACAAACAAAACTCCTTTGTATTTCACGTTTCTCAGTCCCCTCCTGAGGTCCTTTACTGATGGTAATGATTTCTATCCATTCCCTTGGTACCAACAAGTACTATCCAAAGCAACCTACTGCATCAAGTTACTTGCCTTGCTTTCCTATGATTTAATAATACAGTAAAAGCTAATTTATGCAGCATAGTGAGGGAGTGTAAATGGATTTAAATGCTTTGTTAAGACTTAATTCCTGTTGACCAGGTGATACTCTTCTTCTGATTTCCTTTCCCTTCCTCCATTTTGTCATCCTGGAAACAGCATAGTGTTAATCCACTGTGGTCAAGAACTCTGTTGTGAGATTGGGTCATTTCGTGTCTGGTCTGGTGGAGTCAAGATCTGCACTGGGTGTTCAGAAATTCCAGTTAGCAAAGTGCCAGATGACACAGCTTTCCTGTATATAGATCACTTAATGGATAGATGAGCAAAGATCTCTCTTGCAATTTAATAATCTGTGATGTTTCATTCTGCAAAGAATCCTCATAATTGTAAATTTAGGTTTAAAAATGAGGCAGTAGGGGAAACGGATGTGGCTCAAAAGGTTCGGCGTCCGTCTACCATATGGAGAGACTGGGGTTCGATCCCCGGTACCTCCCGGTAAAAAAAAAAATGAGGCAGTAAGATTTTCTTATTAGCTTCTTAAATACACACATCCTTTCTAAGTAGTCTGGCCAAAAATATAGATTTGATTATTGATATTAATTTATAACTGGTAATTTTCCACTTTTCTAACCACTGTAATTTTTATATTGTCACTAAAGTGCCTGCCCAACATTGTAAATTAAAGACAGTCTCCCATAAACATTAGAAAAAGGACTGCCATCATCTTGGATACAATATAAACATGGACAAAACATGGAGTTTATCCTTCCTTTCACAGGAACATTGTGGGTTTGTTTTTTCTTGAGTCCTCTTCCACCCAATAGTCAACTAGTTCTTCTGGCAATTTATCCTATTCTTACTTTGGTTCAATTTTTATGATTCCTCTATTTCTACTGATGTTTTGTGATAGATAACAAAGATAAATTAACCAGTCATAATTTATTTCCTAGAGTATTTGAATAATGTATGTATGACATAGCACCCAATTTTAAAATTAAATATGGAATCTAGGCACAGAACTTAAAATGAAATTATTTCAAAACACAGGAAATTGCTTATTATGGTCTATTTTTGAATGTATGAAACAACTTATTTAAAATATTCAAATTGGAATGGCAGTAGATCTACCTTTAATTTCAGTTAATTGGTTCATGTTCATTTCCTGCCTATTAGGTATTTAAACAGCAGTTAGCTTTGTTTATCGTATCTACTCTGGTGGAAATGTTAAGCAGTGACAGCTTTTGCTCTACCAACTCTCAAACACTTAACTTTTTGAGCTGAATATTAGTTGGGAGGGAGGGGAATGTATGTGCTTCATCTGAATTTAGAATAATGTCAAAAGATGTTAAGCATGTCCTTTTAAAGAAAATAAAAGGTTTCAAAATGTATTACCATGGTAATTCAAGTGAATTAGAAGTATTTAAGGGGGGCGGATGTAGCTCAGATGGTTGGGCATCCATCTGCCATATGGAGGGACCTGGGTTCGATCCCCGGGACCTCCCGGTAAAATAAAAAATATATATATAGAAGGCGCAGGGC
This sequence comes from Tolypeutes matacus, assembly GCA_026826555.1. NCBI lineage: Eukaryota > Metazoa > Chordata > Mammalia > Cingulata > Chlamyphoridae > Tolypeutes > Tolypeutes matacus. The sequence goes on along the minus strand of JAKSZT010031426.1, from coordinate 12,928 downwards.
TGCCAGGCTGTGTGTGCCGCTGAGCCGTCGGGCCCGGGAGCCAGGCAGCAGGATGATGACGTAACAGGGGAGAGACAAGACGAGATGCTCCCAAAGCTCCAAAGACCAGGAACCGAGGTGGCGCAGGCAGCAGAATACCTCTCTCCTATATCGGAGGTCTCCAGGATCGAATCCTGGTGAAGACTGGAGGAGGAGGATGAGAAGAGATGGCAGGAAACAGACACAGAGAATTGCCCAGTGAATGGACACAAAACAGCAAGTGGGGAAGGGGGGCTTTAAAATGGATAAAATAAATAAATAAACTTTAAAAAAAAAAAAAGTATTTAACTGCAGTCTTGAATTATAAACTTGGGATGTATATATCAGGATCTGAACTTGATGTAAAGTAAATGAGCAGTTACCTGATGGTTTTTTTTCTTTAATAACTGGTTTAATCCATAACTCCATAACAAACTTAGCTTCACTTCAATATTTACTTTGTGTATTCAACAGTGCTCCAAGTAGGAGATCTGAGAATTACTATAAGATTTTTTTTATTATTGATTTAGAAAAAGTAAGTTTCTAGGGTCTTTGAATGCTGAAATTTTTTTTTTTTTTTTTTTTTTTTGGTCTTATCTATCCATGGCAGCTAGAAAAAAAAAAAAGAAGAAGAAGGAAAGAAAAATCACTCAAAATATTAAGTTTTACATAATAGCTTCCTCTCAAAGGGAGTTGTCATACCTCACAGTTCAAAGTGTATTCTGTAGATCAGTAACATTATACTGATATAAGTGCAATTTACTATGCAGCAAAAATGATTCAAGAAAAATAAGTTATGTTGTCTGTTTACCAATGTATAGGCAATTGCTTAATTTACTCTTTTAACAAACATTTGTACTTGGATAAAATGCTTCCACATGTATAGGAATGTCACAGAGCAAGATGTCACAGAGCAAGATGCTGCTAGCCCAGGCACAAAGTATTAAAATTATTTTGTGAAAAACAAAAAAAAATTTCCCAAGAGCATTTCAACAGCAGACTGGAGCTGGAAGAAGAAAAAAATCAGGGAAACAGCTGTGGCTCAATCAGTAGGGCTCCCGTTTACCATATGGGAGGCCCCGGGTTCAGTTCCCGGGGCCTCCTTGTGAAAGCAAGCCCGCCCGCACGGCGTGGTTAGCTGACCCAGCGAGCACAAGCAGCAAGGGGGGGATAAATGAATAAATAAATAAAATCTTAAAAAAAAAAAAAAAAAAGAAAAAAATCAGTGAACCTAAAAATAAGAAAACTGAAATGAGTCAGGCTGAGGAGCAGAAAAAAAAAAACAACCAGAATTATAAAAAGTGAAAATAGGGAGCAGATGTGGCTCAAGCAGTTGAGCTCCCACCTCCCACATGGGAGGTCCTGGGTTCAGTTCCTGGTGCCTCCTAAGAAAACAAAGACAAACTACAAGCAAAGCAAACAAAAAAAGCCGACTCAGGGAAGCCGATGTGGCTCAATGGTTGAGCCCCAGCTTTCCACATGAGGTCCCGGGTTCAATCCCTGACCCCTGGGACTTCAAAAAAAAAAAGTGAAAATAGCCTAAGAGACCTGTAGAACACCATTAACCATACCAATATATTCATTATGGGAATCCCAGAAGGAGAAGAGAAAAGGAGGCAGAAGAAACATTCAACTCTCATTAGGGAGTGGAGGTAGCTTGGTGGCTGAGCACCTGCTACCCATGTACAAGGGCCTGGTTCAATCCCTGGCACCTCCTAAAAAAAAAAAAAGAAAAGGCAATGATTTACAGAATGGATAAAAAAAAAGCGTGACCTAACTGTATGCTGTTTACAAGAGACTCACCTCAAATTCAAAGACATAAGTAAGTGGGAAGTGAAAGAATGGAAGAAATATATACCATAACAGAGTAATCAAAAGACAGCTGGGGTAGCTACACTAAAAACAAATAAAATAGACTTTAAGTCAAAAACTGTTACAAGGAACAAAGATAGTCATTATATACACGATAAAGGGGTTAATTCAACAAGAAGATGTAACAAATATAAATATATATCTGCCTAAGAGTAGAGGCCCCAAAATATAGGAAGCAAATACTGACAGATTTAAAGGGAGAAATGGACAATTCTACAGTAATAGTAGGGAAGTTTAATATACAACTTTCAATGATAGGTAGAACACCTAGACAGAAGACCAATAAAGAAATACAAGACTTAAATGACACTTTAAACCAACTAGACCTAACAGGCATCTATAGAACACTTCACTCAACAACAGTATACACATTCTTCTCTAGTGCAGGTGGATCATTCTCCAGTATAGACCATATCTTGGGTCACAAAACAAGTCTCAATAAATTCAAAAATATTAAAATCATATAATGTATCTTCTCTGATGACAATAGTATGAATCTAGAAATCAATTAACAGAGGGAGAAATGGAAAATTTATAAGTATGTGGAAATTAAACAATGTACTCTTAAACAACAAATAGGTTAAAGAAGAAATCACAAGGGAAAATAGGAAATATCTTGAAGTGAATAAAAATGAAAATACAACATGCCAAAATTTATGGGATGCACAAAGGCAGTGCTGAGAGGGAACTCTATAGCTCTAAAATGTCTACATTAAAAAAGGAAGAAAGATCTCTAATCAGAGACCTAACCTCATAACTGGAAGAACTAGAAAAAGAAGAACAAACTAAGCCCAAAGCAAGCAGAAGGAAAGAAATAACAAAGATTAGAGCAAAGATAAATGAAATAGAGAATTTAAAAACAATAGAGAGAATCAATAAAACCAATAGTTGGTTCTTTGAAAAGATCAATAAAATTGACAAACATTTAGCTAGACTGACAAAGAAAAAAGAGAGAGGACATAAATAACTAAAGTCAGAAATGAAATGGGATATTACTATCAACCCCACAGAAATAAAAAGGACTATAAGAGAATACTGTGATCAACTATACACCAACAAACTAGATAACCTACACAAAATGGATAAGTTCCTAGAAACAAACTTTCTACACTGACTCAAGAAGAAATAGATCTCAACAAACCAATAACTAGTAAAGAGATCGAATAGGTAATTGAAAACCTCTCAAAAAAGAAAAGCCCAAGACCATAAGGCTTCATAGGGGAATTTTGCCAAAGATTCCAAGAAGAATAAACAACAATCCTGTTCAAACTCTTCCAAAAATCTGAAGAGAAGGGAACACTCCCTAATTCATGCTACAAGGTAACATCACCCTCGTATGACAGCCAGGAAAGGTAACTCAAGAAAAGAAAATTACAGACCAATATCTCTTACGAATATAGTTGCAAAAATCCTCAACAAAATACCAGCAAATCCATTTAAAGAATTATACACCATGATCAAGTGGGATTTATCCCAGGTATGCAAGGAAATCAACTAATGTAATATACCACATTAACAGAATGAGAGGAAAAACCACATGATTATTTCAATTGATGATAAAAGGCATCCGACAAAACCCAGCACCTTCTTGATAAAAACACTTGGAAAACTAAGAATAGAAGGAAACGTCCTCAACCTGATAAAGGGCATATAGGAAATACTCACAGCTAACATCATAATTAATTGTGGAAGACTGAAAGCTTTCCCTCTAAGATCAACAACAAGATAAGGATGCCCACTGTCACTGCTGTTATTAAATATTGTGCTGGAAGTTCTAGCCAGAGCACTTAGGCAAGAAAAAGAAATAAAAGGAAGAAGTAAAACATTCCCTATTTGCTCAAGACACGATCCTATGTACAGAAAATCCTAAATAATGCACAACAAAGTTACCAGAGCTAATAAATGAAGTCATCAATGTGGCAGGGTACAAAATCAACACCCAAAATTCAGTAGTGTTTCTATATACTAGTAATAAACAACTAAAAGAAGAAATCAGGGAAAAACTTCCATTTACAATAGCAACTAAAAGAATCAAATATCAGGGAAACAGATGTGGCTCAAGCAAATGGCCTCCTGTCTACCATATAGAAGGTCCAGGGTTTGATTCCTGAGGCCTCCTGATGAAAGGCAAGCTGGCCCACGTGGAGAGCTGGCCCGTGCAGGAGTGCTGGCCCACACGGAGTGCTTGCCTGCGTGGAGAGCTGGCACAGCAAGATGACATAACAAAAAGAGACACAGAGGAGAGGCAATGAGATGCAGCAGACCAGGGAGCTGAGGTGGCACAAGAGATTGAGCGCCTTTCTCCCACTCTGGAAGGTCCCAGGATCGGTTCCTGGTGCCACCTAAAGAGAAGACAAACAAACAAAGAAGAACACACAAATAGCAGACAGCAAGCACAATGGGGGGTGGGGGGAGAAATAAAAAATTAAATCTAAAAAGTAAAAATTAAAAAAATAAAAGAATCAAATATCTAGGAATAAATCTAACCAAGGTTGTGAAGGACTTGAACACAGAAAACTACAAAACATGGCTAAGAGAAATCAAAGAAGAAATCATTGCTTGGAAGACTGAATATTGTTAAGATATCAATTCTACCTGAAGCAATTTACAGATTCAACGCAATCCCAATCAAAAGTCCATCAGCGGGATGGGAAGCGGCTGTGGCTCAATCAGTAGGGATCCCGTTTGCCATATGGGAGGCCCCGGGTTCGGTTCCCGGGGCCTCCTGGTGAGGGCAGGCCCGCCCGCACGGTGTGGTTGGCTGGCCCAGTGAGCGCAAGCAGCAGGGGGGGATGGATGAATAAATAAATAAAAATAAAGTCCATCAGCGGGGTCGGATGTGGCTCAACTGGTTGGGCGTCCGTCTCCCATATGGAGGGACCTGGGTTCGATCCCCGGGACCTCCCGGTAAAAAGAAAAAAAAAAAAAAGTCCATCAGCCTTCTTTGCAGAAATGGAAAAGCCAATTGTCAAGTTTATATGGAAAAATAAGAGACCCTGAATACCCAAAACCATCTTGAAAAAGATGAACAAAGTTGGAGGACCCACATTTCCTGATCTTAAAACTTACTATAAAGCCACAATAATCAAAACAGCATGGTACTAGCACAAGGTTAGACATATAGACCAACAGAATTGAATTGAGAGCTCAGAAACCAACCCTCACATTTTTTACAGATTTTTTTTTTTTTTTTTTGAGTACCAGGACCAGGGATTGAACCTAGGACCTCATACATGGGAAGCCAGCACTCAACCACTGAGCCACATCAGCTCCCCTGAGTTGGTTTTTTCATTTGTTTTGCTTGTTGTTTGTTTTTGTTTTTTCTAGAAGGTACCAGGAACTGAAACTGGGACCTCCCATGTGAGAAGCAGGTGCTCAACTGCTTGAACCACATCTGCTCCCCTAACTGATTTTTTTTTTTTTTTTTACCGGGAGGTCCCGGGTATCGAACCCGGGTCCCTCCATATGGGAGACGGATGCCCAACCATTTGAGCCACATCTGTCCCCCCTAACTGATTTTTAACAAGGGGCAAAGACCACTCAATTGGAAAAGAAAAATCTCTTCAACAAATGGTTTTGGGAAAACTGGATCTCCATGAAGGCAGACCTCTAATTCATACCATACACAAAAATTAATTCAAAATGAATCAAAGACCTAAATTTAAAAAATAGAACTATAAAACTCCTGGACGAAAACACAGGGAAGTAGCTTCAAGATTTTGTGTTCAGCAATGGTTTCTTAGACTTTACACACAAAATAAAAGCAAGAAAAGAAAAATTAGATAAATGGGATCTCATCAACATGAAAAACTTTAGTGCATCAAAGGCCTTTATCATGAAAGTAAAAAGACAACCTACTCAATGGTAGAAAATATTTGGAAACCACATATCCAATAAGGGTTTAATATCCAGAATATATAAAGAAATCCTACAACTCAACAATGAAAAGACAAACAATCCATTTTTTAAATGGGCAAAAGACTTGAATAGACTTTTCTCCAAAGAAGATATACAAATAGCCCAAAAGCACATGAAAAGATGCTCAACATCACTAGCTGTTAGGGAAATGCAAATTAAAACCACAATGAGCTACTATTTCACATCCACTATATAGCTAACTTAAAAAAAAACTGGAGACTTCCAGGAAGATGGCAGACTAGTAAGACACGGGAATCTCTTCTCTAGAAAAATAGCTAGAGGACAGGCTGAAACAGCCCCAAAAAAGATCTTCTAGGGTTTAGGACAGCAGGTGAAGGCTGCACACCACCCAGAGGAGAGAGGGACAAAAGAGGAAATTGTGACGACAGAATCATGAGTTGGAACCAGGAGCGGCGGCTGCTGCCAGCACCCTCCCCCACACTCTAGAATTCTCGAGCCTCTGGGCCAGCACTACAGACAAGGGGGGCTCCAGGGATCTACCACTCCTGGAAAGGGGAGAGAGAGGGACACAGCCTTAGGCTGACTCAGGTTCTGACCGGCAAATTTGGGCTGCAGAGCCCCATGGACCCTTCCACACCCCACGAACCCTTCCACATGGTGGTTTGCCCTGGGAACCTATGCAGAACTGGAGAAATCCAACCCTCACATCTCCCTCTCTTCTAGCCTGGACTAAGTGTTGAGGAATCCAGAAGAGAGGGTAGAGAGAGCCTGGGGCTGACTCGGCTTTTGACTTGCAGGTTTGGTCCGCTGTGTCCCGAAAGCTAAACCTGCCGTGTCCAGAGAGCCCTTCCAGGCCAGGTGGGTCTGCACCATTGTTTGCTTTGGAGCCTACAAGGGGCTAAAGATATACAAACCTCCCAATCTCCTCCTCTACTAAGAGGGACTGATTGTTGAGGACTCAGAGTGGAAATATTTCCTAGCTGGGAAATGGGAGGGGGCTGCTAGAGAAGACTGGAGAACTGTCTCAGAGAGTTTGAATTACAAGGCTCTTAGCCCCCAGACAGGAAGCTCTATCACATTGATCTGGTCTGTGTCACAACAAATACACTCCCACCAGACATTGAAGTGAGAGCTGCCAAAGAGCGCCATCTCCTGGCAGACCAAGGAAGTGCACATAAGAAAATTAAAAATAAGTAGCATAGACCTTTCCGGGCCTCTATTCTCTCCCTGCCCAAGGCCCTAGGAAGCAATTCTACAACCAATTACTGGGCTTAGTGCCCAATTTTGAGCAACCAGCAAGGACAATTCTAACAATCCAGGATGAGCAAAAAATCAAAGAGCTATGGTAACTCACAGCCTCCTGCCATTAAATCCCTATAAAAGAGAAAGAGATTGAGCATCTGAGTAAACTACATCCTAACCAGATGCCTAAACACCAGCAAAAAATTATGAGCCATACTAAGAAAACAGAAGATGTGGCCTAAGAAAAAGAAGACATCAAAGTCCCAGAAGACATGCAGAATTTGAAAGAACTAATCAGCGAGATGAGCACAAATTTCCAAAATCAAATTAATGAGATGAAAGACAATATAGTTAAAGAGATAAATGACATCAAGAAGACATTGAGTGAACACAAAGAAGAATTTGAAATCCTGAACAGAAAAGTAACAGAGTTCATGGGAATGAAAGACACAATGGGTGAGGTCAAAAACACATTTGAGGCATACAACAGCAGACTTGAAATGATAGAAGAAAGAATAAGTGATACCGAAGACAGAGCAGCTAAAATTGGAGAAAAGAACAGAGAGAGAAAAGAATGGAAAAAATTGAGCAGGGGCTCAGAGAGTTGAATGACAACACAAAATGTAACAACATATGTGTCACGGTAGTTCCAGAAGGGGAAGAGAAAGGAAAAGGGGCAGAAAGAATATTTGAGGAAATAATAGCTGAAAATTTCCCAACTCTCACAAAAGAAATGAGCTTACATGTTCAAGAAGCACACCGTACCCCAATCAGAATAAATCCAAATAGACCTATGCCAAGACATATACTACTCAGAATGTCAAATATCAAAGATAAAGAGAAAATTCTCAGAGCAGCAAGAGAGAATCAAACAATCACGTACAAGGGATGTCCAGTAAGACTTAGTGCAGATTTCTCTTCAGTAACCATGGAGGCAAGAAAACAGTGGTATGATACAATTAAGAAACTGAAAGAGAAAAACTGTCAGCCGAGAATTCTTTATCCAGCAAAACTGTCCTTCAAATATGAAGGTGAGTATAAAATATTCACAAACAAACAGAAACTAAAAAGGTTTGCAAAAAGATATCCACCTTTGCAGGAAATATTAAAGGAAGCCTTAGAACCTGAAAGAAAAAGACAGGAGAGAGAGGCTTGGAGGAGAGTATAGAAGAAAGAATAGCAGAAAGGATAACCAAAAGAGTAAAAAGAGAGACATAAAAAAAGATGATATATGAAAACCAAAGAATAAAATGGAGGAAGTAAATAGTGCATTTACAGTAATATCATTAAATGTGAATGGATTAAACTCCCCAATCAAAAGATACAGGCTGACAGAATGGATAAAAAACATGAGCCATACATATGCTGCTTACAAGAAACTCACCTCAGACCCAGGGATACAAACCGGCTGAAAGTGAAAGGTTAGAAAAAGATACTCCACGCGAATAGTAAACAGAAAAGAGCAGGGGTAGCTATACTAATATTAGACAAAACACACTTTAAATGCAAAAAAGTTATGAGATATGGAAGGCCATTATATATTAATAAAAGGGACTGTGGCAGTTTGATGTAATTATGAATTCCAAAAATATAATTGAATCATGCTTGTAAACTGATCTGTTAATCTGGGCATGATTAGGTTAGGATTAGGGCGTTGAGCCCCACCCCTTCGTGGGTGGGGAATCGAATATAAAAGGCAAGGCAAAGGACAGTTGAAGCAGTCTTTTGAGAAGCCGTTTTGATGTTGGAAAGAAGGCCCCAGGAGAAGAGAAGCAAGCCGTTCACCTGATCGTCTACAGCTGAACTTGTGGAGGAAACAGGAGCTAAGCCCAGAGAGATACACAGCCCCGGGAAGAGAGGAACCCCAGAAGCCTGAACCCTGGCAAACGCCAGCAACTGTCTTGCTCTAACACGTGGCAATGGACTGTGGTGAGAGAAGAAACTTAATGCTTTATGGCCTGGTATCTGTGGAATTCTACCCCAAATAAATACCCTTTATAAAGACCAACCCATTTTTGGTATTTCACATTAGCACCCCTTTGGCTGACTAATACAGGGACCATCCACCAGGAATATATAACAGTCATAAATATCTATGCACCTAACCAAGGTGCTCCAAAATATATGAGACAAACTCTGGCAAAACTGAAGGGAGAAACAGACATTTCTACAATAATCGTTGGAGACTTCAGCACCCCACTCACATCATTAGATAGAACAACTAGACAGAAGATCAACAAGGAAACAGAGAACTTGAACAATATGATAAACAAGTTAGACCTAACAGACATATACAGAACACTGCATCCAAACCCAGCGGGTTATACATTCTTCTCAAGTGCCCATGGATCTTTCTCCAGGATAGACCACATGTTAGGTCACAATGAAGCTCTCAATAAATATAAAAAGATTGAAATTATACAAAGCACCTTCTCAAATCATAATGGAATGAAACTAGAAATAAATAATAGACAGGAAAAAAGTAAATTTGCAAATGTGTGGAGACTGAACAACAAGCTCCTAAATAATCAGTGGGTCAAAGAAGAAATTGCAAGTGAAATCAGTAAATATATTGAGACAAATGAAAATGAGAACACAACATATCAAAACTTATGGGATACAACAAAGGCAATCTTAAGAGGGAAATTTATAGCCCTAAATGCCTATATTAAAAAACAAGAAAGAGTTAAACTCAAAGATTTAACTGAACAACTAGAGAAATTAAAAAAAGAACAGCAAACCAATACCAAAGCAAGCAGAAGGAAAGAAATAATAAAGATTAGAGCAGAAATAAATGAAAATGAGAGCAGAAAAACACTAGAGAAAATCAACAAAACCAAAAGCTGGTTCTTTGAGAAGATCAATAAAATTGACAAACCCCTAGCTAGACTAACAAAGAAAAAAAGAGAGAAGATGCAAATAAATACAATCAGAAATGAAAGAGGGGAAGTTACAAATGACCTAACAGAAATAAAAAGAATCATAAGAGGATATTATGAGAAACTATATGCCAAGAAACTAGACAACCTAGATGAAATGGACAAATTTCTAGAAACGCACAACCAACCTATACTGATGCTACAAGAAATACAAGAACTTAACAAACCAATCACATTTAAGGAGATTGGATCCGTCATCAAAAATCTCCCAGCAAAGAAAAGTCCAGGACCAGATGGCTTCACAGGTGAATTCTACCAAGCATTTCTAAAAGAATTAACACCAATCCTGTTTAAACTCTTCCAAAAAATTGAAGAGGACGGAAAATTACCCAACACATTTTATGAAGCCAACATCACCCTAATACCAAAGCCAGATAAATATTCTACAAGAAAAGAAAATTACACACAAATCTCTCTAATAAACATAGATGCAAAAATTTTTTATGAAGCCAATATCACCCTAATACCAAAGCCAGATAAAGATTCTACAAGAAAAGAAAATTACACACAAATCTCTCTAATGAACATAGATGCAAAAATTCTCAACAAAATACTTGCAAATCGAATCCAACAGCATATCAAAAGACTTATACATCACAACCAAGTGGGATTTATTCCTGGTATGCAAGGCTGGTTCAACATAAGAAAATCAATAATGTAATACACCACATTAACAAATTGAAGGGAAAAAACCACATGATCATCTCAATAGATGCAGAAAAGGCATTCAACAAAATCCAGCATCCTTTTTCGATAAAAACACTTCAAAAGATAGGAATAAAAGGAAAATTCCTCAATATGATAAAAGGCATATATGAAAAACCCACAGCCAACATCATACTCAATGGGGAAAGGTTGAAAGCTTTCCCTCTAAGATCAGGAACAAGACAAGGATGCCCACTGTCACCATTGTTATTCAACATTGTACTAGAAGTTCTAGGTAGGGCAATTAGGCAAGACAAAAAAAAATTAAAGGCATACAAATAGGAAAAGAGTAAGTAAAACTCTCACTGTTTGTAGATGACATGATCCTGTACTTAGAAAATCCTGAAGTATCCACAACAAAGCTACTTGAACTAATAAATTAGTTCAGTAAAGTGGCAGGATATAAGATCAACACACAAAAATCAGCAATGTTTTTGTACACTAGTACTGAACAACCTGAGGAGGAACTCAGGGGGAAAATTCCATTTTCAACAGCAACAAAAAGACTCAAATACCTAGGAGTTAATTTAACCAAAGAAGTACAGGAACTATATGCAGAAAACTATAAAACAATGCTAAAAGAAATCTTGCAAGACCTAAACAAATGGAAAGACATTCCGTGTTCATGGATTGGAAGAATAAATATCATGAAGATATCAGTCTTGCCCAAATTGATTTACAGATTCAATGCAATACCAATCAAAATCCCAAGAGCTTACTTTGCAGAATTAGAGAAGGCAATTACCAAATTCATCTGGAAGGGTAAGTGCACCCGAATAGCCAAAAGCATTCTAAAAAAGAAGAGCAATGTGGGAGGAATTTCACTGCCTGACCTTGAAACATATTACAAAGCTACAGTGGTCAAAACAGCATGGTACTGGCATAAAGATAGACATATCAATCAGTGGAATAGAATTGAGAACCCATAAATATACCCTCACCTATACAGTCAACTGGTTTTTGACAAACCTACCAAGCCCACGCTAATGGGAAAAAACAGTCTCTTCAACAAATGGTGTTGGGAGAACTGGATATCTATAACCAAAAGAACGAAAGAGGACCCCTATCTCACCCCCTATACAAGAATCAACTCAAAATGGATCAGAGATCTAAATATAAAAGCCAGGACCATAAAACTACTAGAAGAAAATGTAGGGAAACATCTTCAAGACCTTGTAGTAGGTGGTGGTTTCTTGGACCTTACACCCAAAGCATGTGCAACAATAGAAAAAAAGATAAATGGGACCTCCTCAAAATTCAACACTTTTGCACCTCACAGGACTTTGTCAGAAGGGTGAAAAGGCAGCAAACTCAATGGGAAAAAATATTTGGAAATCATGTATCTGATAAGGGTTTAATATCCAGGATATATAAAGAGATGTTACAACTCAACAATAAAAAGACAAATGACTCAATTAAAAAAATGGGTGGAAGGCTTGAATTGACATTTCTCTAAAGAAGAAATATAAATGGCAAAAAAACACATGAAGAAATGCTCAACATCACTCATGATTAGGGAAATGCAAATCAAAACTACAATGAGATATC
>JAKSZT010031418.1:242525-333022 GCA_026826555.1 Tolypeutes matacus | reverse complement strand
GATAGATAGATAGATAGATAGATAGATAGATAGATAGATAGATAGATAGATAGATAGTAGTTGGTAATGTGAAAACAATCATATAATGTAAAATTTAATTTGGACACCAGTGCCTTAAAGAAAATTATGATCATTTCCTTTAGAATTTAGAAAGCTCATTTTGGAATATTTATTCAAAATGAAGTGGCATAACACTGTACACACATAATTATATAGCATGGCAATATATACAGCAATTGTTAAAATATAATGTGGAAATCATAAAATACCATCCTATTTAAACAGTTTAAGATATGGCTCACTACAACTCATAGAGTATCATAAAAAGTAAGGATTAATATAAGATTTGAGTATGTAATTTACTAATTTGTCCAAATTGACATTAATATCACATTCTACCCTAAATGTCCAAAATATATTTTCTTTCCAAATAAACATTGATAATTTACTAAATTATACCATATTCTGGGCCATAAGGAAATCTGCACAAAGTTCAAAATGCTGAAACTGTACAGGAAATGTTCTTTGACCTCAGGTATCAGAAGAATAGAGGGATATTGAAGTCTTGAGGTCTAATTCTTCATATGTCTATTTCTTCTAGCAATTCTATCAGTTTGCTTTATGTATTTTGAAGCTCTTCTGCTTTTTTTCCTGTTTTAGTGTTATGTACTTTTATGTCATCTTCATTAATTGACTCTTTCATCAATATGTTAAAAAACACCCTTTATGTCTGGTGTTTGCACCAATGTCTACATTTTCAGTTATTAATAAAACCAATACACCAGTTAAAAGTTTGTGTTACCATATATATCTTCACATATCTTTTTATTTTTAACCCATTTGGGACTTTATTTTAAAGTGAATTTCTTGAAGGTAGCATAGAATAGGGGTTACTTTGTAATCCTATCACAGATTCTCTGCCTTTTAATTGTTGGGTTTTATTATTTAAATTAATTGTAATTATTGTTGTTTTTAAGTGATAAATATATTGCACTGTGTTTTAATTTCTTTTTGTTCCCTCTATTCTTTGTTTTCTATTTCCTCTTTTTCAGTCTTCATTTGGATTATCCTCTTACTGGCATAAATATATAATTTTCTAAAGTTGATTTTTGATTTAGGGCTTATATTATACATATTTAGCTCCTTTCAGTATTCATGTGATAATATAGCACTTTAAATATACATGAAGGAAAAAAACTGTCATATATTTATGGATATTGTTATCATTTCTGGTGCTCTTCATTCCTCTGTGTAAGTCCATATTTTCCAAACATATCATTATATTTTTCCCTCAAAGAGTTCATTTAGCATTTTTATACTATGGATCTTGTCATGATGAAGTATTCCCACTTTTGTGTGACTTCATTTTTCTTCAATATACCTTCATTTTTATAAATTATTTGTATCAAATTAATTTTTTTTTTAAGGTACAGGGGCTGGGGATTGAACTCAAGATTTCGTATATGGGAAGCCAGTGTTCTACCACTGAGCCACATCAGGTCCCCTGAGTTGGTTTTTCATTTGCTTGTTTCCGCCGCCCCCCCCCCGGGATGGCTTATTTGTCTGTCTGCTCATTCTCTGCTCACTGTGTCTGCTTGCTTTGTCTGCTCGTTGTGTCTGCTTGTCTTCTTTAGGAGGCACTGGGAACTGAACCTAGGACCTCCCATGTGGGAAGCAGGTGCTCAACTTCATGAGCCACCTCTGCTCCTTCAAATATAATTCTATATACGTATTTAATTTTTAAAGAACATTTAGATTACATAAATATTATATTAAAAATATAGGGGATTCTCATATATCTCTGCCCGCCCCTCCCACACTTTCCCACATTAACATCATCTTTCATTAGTGGGGTATATTTGTTAAAATTGATGAACACATACTGAAGCATTGGTATTAACCATGGACTATATTTTACATTACAGCTTAAACTCTGCCCCACACAATTTTATAAGTTATGACAAAATGTATAATGGCCTGTATCTGTCATTGCAATGTCATACAGGACAATTTGCTCATATTACACTTATCCTTCCCTCTCCCTCTCCTCAGAACCTCTGGTGGCCACTGCCTTTATTTCAGGGATTCTTAACAAAGAGACAGTGGGCTTGAATTTAAATTAAAAAAACACACATTATTCTTGTGGGAATGAATGTATTGGTGTGGGTGTGATATATATATATATCAAATAAAACACAGTATAGTGTGGACTTAGTAATGGGTCCATGGTTTTCACCTGACTGGAAAAGAGGTCCATGGAACAGAAAAAGGATAAGGACCCCTGCTTTATTTCAATCCCAGTTAAAATTCTGCTATCAATGTTTACCATTGTTTCTCTGCATGGACTGTATCCTATGTTTCTTGGAAGCTATATACTTCTAAAATGCAATAGTAGGGCAGGTGTAAAATGGACATTTCCATTTCTGAAGGAAGATATTGGAAGGAAACTGATGTCATGAAGCCCAAGCAAGTACAAAACCCAGTGGGGCTAAATCCATTCTTTTCCAATGTCTGAGGTTTATCTGTGTTTTTTTTTTGCTTTCTCCTTTGGGCCTATTAGAGCAGCAGCCCCACATTTCCCAAGCACTGGAGCAGTGGCCATGCTTGTTTCAAACACTGGGACATATGCCCCACTGTCTCCAAGAGACTGGCCAGAAGGCCTGCCTTTCCAACACACTGGGGCACAAGCCCTGGCTTATCTACCTGCTGCATGGAAGGTCTTCTCTCTAGATTCAAGGAAATCTGTTCTTCCCTGACCTCTTTTTCTATGTTCCTCCCTTGACCTCATTTGCCTTTCATTTTGTCCCATCTCTGTGTCTTTAATTCCAGGCTGGTTATGATTCTGGAGATTGGATTTTTGCCCCATATACCTATGCTCAAGTCGTAATTTGCCTTCTGGCAAGTGTGAACCCTTTTGTACATAGGACCTTGGGAGATGTTATTATTAGTTAAGGTGGGAACTCATTTGTGAATAGGATCTTTGAATGTCCTATTACGATTAGGCCAAATTGAATCAGAGTGGGTCTTAATCCATATGACTGGAGGCCTTATATGCAAAAGAAATTGAGATGCAGTCAGTCGATAAATTGCAGAAATTAAGACAAAAGGATAAGACACAAGCCAGAACTAGGCTTATGGCAAGTGAGCATCAATATGCTACAGAATTTTTTTTTCTTTAAAAATTTTTTTGTGAATTTTATTAATAATATTATTTTCTAAGATATTTTTCTTATTAATTCACATTACATTTTTGCAATACATTTACTATTTACTTTTTTGAAGGTTTAAATGTCTTTTTAACAAATCAATTTAATTGATACATATTAATAAAGCATAAATCCACCCAAAGTATACAATCAGTGCTATTCCATATAATCACAAAGTTATGCATTCATCCTCCAATCATTTTAGAGCATTTTCATTATTCTAGTAATAATAATAATAATAATACCAAAAAGACTAAAACCAACCAAACAAAGAAATAAAAAAACTCATCAACTCTCAATCTCTATGCTTTTCCTGCCGTACATCATTGCTATTCTGTTTCCTTCTTTCTAGTATATTGATATTTATATTTTATAAAAGCAGTCTTATATATGCAATATCACCCATATTTGTATTTTACATGAGGCTTCACTATGTTATACAGTCCCATGTTACATTTTTTAGCTTTCCTTCTAGTAATATAAATGTCCTTAGGCTTTCCCTATCAACCACTGTCATACCCATATACTAGTTCTCACCATTTCCATTTATTTCCAAAGACTTCAAACAACATTTTAACCAATTCTGCACAGATTAACCATCAGTTTTCCATTCTCTACCATGCTTCTATTTTCTGGTGACCTATATTTTAATTATTAATTCCATGAGTTTCCATAATATATTTAGTTCATAATAGCACAATCATACAGTATTTGTCTCTTTGTGTCTGGCTTGCTTCACTCAACATAATGGCCTGCAGATTCATCCATGTTGTCATGTGCTTCAGGACTTCATTTCTTATTACTGCTGCATAACATTCCATTGTCTATGTATCCCACAATTTCTTTATCCATTCATCAGTTGATGGACACCAGGGTGGTTCCCAACTTTTGTGAACATCAGTGAGAAGATGTCTGTTCATGTCTCTCCTCTCAGTTCTTCTGGGTATATACATAACAATGGTATTTCTGGATCCCATGGCAAATCTGTATTCAGCTTCCTTAGAAACTGCCAAGCAGTTCTCGACTGGCTGTGCCAATATACATTCCAACCAACAGTGAATAAGCATTCCTATCTCTCCACTTCCTCTCCAACATTTACAGTTTTACAACTTTCTAATAATGGCCAATCTAACAGGTTTGAAATGATATCTCTCTGTAGTTTTGATTTGCATTTCCCTAATCACTAGTGATATTGAACATTTTTCCATGTGTTTCTTCGACATTTGTATTTCTTCTTTAGAGAATTGTCTTTTCAAGTCTTTTGCCCATTTTATATTCAGAGTTTGTCTTTTGATTGTTGAATTGTATGATTTCTTTATATATCATGGATATAAAACATTTATTAGATACATGATTGCCAAATATTTTCTCCCATTTAGTTGGCTGTCTTTTCAAACTTTTGACAATGTCCTTTGAGCTGGAAAAGTATTTAATTTTGAGGAGGTCCCATTTATTATTTTCTTTTGTTGCTCATCCATGCTTTGGGTGTAAGTTTTAAGAAATTACTGCCTACCACAAGATCTTGAAGATATTTTCCTACATTTTCTCCTAGGAGTTTTATGGTTGTTGCTTTATATTTAGGTCCTTGACTAATTTTGAATTAATTTTTGTATAAGGTATGAGATAGGGGTCTTTTTTCTTCTTTTGATTATGGCTACCCAGTTCTCCCAGCACCATTTGTTGAATAGACTGTTCTGGCCGAGTTGAGTTGGCTTAACAGCCTTGTCAAAAATGACTTGATGTAGATGTGAAGCTCAATTTCTGAGTTGTCATCAGCTCCATTGTTCAATCTGTATATTTTTAGGCCAGTACCATGCTTCTTTTAACACTGTACCAAAGTAATATGCCATAAATTCGGGAAGTACTCTAACTTCTTTCTTTTTTAAGACATTTTTGACTACTTGGGGCCCGTTACCAGTCCAAAGAAATTTGATTATTGGCTTTTCAATTTCTGAAGAAAAAAAAAAGCTGTTGGGAATTTTATTGGGATTGCATTGAATCTGTAAATCAATTTGCATAGAATTGGCATCTTAATAATATTTAATCTTCCAATCCATGAACACAGAATGTCCTTCCATTTATTTAAGTATTCTTTGGTTTCTTTTTTCAATGTTTGTAGTTTTCTGAACACAGGTTCTTTATGTCCTTGGTTGTTTGTTCTTAAATATTTGATTGTTTTAGTTGCTATTATCAATGGAATTTTTTCTGATTTCTTCCTCACATTGCACACAGTAGTATATAGAAATGCTATTATTTTTGTGTATTAATCTTGTATCCCACCACTTTGTTGAACTGGTCTATTAATTCTAGTAGCTTTGTTGTGTAGTTTTTGGGATTATCTGATATAGGATCATATCATCAGCGAACAATGAAAGTGTTTCTTCTATCTTTCCTCTTTTGGTGCATTTTATTTCTTTATCTAGCCTAATTGCTCTAGCTAGAAACTCTCGCACAATATTGAATAATAATGGTGACAGTGGGCATCCTTGTCTTGTTCCTGATCTCAGCAGTAAAGCTTTCAGTCTTTCACTATTGAGTATAATGCTAGCTGCAGGTTTTCACATACATGCACTTTTCCATACTGAGAAAGCTTCCTTCTATTCCTATTTTTTTGGGCTGTGTTTTTTTTTTCTGTCTTCAAGAAAGGGTTCTGTGTTTTGTCAAATGCCATTTCTGCATCAATTGAGAAGATCAGTTGATTTTTCTTATAGTGTGTACATCTTGGTAGGGCCATTGTTCTGCTTACCACAGTCCACCCTCTGACCCTGCCAAATCCACATCTGTGCTACATGAAAAATGCATTAATCCCACCTCAACACCCCATTACAGTATAATGGATTATTTAATCTCAATATTATCAGCTCTAAAGTCTCAAATTTCATCATCTAAATTGTCCAAATCAGTCATGGATAAGATTCTAGGTATGGTTCATCATAGAGCATTTTTCTCCACCTGTGGACTTAATTGTAAAGCTATCAAACAAGTTATCTGCTCTTAATAAACCTGATGAAAAGCAATGATAAAGAGTACATCTTTAATTCAGCTAGAGAAAAGACACTTTACCTATTGGAGGGAAATGTATGGGACCAGAGATGTCTCATCAGAAAATAAATGCATATTAGAAGATAAAGGAATAATGTTCAGGTAGCAAAAATCTGCCAACTTAGAACAATATAACTAGAAAAAATATTCTTCATTTATTAAGGTGAAATGATGATGTTTCTCAACAAATGTTGAGAAGATGTGTCACCAGCAGATCTAGATAATAATAAAATTTAGAGGGAGTCCTTCAAGACAAGTAAAGAAAAATAACCCAAAAGTAACTTTGCATCTACACAAAGGAATAGAGATTGCCAAAAATGGTAAACAATGTGTGTAAATATAAAAGACCTTTTTTCTCCCATTTATATTTCTTTTTTTAACATGACAATATAAAACAGGAGTTGAAATATTACAATCATGGGCCCTACCTGTCCAGCTACCTGTTTCTGTAAATAAAATTTTATTGGAACACAACCATGCCCATTTAAAAATATATTATCCATGTCTGGTTTCATATTAAATAGAAAGAGTACATTGTTGCAACCAAGAATGTATGGCCCACAAATCCATAAATATTTTCCATCTGGCTATTTACAGAAAATGTTTTGTAAACAATGGTTTAAAGCAAAAAAAAAAAAAAAAAAAAAAAAGAATGTACCATGTACCACATCTTGTATAAAATATGTAGAAAATATGATTAAATATAGCACAAATGTTGGAAGGAAGGAAAAATAAATTAATGCTTAGGCAGGTCCTATGTTATAACCCAAGTTGAATTATATTTTTTAAAGGTAGATTGTAATATGTAAGCTTGAGAAGAATCAGGATCATAATAAAATAAGTAGTATATCAATCTAAAAAATAATAAAATGTTAATCCATTACAAAAAAATACATAAAAGAGAAAAAGAAAAACCAAGAGAGATGAAGGACAAAGAAAAGAAATAGCAAGATGTATAACGAAATTCCAGTATATCAATATTTACATAAAATGTAAATGGCATAAATACCCAAATTAAAAAGGCACAGATTGTTAGACAAAATAAAATGCAAATCCCAAATCTAAGGTATCTGCAGGAAATTCACATTAATTTTAAAGCATGTATAATTTAAAGAAAAATGTAGGAAGAAAATATGCCATGCATATGTTAATAAGAGAGTGAAATTAGGTATAGTCATTAGACAATGTAGACTTCAGGAAAAGGGTTTTTGCTAGGGATAAAGAGGAATATTTCATAATGATAAAAAGTCCAAGTCATCAAGAAGCTATAAAATTTTAAAATAAATGTACACATTCATGGGCTCTCAGAGCAAGAAGGATGTAGAAAATTCCAAGGAGGGTAAGAAAGAACTTTTGTAGAGAATTTATTTAAGTTAAGTGTTGGAAGAAATGGTAGAATCCTTTAGGTATACAAAACCAAAATGGAATTTAAATTATAGGGAAAACATATGCATAGATGCAGATGGCAAAAATAATACATCTACAATTCAGAGAATCAGAGTAGTTTAGTATGCACGTGATGAATACTACACAGTTCTCCAGGAATGTTTTCATTTTATTTTACCTAAAAACAAAGGTTGAATTGAGCATTATTGTCACATGCACCCCCATGCCAATGTCTTCCATTCAATATTACATTAATTTAACCAAGTTACTTTCTGTCATATTTAGCCATCCTAAATTGAAATTTTGTTCCATTCATATAATAATTCAATGACAGAATATATTCCTTAACCAAATGATGTCTTTTATTTTACACCACTTGCTTTCTATTAATGGGGAGATTGAGGTATGTTTAAAAGATAGACATGGTTACAACTTCAGATCAACATTTAAAAGTCACTAAACTTCTTTAACCCTTATTTATGAATGCAAAATTAAAAGAAATATAGATACTTCTTGGTGTTATTGAAAGTATTGAAAAGGATCTTTTCAGAGGCTAAATTCATAGTAGTTATTAGGAAAATGAAAGTCCCCTTGCTCTCCCCAAACTTTTGACTGCACAAAGAGTTTATCTCAATTACAGTAAAATTATGTCACTGTACAGTAAAGGGTTAATTCAGCAGGCCTGAGTTGTGTGAAACCTGCACAGTACACAGGTCTTCCTAAGTAGCTTGGAGATGACTTCTGAGCACTTGGAATATTCTGCTAGATAAGAATATCTTTGTAAACCAAAGATGTTGACCCATGCTAGATAATTCATGCTAACAATAATTTATGGTGATTGCTTGTTTTAGTATGTGTTGTTGGGCCATGTTGTATCAGCTTGATCTCTGGGGGCTGGTCTGGGCTCTGAGTAGCTGAGCTCAGTCACATGAGTGCTGCATGAAGACCTGACTGACCCCCAATATCAACCTTGGACACCAATGGTCAAGTGATTCCCTGGTTAGAAAGACATCACACATCGATCTAGGAAGAATTTAACAGTGTATAATTCCACAAGGAGAGGACAAGATGAAATTTGTGCCTGTCTGTTCTCTCCTGGGTTCCTTTGATATTATGTGCCTTTTATCATTGCTGATATTATTACATGCCCTTTCACTGTAATAAAACAAAACTGTATATATATATATATAAAATAACATTTTTGTAAGCAAATACACATATATGCATATATATTTATATATCATTTTACAAATGTTTGTATGTATTGTGAGAATTTTGATTTTTACCCATAATAAAAAAAAAAATAAAAAAATAAAAAATAAATAAAAATAAATAAAAATAAAACAAAACTGTGGTTATAATAGCTTTATGGGTCATCTGAGTCTTTCTAGTGTGTCATCAAAACTGTGGATGGCCTTGGTGGCAAAAAAAGAGTTGGCATCAGAAGTGAGATTTGCTAGAATGAACCTGACTCACTGAAATATAGAAAAATTATTGTCTGTGAAAGAGAAGGATGAAGGGATAGGAGTTGATTAACTATTGATGTGTGATTGGCTAGCAAGTCACCTATGGGATGAAAAAGCAGCTGCTCTGGAAACAATTACTAGAGCTAAATGCTACCAATAGAATTTAGAAATGATAGACCCACTTCTCAAGGAGTTTAATGACTTGATATATAATAAAATGCAAAATAAAGTAAAACAAGCTAAATATGCAATTCCAACTTTGTTGTTATCTGCAATAGCTAAACTACAGTAAAGGAGGGTTTTGGCACACCAAGCTCAGATTTCAGACAATCTGAAGGGTACTCACTAGCCTCAGGGAGTGTACCACAAGGAAAAAATATGCTGGAACAACAAATAGCACCTCTGTGATCACTGGTCAACAGGAAGGTAGTCAAGGACTTAATGGGGGAGGTGATACAACTGAAACTACTTAAACAAAGGTTTATAATGCAAATAAGTTGTATCACTTGTGAATAGGTGTCATCAGTTTTCTGAAGCCCTTATGCAAATTGCTGTGACAGTGACTAACTTAGTAGCAGTATCCTTGGTTTGGAAAGCTGCAGAATGGAAGGGAATGTTTGGGTTGATGCAGGATCCACAGCTTATTTGTGTCAACCACAAATTGTTGTACATGACCCAAACATACCAACACTTATTCCTGAAGAAATGGCAGGTCTGGTGGACTGAATAAAAGCTATGGTAAATTCAATTTAGCCTGAGAAAAATTGTCCTCCCCTCTTTTAAATGCCATTGGAAATGACCACATGAAGCAGCTTCTATGCTACATGAGCAATCCGTGCTAAACTGACTTTATGATGTAATGCACATTCATTCACTCAACATTCCCTTTATATAGGTCATGACAAATGCTGTGATTAAGTGGGTATCTTTGCATGGATACATTATATAACATCATTGCTGCCAAAAAAACAAAAGATTGTGAGCTGAATCAGATTTGTTATCCTGGATTCCCTTATGGGCCTTATGGATGCTAAGTAAATTAAAGTGACTCACAAGAGAATCAGAAGAAAAGGAGTAGAGTCAAGGGACTCATCCCAACAGGGTAGAAATCTTTAAATGGTTATTAAAAAGTGGGATGAATATACCACACATGGATGTAGTCAAAACAAACATCTTAATTTAACACTATCTAAATTTGGGTAGACTGATGGGACCCATCTCTAGAACCCTAATATTAAAGGTCCATAAACAAATTTGTTCTATTTACCCAGCTTTGAAGTAGTTTAAAAAGTCAAAAGACAAAGATGACATTGAGAAATATGACCTCAACTTGGCAAGGTCAGTGGACTTGAAAATTTATAAGGATGTGGATGGGCAAAGCAAGCATGGTATTCTGGCCCAACTCCTGGCTGGAAACTCAAGACCATATGCACATGAATGAGTAAATGACAAGGGGGGTGGAGATGAAAATTTCTCTGATTCCCTGACAAAACCCTATGCACTGTGATTCCAAAACCTATTGGTAGGGTGATAAGGGATCTACAGATAAGATTGAGAGGATATATGTACACAATGTTTATTGGGATTTAAGGGAAACATTGAATGAAAATTGGAATATTTGAAAGAATTTTATGCAAAGGTTTTGAATCTTCTTTACTTCTATTATTGGTGTGGCAGTTAGATAAGGTTATGAATTCCAAAAATAGATATGGATTATGCCTGTAAACTGGTCTGTTCCTCTGGACATGATTAAGTTATGATCAGGGCTTTGATTGGGCCATGTCAGGAGGGTGTTGAGCCCCACCCCTTGGTGGGTGAAATCTTGAAGATAAAAGACTTGGCAAAGGACAGAGTTGGAGTTTTGAGTTGGAGTTTTGATGTTGGAGTCTTGAGCTAGAGCCCTGGGAAGTAAGCATACAGAGGAGCTTCGTCATGAGGAAGGAGAGAATGCCCCAGGAAAAGAGATAGGCCTTTCTCCTAATAGTCTGCACCTGGCCTTGTGGAGACACCAAGCAGCTGAACCTGGAGAGAATCAAGCCCCAGGAAGAGAGGAACCCAGGAAGCCGGAACCCTCACAGAGGTAGGTGGGGGAAATAACGTATGCTTTATGGCCTGGTAATTACGGGCTTCTACGCCAAATAAATACCCTTTATGAAAGCCAACTGATTTCTGGTATTTTGCATTAGCACCCCTTTGGCTGATGTATTAGTCAAGGTTCTCTAGGGAAACAGAATCAAGAGGAGACATCTGTCAATAATATGAGATTTTATAAGAGTCTCTCATATGACTTTGGGGAGGTGTCCAGGTTTTGCAGGCAAGCTGCAAACCAGAGGCTCTGATGAAAATCCAGTGAAGATCCTTCATGAGTTTCTGGGAGAAGGTGGCTGTCCAAAGATGAGCTGGGAAATTCTCTCTGAATGTTGAAATCACTTCCCCTTTTAAGGTATTCAACTGATTGGTTAAAAGTGTCACCCATTGCTGATGGCAATCTCCCTGATTAATGCATTTGTAATCAGCCATCCACCCAGTAAACTCACTTGTGACCAAAGTCCATAAATGTTCTTGTATTACAATTATCCCAGTACTTTCTTAACTAAACAACTGGGCAAAAGTGCCTGGCTGAGTTGACACATTAGCCTAACCATCACAGCTGAGTAATACAGAATTTGGTCCCCATGAGTGGGGAAGTGCTTTTGCAATTATCAAAATGTTGGAACATTTTATAAATGGGTAAGGGGTAATTTTTCGAGGAATTGTGAGATGCTTGGTAGAAAAGACCTACAGTGCTTTGAAAAGACTGTTCATAGTAATATGAATGCTAAAGAGACTTTTTATGATGACTTAGAAGTAAATGATAAAACTATTATTGGAAACTGGAGGAAAGGTGATCCGTGTTTTAAAGTTGCAGAGAACTTAGCAAGATTAACCCCAGGTGTTATATGGAAGATAGAATTTGAAAATGGGGAACCTGAGAATTTAGCTGAAGAACTTTGCAAGGTAAACTCGGAGAATGCAGCTTGGCTTCTCATTGCAGCTTATAGCAAAATGCTAGGTGAGTGGGATAAGCTCAGGATGGAATTATTGGGCACAAAGAAAAAAGAAACTGATTCTGGAAATTCCAAGCCTCTGGAACTCAAGCTCCCAGATGATAGTGCCCCATTTGGAAACTTAACTAAACTTGGAACTTGTAAATCTGGATTGAAGATGCAGTTATCTCAGAAAGACTTGTGGAAAGCCTTACAGTTTGATGGCTTGGACCATCATCTTAAGAATGACTCTCTGACTTTGAAATTGAATGGAAGATGCCCTGCAGGTTTACTGAACTGTAGATGACCTGTAACTTGTGTTTCCCTCCCAGTTTCTCCTCATGGTAATGAAAATATTTATCCTTTATCTGTCCATTTGTGTAATGGAAGCAGATAAATTGTTTTGTCAATTTCAGAGATCTACAGCAGACCAGACATTGCCCAAAGACAAACTGTATTTCTTTAAACTGATTATGATATGATTTTGAACTTGCATTGTTAACTGAAATAAGGTTTTTTGAATATTGTAATGTCTTTTTGTAATTCAGAGGGTGGAGTGTGGCAGTTTGATATAGTTATGAATTCCAAAAATAGATATGGATTATGCTTGTAACCTGGTCTGTTCCT
This sequence comes from Tolypeutes matacus, assembly GCA_026826555.1. NCBI lineage: Eukaryota > Metazoa > Chordata > Mammalia > Cingulata > Chlamyphoridae > Tolypeutes > Tolypeutes matacus. The sequence goes on along the minus strand of JAKSZT010031418.1, from coordinate 320,269 downwards.
CTGGGTGTGATTAAGTTATGATCAGGGCTTTGATTGGACCATGTCAGTAGGGCATTGAGCCCCACCTCTTAGTGGGTAGGGTCTCAAAGATAAAAGACATGGCAAAGGACAGAGTTGGAGTTTTGAGTTGGAGTTTTGATGTTGGAGAGGAACCCAGGAAGCCGGAACCCTCACAGAGCTGGGTGAGGGTAGTAACTTATGCTTTATGGCCTGTTAACTGTGGGTTTCTACCCCAAATAAATACCCTTCATGAAAGCCAACCAATTTCTGGTATTTTGCATTTGCACCCCTTTGGCAGACTAATACAATTGGGATGTATATTTTCTGACTCAGGAAACTTCTTCTACCTAGTCCTGTAAAACAGCAGTCATGCAAATTTGCTTTTAGACCTATATTAATTGGACATGCTAAATATAATTGCCTGAACCCACAGAGATTATTACTTTGAAACAGTATAAAATATCTGCATGAATAATGATTTATTAGAATCTGTAGTGTTGGTACTAACAAATTCTCAGAAAAATAGCCCTGGGTGGCCCAAGGAAACAATAGATAACTCATGGAGAGTAACAGTAGATTACTGAGACTTGAATAAAGTAGTATGACATAAATCTTCAGCACTACCTGATGTGGTTTCAACTCATACTTATGCAGACTAGAACTTAGGTAAACGCCTTGTCAGTGCCACCCAACACTAACTTCTGAGATTTCGGACCAGCAAATATACAGATGAACAGAAATGTAGTACAACATTTAAATGACAATCACTAGCTTGCTGTTGGGGGTTAATTGAATCTTCCCTTATGACTAAAGGACATAAAATAATCTTGAAGCTTGACATACTTGTAATGTCTTGGGTGTAGTCAGAAAAAAACTCTAATAAGGAAGGCTGGGACCAGAAGTGTTTCATAATAAAATGGAAATGGTCTATGTAAGAGCATACAGCCAAAATAATTGAAGAATGTACTCATCATAACCATGAGAAAGCAACCTCCTTTCCCCTAGGACAAATTAGGAATGGCCTTTTGAAATTCTGGAACCTATGGCCACATGGGTGGTATGGTGTTAAATTTCATGTGTCAACTTGGCTAGGTTATGGTGTCTAGTTGTTTGATCAAACAAGCACTGGTCTGTACATTACTATGAAGGTAGTTCATAGATGCATATCATCAGTTCTTCCCATCTGTAGATGTTTGCACCTACAATCAGCAAAGGAGAAATCCCTCAGTAATGAGGGGATTCTTCTCACCCAATATGTTAGAGGCCTTAAAAGACAAAGCTGAGGATTTCAGAGATCAAGAGAAGACTTTATGCCTCTACTTCAGCCAGCCAGCTTCTTCTGGGGAATTCAACTTCAACTTCATCTGAGTTTCCAACTTGCAGCCTGCCCTAGTGAGTTCATACTTGCCAATCCCCAGTTTTGTGAGCCAATTCCACTAATAAATCTCTCTCCCCCCCTTCTCTCTCTCTCTCTCTCTCTAGACATATATATATGTATATATTGAGAGAGAGAGAGAGAATGGTTAATGGAAAGACTTGTTGAAAAATAAAAGAACATATAAGCTCAGTGGGCCAAAATGCATGCAACTTTCTTTACATTGATGGAAGAATTAAACAATGATAAAAGCCCCTGTTTGAGATTTTTACAAACTTATAGGTAGTGACATTTGGCCTTGCCATATTGCCAGGCAGATGTGCCGTGGAAAACTGTACAGTTAAATAGATGCCCACATGAGGTGGAGCCCTGTGAAAATCATTATGGGAATTTAAGAGTACTTTAAAGTAGGATGTGCCTAAACCCATCAGAAGTATTCTCCTCTGGGATCCTTCCCATCCTGGAAGAGAATACTCAGTCATTCAAGCTAGTGGACATGTCTCTAAATTGGAAGTGGGTAGCTAAAAGTGTGAAGGGCTGACTTTCAGGATTTTATGTCTGTGTTCATCCTCAAGATTAAGGGGACAATGGAGGGTCCTCACTGGATATATTCTCATGTTGTTATTTTTTTCTGGGGAATCTGAGGAATGGAGGGTGATGGAGGATGCTGTAATAATCATATAATTCCTTCCCATATCATCTTAAATTTATTTTTTCCTATCTGATGCAGTGGTCCTAGGTCCAGGAATACAACAGATGCTGGAGGCAGGGGTGATCCCTTAGCACAAAACGCTAACTAAATATTTAAACTTTATATCAGTGTTCCTCAAGGCCTAATAGGGTGGATTGTGCCTTCACACCACCTGACAAAATTGGTGTTGATAGTGAATGCAGCTATATTGCCTATTAGTCAAGATAGCTCACTAGTGTAGAGCCTATGTAACCCTAACTTATAAGAATGGGAAAGAACTGAGGAGAGGTACTTAATAGAATAGCATTGCTGCTAGCAATCTGAACCAGCACAGTTGTAGAACCTAACATCCTTTCCAAAAGTGGAAAAATTTTGTATATCAAAATTAGAAATGAAGAGGAGAAATAGTTGAGAGTAGGAAAAGGAAAAAATGAATAATGCATGAAAAAAAAAACAATATATTGAGGCAGGATAGAATAAGGAGGAAAGGAGGAGAGGTAGAAAACCCAATAAATTTCCACACAAACACTACTCGGTAAAAATAAATGAGGCAACATCCTGCTTAGACTCACATATGTATGTTATCAGTAGGCAGCTTGCAGCATTTGTCCATCAGCTGCAGAAGCAGCCCTGGCAGCTTTTACCTGTTGATATGTACAAGCAAGTTATAGGAATGCAGCTTGCAGCATCCATCCAGGAAAAAGAAGGAGAAAAACAGGAAATTCCCACACTACCCCTTCCACAGCAAACTCCAGTAGGGCTTGGGAGCAACAGCCAAAAGTCAGTCACCACCAGACAGCAGCCCATAAAAATCAAACTACCCAATAAAGTTCCCTTACTTTGTCCTAAATACTCTGATCAGTGTAAACCCTAACTCCCAATGATAGCCAATAAAACCAGAAGCCTCTAGAAAGGGTGTGTGCATCTCACCCAGTAGCATGCCCACATCCGTGTCTGGGTTTTGCACTGCCTTTTTTCTTGTTTCTTAATAAACCCTTTACTCCCCTGACTACCCTATGGAATATCTTTAAATTCTTTTATGTGACATAGCCAAGAACCTAAAAGTCCAGAGCCCAGAGCATTCTGCTAACAATATTAATGCTTCAAAAGATGCTCAGAGGAGAATAATATTACATTCTAACCTCATTATTCATGCTTTCTATTTTTGTGAATCTGTCTACTCAGTAAAATTCAGTTGTCACTCCCAATAATTTCAGACACACTCAGAGCAGTGAAAACTTTTACTCTCCCAATGTACTCTTCCCAGCTGAGGTTAAACAAGTAGGCACTTTGCTTTCTTGTTTCAGCTCTCATAATGTAAAGTGCCTCTTTTGTGGTATATACAGTGACAAGTATTTTGCATTAGAGTTTTTAAAATTGATGTAAAATGTCTACAAATGGTAATACCAAAATGCTATACGATGTTCATAACCTCAAAAAAAGCTGTGGTGTATCTTACAGAGAAAATATGTATCTTAAATTGCTTCATTCAGGCATGAATTATGGTGCTGTAGGTCAAGAGTCCAATGTTAATGAATCAGGAATATGAATTAAGGAGTCTTTAAAGAGAAAGACACATAAAATAATTTTTTGCATTGATTGGTTGATAGAAATATGGTGTCCAGGGGCTCACAGGATCCTAACTCAGTATATCCTCCATAAGCAATTTTTCAGTATGTGCTAATTCAGTGTTCACTATGACTTCATAGAACATAAGCACTGCAAATAACGCAAATCAACTATCACTTAGCACACTTACATCAGATGCCCAGAAGATTACCCCTGCTTTTGGAACCTAACAAGGCTATGTGAGGCCTGATAGCATACTCAAGCTAAGTAAAATTTGGGTGTGCCTACCACTCATCTAACCCTAATATGGATGGCCCAACATTTTTGGGTAGAAAACATATCTTACCTTTACTCAGGCCTCTAATCTACAATGAGAACACCATGCATGGTGGATCAAACAACATTGTCCCAAAGATATAAAGGACTTTAGGGGAAGATAGCTGCTGGTCTGAGCACCATGGGACATGTTTAATTTACTTTGATTGATAAGCAGCTTTTATTTACCGGAAGATTTATTAATTAGAATATTTATTAACTTGAATAATAAGATTAGAAGGTGTTCTCTCCCAGGAGGAAGGCAAAGCATGAAAACCAGAATGGAAAGATGATGAGATTTTATTGACATGGATCAGGGAAGCTCAACAAATAATTATGAATAACGCTAGGACCCAAAACATTTGGAAAAGCTATGTGCCCTGAATTAACAGGACTTCTTACCTCTTTTAAAATAGATGAAGGCCAAAGTAGCCATGGGGAAATATCCTTATATCCTTGCTTCTGTGGCTCAAGGGACACTAATATGGGAATCTCATGGATGCCCAAGTCTATTAAAGTTCTCTGGGAACACACGTTACATCAATGATTTATGATTGTCCTCATCCCAAGAATACAACAGAAGACACATTCTTATCCAGCAGCGATAAGAAGTATTCTAAACCACACCCATCTTCTCCCTGTGGAACAATCAAAGGAAACAAAAATCAACAGAAACTTATCTCAGTAGAAGCCTGTGAACTGAGACAGAAGAGCTGGTTTTGTCCCCACATGGCTTGGAACCCAGTAATAACCATATCGAAAACAATTGTAATAATACCTGTCTGTAATAATATTTGGTACATAGGCAAGGGCTGATTCTCTTGGTAAGAAAAGTCAAGCACATCTGCAAATCTTAGTTATTTTTTCCATAATTAAATTGAATTGTATCATTACCATACTTAAATACAGTGTTACATTTGCAGGTTTGTGAGATTCACCTACCATAAGTAAATAAGAATCTAGAATATGAATTTACAAGAGATGAAGTAGTAATAGGGAATGGGAAGTTAAGGCTTAAAATGTAAAGGATTCATATTTGGAATTATGGTAATGTTTTGGTAATGAATGGGGGTGAGGGTAGTACAACATTATGAATGCTATTGACAATACAGTATATATATATGAATGTGATTAAAATGGGAAATGTTAGATTGCATATAATGGTAACAGAATAAAATTTTTTTTAATAATACATGGAACTACACTGCACAGTGAACCCTAAGTTAAACCATGGATTATAGTTAATAGTACAATTCTAAAAATGTGCTATCATCAATTGTAATAAATTTTACATACCAATTCAACATGTTAATAATAGTGTGGTATACAAGAATCCTGTATTTTGTGCATGATTTTTCTGTAAACACCTACATCTCTAATAAAGAAAAATATATTATTCAAAAATATATGAAAACTCTGATACTGATGATCAAATGAATTGGGGGAATGAGTTAAAACTTTCTCAATTAATACTGATAAAAATTGTCTTGCTTCAGAAAGAACTGGATTTACTTAATAATTACCTAATTTCTATACTAAATAGTTCTCCATGGTTTATTACAAGGTACAAATAGTTATAGGTCAAAATGAAAAATGAGTAACCAAATTAATATAAGAATATGAACATGTATGTTTGGGTTTTATATGATATATTGGATTTATATGTTACTTTATATGTTTCCCTACCCCATCCTGAATCCTCTAAATGCTGTTAAGCTTATTCATATTGATATTATTTCTGTTTATGTTATATATATGGCATGCTAAATGCAGATGCTCAGAAAAAATATGATCATTTTGCTGTAAGAGACCTAGGCCAAGGGCCAGTGGGGTAGACTGTACAGTAATGGTCTTAACTCAAGCGGCTTAGTTTACCCAAGTTCTGCACATTCCAAAGGTCCTCAGAAATGGCTGTTGACAGATTAATAGGAGATATCCTCTCAGTCCTTGGCAAATCCTGAACAATAAGAGTGATTTGTATACCTGAGACCTTGGGTCACTCCATATAGTTTATAGCAGCAAAGTGATGGTTGTGAATACTTGTTTTGGGGGCTTTGGATCATACCATATCAGTTTGTCCTCAGGGGTGGAGGAACTGGAGTGTGAATATCTGATGTAAGTCACATTGGTGCTGCATGGATATCTGACTAATCGCCAGAAAAATTATTGGACACTAAGTTTCATGTGAGCTTCCTTATTTAGTCTCACTTTGATGTGTTGATATTTAACATTGCTGCTGGATGAATTAAATTCATCCATGCAACTGCACTGGGACAGGAAAACTGAAAACTTGTACCTTCTTTCTTCTGGACTTTATTCCATGCACCTTTTGCCATTACTAATCTTGAGCTTCATCCTTTTACTGTAATAAACCGTAACTATGAATATAACAGTTTTTCTGAGCTCTGTGGGTCCTTCTAGCAATACATAAAAATCAGAGTGTGATCTTGGGGACCTCAGCCACATCCACTGAATTTAATTATTCCATTTGCAACTTATATAATGGGTAGATATTTCTGATGAGGATTCAGTTTACTGATGTAATATTTGGAAGTTTTGGATGAGGGATAGGAAGAATGAATAATAATAAAGGGGAATGAGAGTAGAGATATAATATTAGCAAATTCTGATGAGGACTGTGAGCACTGGTATAATATAGTGAATTTCCAAATAAACAATAGTCACAGTGTTATAATAGAGTCAAACATCATATAAACAATTTGTAATTTTGTATAATATGAAAATATAATAAGGATTTGACTTTTTAATAAATAAGTTTATTTCAAATTCACAAAAATAAAAGAACAGAAAAACAGGATTTGAGGCCCTGATATAAATATTGGGGCTTTTGAAAATGAATGGAACACCATTATCTAAAGGAGAAACAACTAATGATGAGGTAATGGAATAATATTGATGAACTTCTGAAGAGGAAGGAAGGCATCAATATGATGTTGGGAAATTCATGATGAGGGTTTACAGTACTGATATAATATAGTGAATCCTCACAAAATAAATGGCAGAATTGATATATTCTTGGGCAGTTTTAATAAGGCATGAGAGCACTTGTATAATGTTAGGTAACTTCTTGTGAAAACTGGGGGACACTGGCACAATAATAGAATAGATTCCATGAAGATAGGAAGCACATTTTAATATTTGGTAATTCATGATGAATTTTGGGAAACTTCTGATGGGAAACTTCTGATGACAAATGGGATATGAGAAATGGAATGGGAATGGTAACTTTGGGGAAATTCTATGAGGAATACAGGCACTGGTATAATATGAGGAAACTTCTGAAGTAGAATGTTGATACTGGTAACATGGAGGAATTTCTGAAATTTCTAATAAAAAAGGAGGACATATAATACTGTGACATTTCCAGTGATGAATTGAGATTCTGATATAATACAGGGAAACTCTTAATGATGAATCAAGTCACTGAAATAATATTAAGAAACTTCCATATCAGAAACTGGTATGGCAAAACATCTGAAAATAATGGTTGCACTGTTATAATATTGGGGATATTCTGAAAAGAAATGAGAACACTGTAATCTTGTAATCTTATGGAAAAACTTAATAAGGATAGGGACACTGTCACACACTGAAAAACATCTGATGAAAATATGGCAAATATATGATGAGAAAAATTCATATGTGGAATGGACCACCCAGTGTAATATTGGGAAAATTCTGATGAAAAATGTCTTCCTTTTATAACAGAAAACTTTTATTAGGAATGTGGACTCTGGTATCATTTGTTAAACTTTCAGTGACAATATATTCACTGGTATAATATGGATAAATATATTGATGAATGGACACTGGTATAATATTGGGAAATTTTTGAAGTGGAATAGGAGCACTAATATCATATGGGTTAACTTCTGATGAGGGAAGGGGAAATAGTGTAATATTGGATGAGTTTTGAGGAGTAATATGGAACTGTTAACAAGTAGAGAGACTTAGGGTGAAGATGGGGATATTCATATAGTATTGAGAAATTTCCAATAAGTAGTTTCCAAAAGAAATGGGGATTCTGGTAAAATATGAGAAAATTCTGATGTTCATGAGGAAACAGATGATATTTTGGAAAACTTGTGAAGATGAGTAGGAATACTGGTATCATATGGACAAAACCTTAAGGAAATGGGAGCACCACTCTAATATTTGGAATCTGCAATCAAGGAATGGTAAACTGCCTTAATGTGAAGAAACATATAAGGAGTATCTGGGAAATAGTAAATATGATAAAACTTCTCATGAGAAATGGATATAATGGTGTGATAATTGTATAATTCTGACTGGGATTGGGGGTTCAGAAAAGAAGACAGTTTTGATAAAGACTAACAGAACAGGAATACTATGGAGAAAATTTGGCAAAGAATGGAAGTCTCTGTATAATATGGCAATCTTCTGAAGAGGAATGGAGGCATTAAAGATTTATGGGAAAGATTCTGATGAGAAAGAGGTCACTGGTATAATATTAAGAAATATCTGGGACTAGAGTGGACTTAATGGTATTCTGTTGTAGACATAATGTGATTCAAGCAATGCAAGAAATTACAACAGTGAGGTGGAGCCAGTGGCCACTGGATGCTTTTGGGGCAGGGAATGGAAAAACAGTTGTAATAAAGGTGCTTTTTCAGGACTTGGGAAATATCCTGAGTGACATTACAATGACAGATATAGGCCATTTTACATCAGCATATAACATGCAGAACTGTGTGGAAGAGTGTGTGGTCTACAATGTGAACTATGGTACATGCTTAGTGGCAAAGCCCCAGGATATGTATATCCATTGCAGGTGATGTGCCACACTAATGAAAGATGTTTATGTGGGATGTTATGGGAGGTGGGGAACATGGAAATCCCTGTAATATTTGTGTAACATTTATGTAATCTAAGCATCTTTTAAAATATAAAAAACAAAACAAAACATAGTACATACTTTAAATAAAAATACTTTATTGCTAAAAAAAAAAAAAGAAAGCTTCATGGGGGGAGTTGGCATGAACATTAGCTGAAGGGAATCGAGATAAAAGAATTTATGTAGATGAGGTAAAAGCAGAATTGTAAGAAATAAAATATAAAATGATATGAATATGATAAAATCTATTATTCATTATATGTGATTAGAACTCACAAGAAAAATATCAGTCCTGAAGCAATTTTTGCCATCATTTCAATGGTATTCCTGAGTCCAGAATGGTAAAAGGTAAATAAAATAGAATTTGGAATCGGAAAAAATATATATATTGAAATAAAATTACATATAGAGAAGATAATAAAAATAGCTCATTGAATTTTCCCAACTCTAAATTTTATTTTATTTTTTACTTATAATTCTAAAATTAAATTGCAATAAAAAGATTTTTAAAAATATCTGAAGAGGAATATGGTGTACTGATATCACATGGAGAATTTCAGTTGATCAAGGAAGCAGTGGTAAAATACTAGAAAACATGATGAACATTAAAGCCCTATATATAATAATGTGAAATTTCCAATGAGGAATTCATGTAACTCTATTACAAAGAGGAATTTCTGATCATGAAATATCATGTGAAAATTCCAATGAAGAACGGAAGCACTACAGTTATATTCAGAAACTGCTGGTGATTAAGGAAGACAATGGCATAAGATGAGGGGAATTGTAGATGAAGAAAGGGAGCACTGGTGTAATATTAATAATTCTGAAGATGAACGGGAGTACGGGTGTTTTATCAGGAAACTGAACTGAAAGCATATTCACAGATATCTTAAGAAAATGGTTGTACTGAAATAATATGGGGAACCTTCTGATGAAATTGGAGGCACTGGAATCATATATAGACATTTAAAATGAGGAAAAGAAACAGTGATATAATATTAAGAATGTCCCAAAGAGCAATGGAGACACTAGTATAATATTGGGAAATTTTTGAGGAGGAATGGCAGCAATGGGATACATATGTTGAAGAATGGGATGATTGGTATAAGGTTAGTAATGATAGTGATGTCCTATAGAGTAATAGAGGCACAATTGTAATATTGGGAAATTTTGATGAAGAATGGGAACCATAATATAATATTGTAAAACATCTGATAAGGATAATAGTAATGGGAATTCTGATAGGATAAGGGGCACTGATGTGATATTACTGAAGTTGCAATGGGATTAGAAGCAGTACCATAATAGTGGGAAATTTCTGATGAGGAATTAGGGCACTGATATACTGTTGGGAAGATTCTGATGAGGAATGGGTCACTTGTTAAATATTTAGAACATCCTGGGGAAATGGAGTCCCTAGTATTACAGTGAGAAATGAGGATTGGGGTCGCATATAGTATGGGATGGTTCTGATAAGGAACAAGGATCCTAGAATAATAATGACCTTCTTATGAGGGTGGTGGATCTAGGTAATAATATAGAGTAACTTCTGGTGAGTAATGTGGAATGTACAATAGTATTGGGAAACTTGATGAGAATTGGGTCTTATCAAAACTGCTAATATCAAGAAACTTACAATGACGTTCATGGGCACTGGTATATTTGGAAACATCCTGTGAAAAATAAGGCTCTAGCAGAATATTTGGGAATTTCTAATGATGAATGGGGAGTGATATAATAAGGGGAATAATGAGGAATAAATCAGGAGTCCATTTGTCAAGCTGGGCCACATGTTCAACAAGCATTTTCTTTTAAGGCACAGTAATTATAATTTTGCTGATTTCAATTGAACATAAAACTAATTTATTTATTCACAGTATTGATTATATTGAAATATGTAACATTTTTATCATTAAAGGGCACAAAATAATTAGTCTTTACTAAATTTTTCTCATTTCTTTATTTCTAGATTTTTTTCTAAGTATATTTTCATCATTTCAGCCTTTAAATTGTTTATTTTTTCCAACAAAAACCACTTTCCCTCCTACCATCTTGACATGTACTAGTGCAACCATATTTCACCATCCTCATGAATTGCCACTAACACCACAATATTTATCACCTGGTCCTATTTCTCCTAGGTTATATATCTACTAGAATTCTTGTATTCCTTTATGTGACACTTTTATTTAGTGATTCACATAATAACATACATATCTTGCAGAGTAATAACTTCTCTGTCATCATCATTAGTGGTTGTCAGTAGATGAATAAAATGGTTAGTCACATGGAAAATGTGGTATAATATCAAGGTTTAAAGCAGGGAATACAAATATATAAAATTATTACAAATAAATAAAATGTTTATACATATAAAATTTAATTGTAATTGCTAAATAATTAAAACAAATAAAATTTTAACATTATGAGTAACTTGTTCTCAAAGTTTTATTTTATATAGTTCTGCTATTTTCATACCAACTTATTTGACATTTCCTGACTTCATGTTCATGCATTTCTGTTTATGAAATAATCTTTACATTCATTAAAGTCACTCCCTGAAAATGAGCAGTAAGCTAGTTCAAGTCTCTCCAACATTGAAGAGCAACTAGCTGAAGCTCCGAGATACTGCATGGTTATAGATTACACATGCACATATATACATAAAAACATACATACTTACATATTTGGGCATGCATAAATTTTCTCTGTAGCTGTATAGACAGTTCAGAAAAATGTTGTTTGCATTTTTGAAATTCTTTGGCCAAGTGTTTTTAAGAAGTCTCCTGGGAAATAAAGCTTTTTACATGTATTTGTATCTCTGTGAAGTAGAGTCATTAATGAGTTTCCAAAGAACATTTGAAGAGTGAGAAGAAACAAGTTTGCAGTTATTCCTAGTAAATTTGCCCCAAAGGTTTCTGGCCTTATTTTAAAGTTTTGCTAGTCTCAGTGAGACTTTCTTCTAGGTTCGTGCTGTGGAAATTTCCTATGGTAACTTGACAGTAGTCCAACCTACAAAGGGATCTGGGCTCCACAGTTCCTGTGCAAACCCCATCTTCTCAGCTCTGAAGCATGATTCCAAAAGAAAGAAAATTGGATCAAATTCAGGACATTCTCATCCTTTTTCCTCAGCAAAGGACCTTACACTGGGCACGAACACATGTTGTCAAGCAAGGTTTGGGATTATTAAGGAAAAAGTTGAATGTCCTAGAAAATGAGACTGGAAACCTACAGGGAATATTTACTAAATTATACCTAGATGTTAGGCATGAACAAAGATGGTCTTGACCCATATTAAATGTCTGAGAAGTACTTGAAGAATAGATACTAGGGATAGTCTTGTCCAATCTAACAGATTTATTTAAATATTTAGTTTAAATAAGACAAGGAAATTTTATTAATAACTTAATAACACAGACTATCAGAAAAATTTGCTTCATAACATCAACACCTTGGTTTCTATAGTAACCATTATTCCTTTTCACTTCTTTCTTGTAGCCATTTGGTAATTTGATGTAATTATGAATCCCAAAAATATAATTGGATCATGCTTGTAAACTGATCTGTTAATCTGGGCATGATTATGTTATGATTAGGGCATTGACTGGGCCACCTCAGTAGGGCACTGAGCCCCACTCCATGGTGGGTGGGGAAATCAAATATAAAAGGCAAGGCAAAGGCAGAGGAAGCAGTTTTTAAGAAGCAGTTTTGATGTTGGAGTTTTAATGTTGGAGAGAAGGCCCCAGGAGAAGAGAAGCAAGCCATTCACCTGATAGTGTACAGCTGGCCTTGTGGAGGAAACAGAGGAGCTAAGCCTGGAGAGAAACACAGCCCCGGGAAGAGAGGAACCCAAGAAGCCTGAACCCTGGCAAACATTGGCAGCTGTCTTGCTCCAGCACGTGGCAATGGACTTTGGTGAGAGAATAATCTTATGCTTTATGGCCTGGTAACTGTGGAATTCTACCCCAAATAAATACCCTTTATAAAGATCAACCAGTTTCTGGTATTTCACATTAGTGCCCCTTTGGCTGACTAATACATTTCTTTAACCATCATTCAAAGACATGCCTACAGATTTTATTCTGTTTCTTCCCTGAATAATCAATCAGCCTCTCTCTCTCTCCCTCTCCTCCTTCTCCCTCACACCCTCTCTCTCCCCCCTCTATCTCTATCTCTATCTCTATCTCTCTCTATCTCTCTATCTCATCTCTCTCTCTTAATCCCCCTTGCTAAACTCCTGAGTAACACCATGCAGTATTATATTTGTAACACTTTTAAGAGCATACCAATATTTGAAATCCTGATCTCTAATAGATTTCCTCAGTTACCTTGTCCTGCTCATCAGCTTTCTCTCACTCACAGTGGTCCCCTATGTTTATATCATCTCCACCATTCTGAAGATACCCTCAGACAAGGACAATGCAAAGCCTTTTCCACTTGTGCCTCTCACTTCACTGTGGTCCCCATGGGCTCTGGGATCTCCATCTTTTTGTATGTCCTTTCCTCACAGAAGAGCAGCCTCCATCTCAACAAGATCCTCTTTATCCTCTCCAGTGTCATCACACCTCTCTTGAATCCCTTCATCTTCAGTCTATGGAATGAATCCATGAAAGATGCACTGAAAAACACCTTGTCCAAGTGCCAAGAGTTCCTTAAGAGGATGAGGTCCAAGTAGTAGAATGTTTGAGAATCATTCCAACAATGGGAAATCCCAGTCTTACTAAGAATGACTCCACAACTTGATACTGTAAATTGGAGATTACTATACTATATATTATTTCCAAACATAAATAATAGTTTGAATGGATTACTATACATATGATGTTTTAAGATGGCTAAAGAAACCTAAAAATTATAATGTCCTGGTGGTAATAGGACACTTGTGGTAGTAGATATATGTGCTGGTGCTAGTGCTCCTGGTTAAAAATGGTCAAAGTACTAGTAGAACATTATATGAGTGTAGTACTTGGTTGCATTTATATGTACAGAATTTGGAAAGAAGAGACAATTCAGCTCTGGGTCAGGTAAGAAAAACATGCACATACAATGCACACATGATAGAATATAAACAAAGAATAAATTCTGTGGTACATAAACATCATTTGTAACCTAGCATTGACTATTATAGAGGTTATTGACTTTTTTATTATTCATTTTAACTATATTTATTTCTCACATTTTTCCATGAATTTTGGCTTTAACATTTCATTTCTCTTTTATGTCAGTTCACGAATCTTCTTCATGAAGTCCTCATTTATTTCCATTTGCAATGAAACAGTTTCTTCTCCAATGAACTTGGCATTTATTTGTACTATTAATTTCACCACTTTATAGATGTAAGAAAAAATCAAATAGTTAGTCCTAATCAACCCTACTACCACTGCCATTATGAAATTTTATTGTACTTTACAATTACTTTTTTTGCTTTTATTATTCCCTCTAAAAAAGATTTAAATATCCAGGAAAGTGTTGACTTTCTTATAAAAGGCCCCAGCCTTATTACTAGATAAGAATACAAACATGAAACAACTGGCACCTGGCATTTCTTCTCATCTTGTATCACTCTTTTCTCTTTACATAAGTTCTTTAGATAACTACTATACCCAGCTTGCTCACATGTTGATAGCACAAAGTTAGTCCCTACATGTTATATTCATATCTATGAATGAAAAAAGATTATATCAGTCCAACTTTGAAATATCCCAGGGGCATAATTTGATTATTCTTTTAGCCATGTACATTTCCTGTGGCCCATCATATGTAGCCAGTATTTTCATATCACAACAAGTACCCGAGGGCTTTGAAGAAGAACCAGTGTCCAGGAGGAGAAGACATTTGTGTGGGATGGCCATTGTCAATATTATTCTTATTGAGTCACTTATAGAAACAGGAAAGTTTACTGGCATGGGGGTCTGATGCTGATTGCCAAAGGGAAATTGGATTGATGCCATACAATGGAGACAAAGGTGATTAAGTCTTAAACCAGGAGATTTACTGTATAACACAACCACTTAGTGCATTTTTTAAATTAATGAAGAACTCAGATATGAAGAACAAACAAACAAAACAAAATAAGGATTTGGAAATTATAACAATGAAAATTGTTTCTATCTTAAGATGGTAGAAATTGAAGTGCTTCCAAAGGGAAGGGGAAATAAGGAATGCAAAAGAGAATTATCTACTAAGAGGTCATAATCTGATTTAGAATTTGGACTGTAAAAGATATATATATATATTTTTTTATTTTTCTTTTTCATCACAGGAAATACTTTGGTGGTGCCTATGGTACTCTTTTTTTTTATTATTGTGGGTAAAAATCAAGTTTTTCACAATACATACCAATATTTGTAAAATGATATGCATATATGTGCATTTGCTTACATAAATATATATATTAAAAGGTATTTAGATTACCTAAATAATACACAAAAATTACAGGGATTCCCATGTTCCCCACCTCCCACACCTCCCACAACATCCCACACAAACATCCTTCATCAATGTGGTACATCACCCACAATAGATATACACATTCTGGGGCCTTGCCACCAAGCATAGACCACAGTTCACATCATAGACCACATTCTCTCCTGCACAGTTCTACATGGTATATGCTGATGTAAAATGGCCTACATCCATCACCGCAACACCACTCGGAACAACCCCCAGGTCCTGAAAAAGCCCCTGTATTTCAACTGCCCTGTAAGTGTCCAGTGGCCACTGGCTCCTCCTCACTGTTATAATTTCTTCCATTGCTTGAATCTTAAGGATCCAGGAGTACATCTGCCTAATATGCTCTCACCCCACAAATACAAGGTTGAGTTTTAGGTTTCCATTGCCTCTGGGTATGTTTTATAATATACCATTAAACTACAGCAACTTAGGACAAATATCCAAAAATTCATAAAGACATTTTTAATATTTCATTTTATTCTTTATGGAAATAGAAAGAATAAAGATTTCAGCTTTCAGAAAATGAGGTTAAGGATAAGGACAGTGATAGGGCTAAGGATAGGGATAAGGGCATATGCCTATTGCATGCTGAGAAGAAAAAGTGATAGACTTTTGGATACAAAATCCAATATTTTATCCACCTGACAAAGTGACAAATGATACCCTAGAGCTTTCTCTATGAGATAGCATGTAATAGTGAGAGGTCATCAAATAATAATTCAATGTTGCTTCATTTCTTTGTGAAGATTGATGTCCAACATAGTGCTTATCCCAAACTGCAAGTGGAGGAGGAGAAGGTTTCCTTTGCCAGTTAACAGGAACTGCTTTCCAATGGTGTGTAAACATTCAGGTGAAGTTCTGCTCCACAGGACAATAAGGTGAAATGTGTGCATTTATACACACCTCTGAAGTATTGAATTATATCTTGAAATACAACAGGTACACATGAGCAAATATGCCTGTTTAAGTCTGATTTGTCTAAAACCTACTCAACCCAGATCTATACCCAATTATATGTGGTTTCTGAGTTGGAATACTCAATATCCAATCAATGACATTGATTCTAAAATACATTTGGAAATTCCAAGGGAAAGAATATCAAAGGAATTCATTAAGAAATAGAAGGAAAGATGCTTTCGTTTCCACAGCTATTCTCAAGTGTCTTCTTGCAAACAGTATAAGAAATTGAGTGTGCAAATGGAGACCAAAACATATATGGACACCTAATTCATGATAAATGTGAAAATACAGAGCAATGGGAAATGAAAGACCTTTCCTTAAGTGAATTACATTTTGAATAACTCCATTTTATGTATCTCACCGTTTTTTTCCCATTTTGTTTTTTCATGTGCTGCATATTATTTTTGAACATTATATATGAAAATTGTAAAAGAAATCGAAAATACTGGAAAGTTATCAACCATTATCTTAATTATTGGTTATGTCACATTCTCTCCTCTCTTTCTGCAATATTTACTGTTTCCCTTCTACACTTATGACCTTTCCTGTATTTTCCATACTTTACTCTTTGTTTAATTCAGCATGTATTCTTCTGATTTACGTCTCTCCTCTGCTGTCTATTAAATGTTGTTATAAGCAAGTGAGTGCTTAATTTCAGTTATTTTCTTTTCCCATTATATAATGTTCATTTGTTGTTTTCTAGAATTTTCTGTTCTGTGCTAACATTCTCAATCATTATTTTTATTTCTTTGAAAATTTTAAATATGGTTGTATTAAATCTGTCTCTGAAAACTTCGCTATCTTCGACCCCCAATAAATCTTTTTTTTTTTTTTTATTTTTATCACATGGTATCATTTTCCTGTATGGTTAGATTTGTGTGTACATGTGCTGGATACTGAGCATGAAATATTTAAGAGACAAACTGATACCTAGAACACTGTTTCTTCTTGTTTCCATGATGCACTTTTACTCCTTTAAGTCAGCAAGGAACATTATTTCATGTAGTCTAATTGGATTGAGAACTTTAAAACATATGACTCAGTCCCTGGAAGCACAGCTATTACTTTTGGTTTTGGTTTATTCTTAAGGTCATTTTGACCTCAATCTTAAGGTGTAAACCTTAAAAGCCAGTGTTTCCTCCACAAGCTCCACGTGTCTTCTCAAATGCTTAACTAGATTCTCTGTACTTCCATTCTCACTTTCAGAATAGATAGATGCTTGGGGAAAAGCTTCCATTTCCTGATATAAATATACTTTCCTTACTATCCTTCTGAACCCAAATCTTTATCCCGTTTGTTTCCAATGGATTTTTTTTTTGCTCTGAGGTCTTCAAGAGCAGTTTTATTTGTATTTTGTCTAATTTCTCTCTTTGTTTGAAATGTAATATTTGCCTCCATTATCTAAATGAACTTTATTGGAAGGACATTTCCCCAGCATAATTTTTTCTTCTAGTACATTGGCTGCAACTTCCCTGAGTCTTTTGACTAGTCCTTCTGATCCATCCTATTTCCCGCTCTGTTTTTCAGGGCCTTCTGACATCTCGTTATCTTCATCAATACTCTCAGCCAATGTGTATTGCTTTAGCACATTGACTTTAACATTATATCTAATATGCTTTCAACTGGTACCTCGAATTCCTGTCTTGATTTCCCAACATTTCTCACAATTTCCTTTTAATTAGAAGGCAGCATATTTTTGAATGTAATTCATTCTCTTCCTAAAGTCCCTCAAATTATTTCTCATGAAATGAAACAAAATCTAAAGTCAATAGAGCCTTTAGTAGCATGTATTTCATCTACTCTGCAGCCTCCACAACCTGTCCTCTTTCTTCTTTCCTTCTTTCCACCTTGCTTTCATTTATTACATGTGAAATAACAAGCTCATTTATTACTTAGGCTTATTACACGTGCTGCCTTTCTGCTTGAAAAAAATTCTCCCTTAAAGACCAGCATTCTTATTTTCTCTAAGTCTCCACTCAAATATTTCTATCTCAGAGAGACTTTCCTTGACTATTTTATCAATATTGGTATTTTTGGTTATTCTTTATTTTATTCTGCCTTATTTTATTTTGTAGAACTTATTATTTCATGGTATGATAATTATGATAATATATGTATTTATGAGATTTATTTGTCGCTGAGGGTGTAAAATTCATGAGTGTTTTGCTGACTATTATAATTACTTTACCCATATTCCCCACACCTAAAATATAGCACCTTAGAATTTCAAAATCCTGTGCTGAAAAGCAATATATTAAAACACACTCCCATGTAATTATTTACTTTAATTTATAAATGATTAAATAACTTCTTCTAAGAGACCACTCAAAATAATTAAAACAATTGTTAATAGAGGCCTAGACTCAAACTTATTGCTTAGTAAATTCTCCAAGTACTATAAAGGCTCTAATCTCTTGGATATATTACTTTGGGTCACATATGCACATTTCTAGAAATAATCACTGTGTTATATCCAATAATCTTAATTTTGGAGGGCCCTGTTTGACAATGAACTAACTTACCTTTCAAATATTATATATATTTGATGACAAAGGAATGACCTAGACTTAGTAGTGCATAATGACATAAATCATGGAAAACATGTCCACTATTTCCTCTGTAGCAATAAAGAGTGTTGCCTATACTTTTGATTGAAAAATCCACAAGCATCTTATTTCAAAATGTAGACCTATGCTATAGTAAAACTCCCAATATGTAAATATGTGAACAAAACACACTGATATTCTTCACTTTGCCAGTATGAATTTCTTTTCAGAATACAGTAATTGTCAGGAGAGAAAGACACCTGCTACCATTTCCTGGGGTGGAATCCTACCATATGGAGTATAGCAATGAGATGTCAATACAAGGAAACAGGGCACCAAGAAAGAAAAATTTTACACAGACACTGGATGGATGGACCAACACACCCAATGAGAAGGGATAGAGCAAGGATAACTTCAATAATAAGCATAGGCTCCCCATGACCAGCAGGCCTTGATTTGCAGCCAGCAAAGAGAGATTTCTACAGATTATCAACCTATGCCAGGAACAAGAGTAACAAATCTAATACTGAATACAGGTTTTATTTGGGGTCATAGGGAGAGGAGCAGGACATGCTCATTCTATCCCCTATCACAATCATACTTCATATACCTACAGAGACATATACACACATTTTTATTAGTCACCTACACTGATTTTCTGAATATGTCTGCCAATTAGATTTTTTAAAAAGATATTAGAGAAGTTGTAGGCTGATATAGAAATTATACATAAAATACAGAGTTTCCATATACCACCCAACTATTTTATTATTAATACATTGCATTAGTGTGGTACATTTGTTCCAATTGATTTAAGAACTGTTTTTATAGTTGTACTATTAACTGTAGTCCATAGTTTATATTAGGGTTCACTGTGTTGTACAGACCTTTTAAAAAAATTTTTATTGTAGCAACATATATATAACCTAAAATTTCTCCTTTTAACCACATTCAAATATATAATTCAGTGTTGTTAATTATATTCACATTATTGCATTTCCAGTTCCACCATTTATTACCAAAACTTTCCCATCAACCCAAACAGAAATTCTACACAGAGTAATGATATTCTCCTCATTTCCTACTGTTACTCAAACCCTGTTAACTTATGTTATAGTAATGACTCTGATTTTTTTTATTTTTAAATATTTCACATCAATAATATCATACAATATTTGTCAAATACACCTGCCTATATATTATCAGAATAAAAATAATATTTTCTAATGGTGTGAAGTGTAATGAGACAATTTTGAAAGCCATAGTTGAATTCACATTTTCTTTCCAAATTTCAGTTAATAAGTTTGTAAACATTAAAATATATAATATGGTACAATAACTGAAAGAATATTAACTTTCCAACCTGGAGAGTCATGCTACATTCTGTAATAGAGAGCAGGAATCCCTAAAGTACATGGGCAGTACCTAGGGGAGGAGGACAGACCAATATGCCAGGCCCTTGATATTGATATTTGTACTTATGAACTTCATTCTTGTGAAATTGAAACTTAGCCTAGTATTATATATTGCCTAAGAGTTACCTTCTGAAAATCTCCTTATTGCTCAAATATAACCACTCTGTAAGCCAAACTCAGCATATAAATGCACTAAAGTCCTTCCAGTATATAGGGTAGTATATGGAAAAAAACAGTTAGTGTAAACTATAGATGATAGTTAATAGTACAATTTTAATCATTTTTCATCATTGGCAAGAAATGTAACTACTTTTTTAAAATTTACAATTACAAAAAAGTGCAATCATTAATTATAAATATGTTCTATACCAATGCAAGTCGTTGGTGTGGTGGTGTATGGGAAACTGTGCATGATGTATCTGTAAGCTTACAACTTCTCTAAGAACAAAAAAAGAAAGAAAGGTATGAGCATAAGGAAGAAACATATAAGTTATGGGGATGAAAGCCACAATAGTAGAGATTATCCATAAATATGGGATCTCCTTAACAATGTACTGTAGTTTTCTGCATACAAATCCTTTACATCCTCAGTTAAGTTTATTCCTAGATACTTGATTAATTAATTTGCTATTGTAAATGGAATTTTTTTCTTGATTTCCACCTCAGATTGCTCAGTATTGCCTCAAGTATTTTGGGGAACCCTGATTAAGTGCATAAATATTTATGATTGGCCTTTCTTCTTGGTAGATTACCTCTTTTATTTATAGTGTCTTTGTCTCTTACAACAGTTTTGCACTTAAAGTCTATTTTGTTTGATATTTATATAGCTAAACCTGCCCTTTAATGGTTACTGCTTGCTTTAAAATAGTTTCCCAACAATTCACCTGCGACCTGTTTGTATCTCTGTGTCTAATTTGAGTTTCTTGTAGACAGAATATACATGGATCATATTTCCTTATTCATTCTGCCAATCTGTCTTTTGATTGGAGAGTTTAATCCATTGACATTCAATGTTATTACCATAAAAACAGTACTTACTTTAGCTATTTTTTCTTTAGCCTTATATGTTTCATGTTTTATTTTTATTTCTTTTTTTATCCTTTTAGTTACTTTTACCAATAATCCTCCTTTTTATACTCTAATCCAACCCTCTCTCTCTTCTTTCTTCCTGTCAACTCACAGAAGTGCCTTTAGTATTTCTTGAAAGGCAGGACTCTTGTTGACAAATTTTCTCAAAAAAAACAAGAGGAAACACACAATGTGGAACAATTAATGAAGGATGTCCAGACAAATATTTTTAATTACTTCTTTAAAATGAAGGAAGAGATAGAGGATAACAAGAAGAGACTTGGGGTACATACAGAAGAAATTATAAGCATAAATAAAAAGATAACAGATCTCACAATGATGAAAGGCACAATGCAAGAAATTAAAAACACACTAGAAGCACATAACAGCAGATTTGAACAGGCAAAGGAAAGAATTAATGACATCAAAAATGGGACATCTGAAATTGCATAGATAGAAAGATAGACAAAAAAATGGGGAAAAAAAAACTCATCAGGGACTCAGGGAATTGAATGATAAAATGAAACTACAACCATATGTATTATGGGCAATCCAGAGGGACAATAGAAGGGAAATGGGGCAGTAGGAGCGTTTGAGGAAATAATCACTGAAAATTATTCAGTGATTATATTCTATTAATCACTGAAAGTTATTAGGGACATGGATATACATGTCTAGAAAGCAAAATGTACTTCAAACACAATAAATCCCAGCAGACCTACTCTGAGACAAACTTATGAGATTGTCAAAAGTTCAAGACAAAGAAATACTCCTGAAAGCAGCAAGAGAAAAGAGATCCATCACATATAAGGGTACCTCTATAAGATTACTAATTTCTCATTTGAAACCATGATTCAGATTTCTCATGAAAAAACATGGAGGCAAGAAGGTAGTAGTATGACAATTGATTTTTAAAAGACTGTTAAGTCCATTCAATCGAGAGAAAAAATAGAGTCTTCAAAATATTGAACTAGGAGAATTGGCTATCCATGTGAAAGGAAAGAAAGAGGAACCCTATCTCACACCATATAAAAAAAGTAATATATAAATAATTAAATTTAAAAACCAGGATTATAAAACACCTAGAATAAAATATAGCAGAGCATCTTTGGGATCTTGCATTGGGCAATGGTTTCTTGGACTTTAAGTCCAAAGCTCAAGCAACAAAAGAAAAAAAAATAGATAAATAGAACCTCCTGAAAATTTAAAAAAAAAAAATTATGCATCAAAAGACTTTGTCAGAAAATTGAAAAAACAAACACAATGGGAGAGAATATTTCAAAACCATTTCTCCATTAAGGTTTTAATATCCAGAATATATAAAGAAATCATACAACTCATCAATAAAAAGGCAAAAAAAAAAACATTTAGAAATGGGCAAATACTTGAATAGACATTTTCCTAAAAGGATATATATATTAAACGTCAGACAGTGAAACCCTTTTGTAGATGATGGAATGTAGTTAATATATATATATATATATATGGTACAAAGCACATGAAAAAATGCTCAACACCACAAGCTATTAGGGAAATGAAATTAAAAATTCCAGTGAGATATCATTTCACACCTACTAGAATGGCTTCTACTAAAATATAAAGGAAAACTTCAAGTGTTGGAGATGTGGAGAAATAGGAACACTCATTCCTTGCTGGTGGCAATGTAAAATGGTGTGGTTGCTATGGAACAGGGTTTAATAATTCCACAGGATGATAAATATAGAATTACCTTATGACCTGACAATCCTACTTCTAGGAATATACTCAGAAGAATTGAAATTAGGAACTCAAACAGATATTTTCACACTACTGGTCATAGAGGCATTATTCACAATTGCACAATTGCCAAAAGATGAAAGGAAACTGAGTGTCCATCCACAGATGAATGTATAAACAAGGTATGATGTATGTATATACAATGAAATATTATTCAGCCATAAAAAAGAATGAAGTCCTGGGCACACTACAACTTGTTTGAACCTTGAGGACATTGTGCTGACTGAAATAAGCCAGTAAGAAAGGGACAAATATTTCATTATCTCTCTTGTCATGAATGTGTTATAATAAGCAAACTCATGGACTTAGAATGGAGTATGTAAGTTATAAGGGGATAGATTTTGGTTAGAGAATCAGGAGTTGATACTTAATCTATAAAAAAATTCTATTTAAATTTATTATAAGGGTTTGGAAATGGATGGTGTTGATGGTAGCCCATTATCTTGAGTGTAATTAAAAGCACCAAATTATATAGGTGAATGTGGTTAAAAGGGAAAACTTTAAGTCATATATGTTACTAGAATAATAATTAAAAGATTAAACGTCAGACAGTGAAACCCTTTTGTAGATGATGGAATGTAGTTAATAGTACAAGACTGTCCTTTCATGAATTATAACACATATATTATGCTAACACAATATGTGAATATGTAGAATATGGAAAAATTCATCTAATATAAACTGTTGATCATAGTTAATAGTGTTATTTTAATAATGTTTTATCAATTGTAACAAAGATAACTACTGTTAAAAAATAGTATAATTACTAAAGAGTGCTAGCATCAATTCTAACAAATGTTCCAGACCAAGGCATAGTGTTGGTGGTAGGATGGTGTATGGGAATCCTATATTTTATGGTCTGTAAACCCACAACTTCTCTATTAAAAATCTGTATGTAATTCTTCCCAAATAATATATATATATTTTAACCACTAATATGTTATTTTCACAACTTCCAATTTGAGATGTTTCTCCCAGAGAAGTAATGGAGTTAACAGAGATGAATTCATAATTATGAAATTGGTTTAGTATAGTCTCTGCTAAAAATACTTTGGAAACTAACTTGATTCTGGTTAAAATTTGCAACATAATCAGGTAAAAATCAGATTAATACTTCTAACTTTTAGTTTTACAACTGTTTATTTGCAATTCTCAAAAAAATTTGGGAGCGGATGTTGACAATACATGGATACAGTAATTTAAATAATTCAGCAAAAAATCTATTACTACAGGCAAGAATGTAAATATACATGGAAATGCAATTGGGGAGACAAAGTGGAGGAAAGTTAATTTCACTATGGACTAATTGTGGAATCTTCCTGCTCATGTGATGACAGTATAGTCTTCCCAAATACAATGAGATCATCACCTTCTCATATTTACTAGTGAAAACAAAATTTTTAGAAGTTTAAATATTAGGCTTGGACTTTAAACACAATTTGAGTCATTGAGATGACAGAACTAGTTAAATAAATTAAATTATATGCCACTATGTTGTTGCTCTTCAACTTAAAAAGAGGGCAGGTTTGTGTGTTGTGTTTGTGAATTTGTGCATGTGTTTCTTTGTATTGTTGTTGTTTGCATGCAATTATGTTTGGAAGAGATATTAACTTAATCACTAACTCTTCATTGTGTGCTCCAATCAATTATAAACTTAATACATTGATGAATACCTGGAATCAAAATGAACATTTGTATCTTTCAACTTTGCTGACCAAATTATGAAGTAAGATTCTGAGTCTCAGGAAGTAATGAAAATTCCTCACAACAAACTATTTATTATATTAGTTCTTTTCTTTCTGAATCTATTCTAAATTCCTTTCTGTTTAGTTTGAAAATATCTTTGCTACACTATTTTCCTTTTACCTTCTTCTGGGAAATCTCTTCTCTTGAATGTTATCTCCTATTCAATATGTTACTCTTTTTAAAAGTTAGCAAATGAAAAAAAAAATCATCTAAATGTATTAGCATGTCTGTCCTGAACTAGGAGTAACTCTAAAATGTGTAAGCACCATATTAACAATAATTTTCAAATATGCCCTTTTAAAATTTTTGCACATCATCAAAACATAGAAAAATATGTTATTTATGATTGCACTGATATATAGTTACCCTTTAATTCTTTATATAAATGTTTTAAGGTTCACATTGTTTAATATCCAAAGGATATTAATGGAAAAAAAATAAATTAAGCAAAAAAGGATTTTGTATATCATACCATCTGTTAGTAAACAATTAAACCTTATCCAAAGAGAAATCTGACTTTTACCCTTGGCTTCTGGGAGGTAATCTCTAGTCCTTAGTAATATCATGGATGAAAGAAGTGTCTTTGTTGACCTGTGGACCATGGGTCAGAGAGGTGATAAAAATGTTATTTAGGTTAGTGGCATTGGGTTATATAGTATTAGTCAGCTTCTGGAGGGGCTGGTGAATGTAGATTTAGATCAGTCATGCTTGCATGATGGAAGCCCATAAACTATGGACTCCAAGGCTCACATGAACTTCCATTTGTTTGCAATAGCTGTATGTGTTATCACACATTAATTCATGGAATATAAAACTCTCTTGACTCCTCGGGGAGAGGATGACAGAAAGCTCTATATTTGGTACTTTTCTTGAACTCTGTCCTATGCATCTTCCTTTGACCAACTTTCATCTGTATCCTATCCCAGTTAATAAACTATAACCGTGAATATAACAGCTTCCAGTGAGTTATTGGAGTCCTCCTAGAAAGTCATGAATACTTGACAGTGGTCGTGGGGACTCTCAAACTTGTGATTTGTATAAAAAATGAGGTAGTCATATCATCTGTTCCTTTTATGCAGTTGACTCACTTTCTTACAGTCCATCCAACTTCATATATAAGTTTTGCCAATAGGAGATATATGACCATCTAGAATTAGATTTCTGACTTCTAAGAAAATATATTTTCCTCTATCAACTTCTTTGTTGAATTAATATTGTGACAGTTACACTACTGAATCTTGAACACCAATTTGACTCAAATATCTAATGAGTGATGAAACCTCTGTAACTCAAAATAATAAGAGAAATTAAATAAAATGTATAATTTACAGTTCAGATGTTATGTTTATACTAATCTGTCAATTAAAATTTTGCAAAAATGAGCTGAGAAAGGGTACTGATGATTAATGTATGTAGAAGTTTTAATTAACTTGATTGTAAAAGTGTAGAAATGGGTAAATTTGAAGGTAACACAATATAGTGAGCAGAACTAATGCAGCTCATTCATAAATGGAATTGTGGCTGAAAAGGGTAGTTTAGGGATGTAAATGCCAATTGAAAGAAAGCTAGAGAATAATCTAGGGAATGAATAGCATAGTGAACCCAAAGGTGGTTGAGAATTGTGGTTAATAGTACAAATAAAAGATTATCCTTCTATAAGCTAGAACAAATGTACATCACAATTGCAAAGTGGTAAGAATGTGGAGAAGCATGGGAATGTAACCTATTGACTGTAGTTAACAGCAATACTGGAATATTCTTGTATCAATGCCAAAGATATACTGTGATAATTGTAGGGGTGTATGAAAAAATATGACAAATGCATGCTGTACACAATAGTTAGTGGTAATAGTCTGATGATATTATCTCATAATCCATAAGAAATGTTCTGCAACAATATAGTGTGTTGGTGGAGGGGTGTTGTATGAAAATTCCTTACATGTCCATAATTGTTTTGTAAGTTCACAACTTCTCTAATAAAAATATATTTTTAAAAACATTTGTGCAGACTTCTTCAAATCTCAGAACTATAGAGAAGGCATGGATATTGAATTAGATAAGTATATTTTCTGGTGAATAAGAAAACAGTACAAACTATTAAAATAGTCTTTCAATTTAACACCAGACTCTCTTGCTAAAACTTAGAAAATAACAATTCAGAGCATATATGCACCCATTCACTTCAGTAGATCTCTACTGAGGAAGTATTGACAGCATGATTATGTCATGAAATGGTTATATTAAGCAATTTGTTTGTTATCAAATCTCTACAATTAACTATGAACTTTATTTTGTAAGGTTAAAGGGCCACAAATACCCAAAGACATGCTGATAAGGAAAACTGAAATTGGAGGAATCACCCTACAACTTTAAAACATTCTACAAATCTACAGTGATTAAAACTTCCTGGTTTTGGCACAAGGATAGACATACTGACCAATGGAACTGAAATGAGAGTTCTGATGTGGATCCTCAGATACACAGTCACTGATATTTGACAAAGCTACCAAACACAGTCAACTGGGAAAGAATGACCTCAACAAATGGTGCTTAGAGAACTGGATATCCATATCTAAAACAATGAGAGAGGACCACCACCACACACAGTATAAAAAAATTAATTCAAGATGGATCAAAGATCAAAATATAAGAGCCAAGTCCTTAAAGCTCCTAGAAGATAATGTAAGGAAGCATCTACAAGATCTTGTAGTAGGGAATAGTTTCATAAACTTTCCACCCAAATCACAAGCAATGAAAGAAAAGATAGATAAATGGGACCTCCTCAAAATTAAAAACTTTGTGCTTCTAAAGAGTTTGTAAAAAAAGTGAAAAGGCAGCCTATTCAATGGGAAAATATATTTATTAACCAACAATATCTGATAGGGACTTAATATCCAGCATATATAAAGAAATCCTACATCTAAAAAAAAAAAAAAAAATACAAGCAAGCCATTCAAAAGATGGGCAAGATATTTGAATATACTTTTCCAAAGAAGAAATACAAATGGCTAAAAAGCACATGAAAAGATGTTCAATATCACTAGCTTTTATAGAAATGGAAATGAAATCTATGATGAGATATCATCTTACACTCATTAGACTGGCAGCTATTAAAAAAAAACAGAGGACTACAAGTGTTGGAGAGGATGTGGAGGAAAGGGAATGCTTATCCACTGTTGATGGGAATGTACAATGGTAAAGCCATTGTGGAGAACATTTTGGTGGTTCCTCAGGAAGATAATTATAGAACTTCCATGTGATCTAGCAATCCCACTGCTGGGTATATACCCAGAAGAATAGAAAGCAGAGACACAAACAGATATATGCACAACAATGTTCATAGCAGCATTATTCACTATTGTCAAAAGTTGGAAGCCACTCAAATGTCCATCAACAGATGAATGGATAAGCAAACTGTGGTATATACATACAATGGAATATTACTCAGCTGTAAGAAGGAATGCAGTATTACCAAACAGGATAACATAGATGAATTTCCAAGACCTTATGTTGAGTGAAGTAAGCCAGGCACTGAAGGACAAATATTACATGACCTCACTAATATGAATTAAACAAATTGAGCAGACTTACAGAGCTAGAGTCTGGAAGATAGGTTTATAGGAGACAGAAAATAAGTAGAGGGTGGTGAGCCAATGTCAACAATGGCCAGATCTATGATAAGGTGGAAGGATGTGGTTGGGCAGTGAATGGGCATGACAGTGGTGCAGTTACATGATTGGGTTTGGTGGACTTGTTTGTGAGGGGGAGTAGGGTGGGAGCTTGGGTTGGACTATCAATGGGACTGGGGGGTGGGTTGAGGGAGGAGCAGATGAACTCTGGGGATTTTCAGGTCTGTGGTTAAACCTATAATGTTGGAAATGTTCTTTTGGCAAATATATTTTTCCTGAAAAATTTTACACTGAAATAACATAAGTGTACACTGGACTTCCCTCTCATAAGCTGTTTCTCTTCATAAGTGCCCCCCAACTGTCTAAATTAATGTCTTTTGGTTTCAAGTTAATTTTCTTTTTTAAAAGCCATTTCCCAGGATCCTGTCCTGTGAGAGAGTGGTGGAGGAGTAAAGAAAACCTGGGATTGAGGAAAGAGAGTGATGATCCTGTTTGGGCTATGGTTTGCTGACCTCCACACATGCATCCAACTTCTGTGTTTTAGGAGGTCTTCTCAGATGCTGTCAACAATTTTCCTGCTAAAATGGCAGGGGAGAGATCAAATAGTTCATGTTTACTCCTCTCACCCTTATAACTGGGCTTCTCTTTTGGAAATTTTTGACATAGTAGTAAAATTCTTCATGCCACTTCAGGAAAGAAAATAATACTAATTGCTCTACTGTCATAGGGCTGTTGTTAGGATTAAATTTCTGTATATATATTTATATATATATATATACACACATAGGCTTTAGAACACTATCAGACATTATTATCAAAATAATTACAATGATGTTTATTATAAGATATAATGAAAATCTGGAAACGTGGCATAGTTTTAATTGGGTACTGCTTGGAGTCATGGAAATGAAGATTCAACAACAGGATATGATTATTTTTATCACAAGTGCTATGTTTTAAGATTTTAGAAATTACTAATTAGCAGGTAATTTTTCATTCTATTTCAAGTGAATCCATAGAAATATTTTTGGATTTTTGAATGTATATGTATGTATATATATGTATACATAGATAGATGATAGATAGATAGATAGATAGATAGATAGATAGATAGATAGATAGATGATAGATACACACAGACACATAAGTTTCAAACCAGAAAAATTATTTCTTGATCCAGATGATTTAGATCAGAAGTTAGGGAGGTTAGAACACTGTGGCTAAGGAGCCAAATCTGTCCCATTACCTGTTCTGCAAATAATGTTTTATTGGAACACATCATTGTTATTTGTTTACAAATTGACTATGATTGATTTAGTTTTAGAATGGCAGAGTTGGCGAAATGCAACAGAGACTTCATGGCATGAAAAGTCTAAAATATTTACTCTCTGACCTTCACAGAAAAATTTTGTCAAACCCTGCTCTAGACTTCTGGTTTACTGTGTACTGCTATGAAGTAGTGGTCTGTGAAATCAGTCTTTTAAAAAAATAGAATAGAGTAGATTATAAAAAGTAAAATGAAAGGGGAAGAAGAGATGTGAAGAGAGGAGAGGAGATGAGGGGAGGAAAAAGAAGAGTAGGAGGAGAAGAAGATGAGAGGGAAGGGGAGAGAAGAGAGGAGAAAAGAGAAAAGAAGGGAAGAGATTTATTAAACCTTTTGACATTTCAATTAAAATACCATCAATAAATCTTATTTTATGGCTAAATAATGGAATTTCTACCTATTGCTCTTTTAAAATCTATGTCTCTAAATCCTACAAGTGAAAGTCTGATGTCACTTTTTCTCTTGAATTTTAATCATCTTGGTTTTTTCCTTTTATGATTGATGACATTATAATTGTATTAAGTTTAACAAACTTTTAAAATATTTTCTCTATAAAAATGATAGCCTCATGAATTTTTTCAATTCAAGAACACTTGTGTAACTGGCACCCAGATTAAGAAATGTACTAGAACCCAAGAGGTCCCTTTAGGCAATACCATATCAAAAGATAACCATTTTCCTGACTTCCTTCAGAACATATTATTTTCACATTTTCATAATTCATACAAATGAAATTATATGTGTTGCATCTTTTTGTCTCTTTATCACAGAATGTTATATTGGTGCTATTCATCTCTTTTGTTTACCATATTTGTATTTAATTTATGCCAGTTCCTGTATTTTATTTCATCATGTGAAAGTTCCACAACGCATTTGTCAATGTTAGGTTTGGTGATATTTTGGGCAGTCTTTTTGTTGTTGTTGTTAAATATAGTGCAAACATAAATGAGTATGTATCATTTATAACTTCAATCTATTTGGCATTGATGTTGGTTTATTGTGTGAGATTGTTTTAGTTGAGGCCTATCTCACAGTGGGTCCCATGGATCCTTAGAACTATTTTGTGGTTATTAGTCCAGAATACATAAATGGAATAGGCTTAATCAGCAACTGTCAGAATTCTCACATTGGTTACCTGACTTGTAGAGTGAGGGCTATTATGGTAGGAATCCCCTAGAAATGCCTCTCCCTAGCAAAATAGTAAATTGAATGCGATACCACATTCCTGGAAGGATTACAGAGATTAGTGCCACCATCAAGGACTTGAAGGAGGCAGTGGCCGTGATTTCCACTCAATTGTCCTATTTGGCCTGTGAAGAAAACATATAGATTTGGAGGATGACAGTGGATTATCATTTACTTAACCAGGTGGCAACTTCAGTTGCTGCTCTTCCAGATATGGTATCATTTCTTGAGAAAATCAATACATTCCCTGGTACCTGGTTTACAGCTATTTATTTGGCAAATACGTTTGTACACAATAGCTGTTAGCAAAGACCACCAGAAACAGTTTGATTTCAGCTTGTATGGCCAGCAATATAACTTCACTGTCTTACCTCA
Source organism: Tolypeutes matacus (assembly GCA_026826555.1). Classification (NCBI taxonomy): domain Eukaryota; kingdom Metazoa; phylum Chordata; class Mammalia; order Cingulata; family Chlamyphoridae; genus Tolypeutes; species Tolypeutes matacus. Next base: position 288,963 of record JAKSZT010031418.1, on the reverse strand, counting down.
ACAGTATATTTACACTCCCTTAAATTCATTTGCTTGACTATTCCTAACCACTGTGGGAATATGTATGGGTATAATGATTCTTAAAACAAACAAGTAGAAGATTAGGAAATTTAATAGAATTTTTAAAACCAAAAACTCTTTCATGTATATTTTGAATCCCATTCATTGTTTTGTTTTCTGAAAACCATGAATAAATAGGTCCATGATTAAGAGAGTTTAATTCATGTACTGGTCTCCCACCAACCCCTAATACATATAATGTTGTTATGTGGAAGAATATGATGTTGTCCCATCATCAATCGATGACATAAATCATGGGTCATATAGTTAAAAAGTATATGTACTGCTTTGTCTCAGTGGAGTTCCTCACATGGCTGAGGAGCTCCAGTGCCAGAGGCCCATTTCCTGGCCTCTGGCCTGCTTTATGCTGTTGATTTTCCCATCATGCTTAAATGATGGAACAATGACTTGTGCTTCCACATAACAATATTGCATGTATTAGTTTAGATTTTGCTCTTTTAAATCACCTGCTAGTTTCAAAATCAGTCCCACAACTTGAGTATTGTAACTGTGGGAAAGCTACTTATGCCTTCAGTTTCTTCATCTGTAAAATGTGGATTTTGGGGAATATTTATGTTGGAAATTCATTTTCAAAATCAAATGAGAGAAATCAATGTTTGGAATGATGCCATTTTTTTCTCAAGGAATATTTTCTGTTATTGTTAGTGATCCATTATCATCATTAAAAAATGAATATGAAAACTTCCAATTATTGTTCTTGCTAATCTATCACCTTTCTGGCTTGTATTGATTCAGTCCATTTCAGAGAACATGAAATATGGGTTTAACAAACCAAACAACAGGGAAGGAGTTCATTTTTCTTTGATTTTCTGGTGTTCCCCACCTGCAGCTTACATTATTTATGATGTTTCTCATTGTGTACCTGCTACCCCTCACAGGAAATGTCCTCATCATTTACATTGTTCTCATGGAGTTTACATTCCAGACACCAACATATATCTTCTTAGGAAATTTGTCCTTAGAAATCTGGTTCACCATGGCTATAGTGCCTAAACTGTTGGCTACATGCCCTCACAGGTGGTCACCATCTCTCTTTTAGGTTGTATAACCCAGTACTACTCATTTTTCTTCATGGGGTCTATCGAGTACACCTTGAGAAACAAGTATGTGAAGGAAAGTTCTAACGTGAAAGGGCCTGCTTGTAGCTTGAAATACATAGTTGTTTTCAGAGATCCATTATATGGAGCAATTTAGAGTGGGTTTCCAAACTACCTTTGAAAACAGTAAATATTGAAAATTATTATATGATGAAATTGATAACCATATAATATGCACATCTCTGTAAACTTTAGTTTTGAGTTTGAATTATTTTCAAATAGTTATTATATACCTATTTTGTTAAATGATACCATAGTACAATACCATAGTGATAAAAAGAGAAATATCACAAGTTCCCTTTCCAGAAGGCTTTCACAATCAGAAAATAATCTAGTTTACTATCAAATAATGTGTCAGATGAATATTTGCATAATAAATGCACTAGCATCATCCATGATCCATAAAAAGAAATAGTTTCTGATAAAGGGAGCAGTGCTCCTCTATCTGGCAGATGGGCTAATAAAAACTCTTTGTAACTCTAAAATGTATTCACTATATAAGGATTAAGCACAAATTATTTAGCTGTGAACTAGTCCTTGGCATTGTCTATTTCATTATGCACATAACCATATACATATAAAAATAGACAAATATATGAGATAATCAGGTTTTTCTTATAATATAAAACCATGAATAAATGAGCCCACAATGAATAAGTAGAGGGAAATAAAGCAAAACTAAGAACAACAGAGTACAAGAATGGGATATCTGACATGGTAATATCACTATAAACCCCTAGATATCCATGAAACCAATTGATTCGGGTGATATTATTTGAATTTATAGTATAAAAATGTAATTACTTGTCATTATTATGTGTCTTCCTCCTATGTGAATAAAACAGCTTTACAATTTTCAGTGTATTTTAGTACAGTTTAGGAGCTAAATGGAAAGTAAGGGTGCTGGAAGAAAGATTGCCCAATCCAGCTTTTTAAAATGAATGTGCTCCTTTGAATTGGCCCCAAACCCTCCCTATTCAAAATGTCACCTGTGGACCAGCAACATGAGGGCCATATAGGAGCTTCTGAGAAACACACAATCTCAGGCCACATCTTAGATCTCATGAGTGACAACCTATCTGCCTTTTTAACCAGATCCCCAGGTAATTGGTACAGTCATTACATTTTAAAAAGCACTATTTTAAGCTGCCAAGGTTTTAAACAATCAATTTTTGTTTGTTAGTTTGTTTGCGGCACTAGGGTCTGTGGATTGAATCCGGGAACTTGCATGTGGGAAGCTAGCACTCAACCACTGAGCCACATTGGCTTCCCTGACTTGTTTTTTCTTTCTTTATTTATTTTTTTTGTATATACTATGTGATTTATTATCTTTGTTTTTTGATACTTTTTAATTTTTAAATGCTTTAGATTACATAAATGTTATATGAAAAATATAAGGGGTTCCCATATGCCCCATTGCCTCCCCCTCCCACACTTTTCCATATTAACAACATCCTTCATTAATGTGGTACATGTGTTACAATTGATGAACACATATTGGAGCATTGCCGCTAAGTGTATGGATTATAGTCTACATTATAGTTTACATTCTGTCCCACACAATTTTGTAAGTTATCACAAAATATATAATGGTCTGTATCTTTTTCATTTGTTTTGCTTGTTGTTCCTTTTTGTTTTTCAGGAGGCACTGGGAACCTAACCTGGGACCTCCTATGTGGGAGGGAGAAGCTCAACCACTTGAGCCACATCTGCTCCCTAAACAATCAATTTTAATGATAATAAAATGAAACCAAGAGCCTGTGGCATATGAAAATGTTTGAAAATTTTCTCATATTAAATTTTTGCATATGACAATAGAATATATTAAAATTATAGTAAATAATTTTTCTGATTGCCTAGTAAGTTTTCATTTTAAAAGAGGTACAAATTCATGAATACTATTTCAACATTACCTCTACTTATAAATGTGAAATTTGTGCCATACATCTTTCTTAAACTATTTCCATCAGAATAACAAACTAACAAGATATATACAAAATATATACAAACTAACAAAATAACAGTGAAATATTCTGAACACAGAACAGCAAATCCTGCATCTATTTCAAACTGAAGGAAGATTTCCTTAACTTGTTAATGGTAATTATCTTTCCAAAATGTGAATCCTTGGGATAATATATGTTACTATATTCACACTGAATCCACTATTCTCTTTGTTTGTCACCTTCACTTCTCTAAAATGCTCTCTTTCCTGCTTTTGCTAAGGCAAAACAAGACCTGTGGGTGAGCAACCTACATCAAACTCAGAATTTAAGGATCACAAAATCAATTCCACTTTAAAAACTTACAAAAGAAGTTTGGTTGTCTGATCTCTTCAGTTCATCCTGATATTTTATATCTGTAAGTTCTTAGAACATTTAAAAAATGCAGTAAATGCAATAAGGGTGATTTCACTGGAAATGTGCAATTTGGCAACACAACCAGTTATCACATTTTCTTTAGGAATAAGCGTTAAAGCTGATGATTCTGAATCTTGGAATGAATAAAATAAATAAAATCACATGTTCATAAAATAATAGTATAAAACAAAATGGAAAGTTCAGGAGAAAGTGAGGTAAAGCAAGAGAAAAGTATATATTTTATTTTATTTTGATTATAAAAGGAGATAGTATTTGAAGACAATTCTGAAAGCTAAAGACAAGCAATACTACTAATAGAAGAAAATATTTTTTCACTGACTGTTTCTTAAATCTTGACAATACTTTGGGATGTGCATTTTTACCAGCTGGGTTGAACATTCATGTATATATTTACTTTTTTAAATTTATTTTTATATGTATTTAAGTAAGTTCCCATGTTAATAATTTATTTTTAACCATATGCTTTGTTTGACTGTATGATATTCTGTGCTGTAAATTTTCTAAAATAACAGTTATTTATATTTTTAATATTAAGTTTGTATTCATGTATATTCCTTTAAAATGCTGCTGTACTGAATTTCCACGCAAAATATCTGTCTGTTCCACTGATTATTTTCTTGTGAATACAGGATTTAATTGTGGAAGTTAGCATGTACAAAATTAAACTCAGCTTTATTTTACCACCAAGTAAAACTTAATAATAACATATCTTATGTAATGGGCTCGTACTCATTTGAGTTGGAAAAATCAACACCTTAGAATCCTCCTTGTTGTCTCACTCCATCATTGTTCATAGCTAATCAATCACTAATCCTTGCTTATTTTTCTACCAAACACTTTTGGATTACATCAACATAGTTCCATCTCCAAGACCCATACTGGAATCTGAGCTTTGCATATCTGTATTTTGGATGCCACTGTAATCTCCTCATGGGTCTGTCCACTTCTTACATCATCTTACAAACCATATTCCATGACCCAACCAGAGGGAACCTGTTCTAACATTAAATATATTTTGTTTCCTTCCTTCTTAAAACTGATCAACACCTTTGCATTGTTTTAACAATATAAACTAAACTGCTAATCCTGACTTAGAGACTCTGCATTACTTCTCTTATGTCAATACTCCCTATCATTGTCAGCGTTAAACCCAAACTATTTGTCTTATCAATATATGCTTGCCATGCTTCTTCCTAAGAAAATCTTTGGATATGCTGCTCATTCCACTAGATATACTCAACCCTCCCTAAAAATCTGGTTGTGCACTTGTCCTGCAGGATCTTTCCTCATGCATATCTTTCTTAAGGAAGTTTCCTTGGCCTCACTGAAAAACTCATAGCTTTGTGAATCACCTTTATCCAATCCCCAGGTACATTTCACTCAAACTTTGTTCTGCACAATTCCATATATCCTATATGATTATAATACCATGTGACTTAATTTATATAATTTCATTTTATAACTAAAATTGAACCCTGTCATATGTTTCAAAAATCAGCACCATGTAAAAAATAAATATTCAAAAATATGTGAGTGTGTGTGTGTATATATATATATATATAATTCAAAGTCCATTTGAGATGAGAATAAAGCAAGCATTTATTTTTATTAAATATTTTGAATTTTCTTTCTTTTAAAAGTACCCTAAATATTAGACACTCTGAATATTTCTAGTTTCTGAAATTTCAAGCAGGAATGCAAAAAATAAATTTGTATAAATGTTTTAAACATGAATGTGTTTGTGTGTGTGTATGTGTTTGAATATATGTGTGTATGTGTCCATATGATTAATTTCAGATGTTTAATTTTAGTACAAGAGAAAGTGCATTAATAAATTTAATACATATTGAAAAATTGTCCTCAATAGGAAATGTAAAATTTGTACCTTCAGCAGCCACGTTTAATGTCCAACAGCTATGGAAGAATTGCATTTACTCTGCAGTTTATTAAGAGAGATAATTTTCAAAATGTTGGATTTTGCCTATCTGATAGGTAAGAAATGTTTGGAAGTTTTTAGTTAATATTATCATTAAGAATAAATATGGTACTTAACCTATATATTTAAGAGTCAGGGTTATTCGTATTTGATATGTTTAAAAATACATATGCTTTTTATTCCTATGCTTTTTTCATTTTCTCTTTTGTTATTCTTCTTGATATCAATATTTTTATAAGAACAATTAACTGCTGGTTAATCTGACTTTCAAATATTTTGCCCAGTTGCCAGTTTTTAATTCTTCTTTATGTTTTCTTTTAAAAAGCATTTTATTTTAATTTAATTGTATAAGTTTTTCAGTTATTTTTGTCTCTTATACTTTAAACCTGAGTCAGAAAAACCCCTCTTAGCCAGTGTCTCAAAGTTTTCACCATGTTTTCCTTCAGAACTTCTATTTTAATTGAGAATCATATGACGTATCTCATCTAATTAGGGTGAGTTGATATCATTAAGACAATAAGGCTTTTTTTTCCCAAGAGGAGGACCTACAATTTCTCAATAACATTCTTTTGTGCTTCAAGATTAGCTTACCATTTTAGTCTTTTAGCATAAATGTACTTCTGACAACTTCACAGTTTCTTATTATTTTATAAATGAATCTTTTCTTGTATTATTTCTTCTAAATGTCTGTTCCTCCTAAATGTGCTGTTTATTTCAGCATATTAATATCCAATTCACTACCTTTGGAAATCTTCTCACTGCTTTGATTAAGATTTCAGGTGATTCAATATGTTTCCAACCAGATAATCATAGTATCTGAGACATTTCCACTTTTTACATAATAAAAAAATTTTCAACCTGTGCTCTAACGCACTCTATTAGTCTTCATTCCATCCAGTATCTCTGAAAAGTTCTTTCCATTTTTGTTTGTTTTGGAATGTCTTTATTTTTTACTTCTTTTTGCAGAATATTTTTGTCACATAGAAATTAAATTTAACAAGTTTTTTTCCTTGTTGATCCCTTCCAACATATTGGACATATATTGTCATGGTCTTGATATTATGGCTTTTCTTTTGGATTTATTTTAAGATTTATAAAATATTCATCCTTAGTTTGTCTTCAGTTTATTCAAATACACTGAACTGTAATTTTTAAATAGATTGTCTCAGGAAAGTTTGGGGAATGGAGAGGAAATTGAGGGAATTTTTCACCAGAAAATTTGAACATCTCCTTGTTCAAATCTGATGTTCTCCTTGAACATCAGAATCTCCTGAACATCTTAGTAGTCTTTTCTTGTTCAAATTGATATGTTGACTGTAAACTCTGTATGGAAAAGCAAAATATGTAAACAGCTAAACATTTTTTGAAAATTAAAAACAAGTTGAAAGACACACAACACCTGATGTCAAAATTACTGTTAATCTACAGAAACCCAGACTTTGCAGTATTGAAATAAAAAAAGATACATTTAAGAAAATAAGAGAAAAAACACACTGGAATAAAAGATTTGCAAACCATAAATCTAGCAAAGAGCTTGTGTTTAGAATTATAAAGAATATTTAACATTCAATAATAAAAAAGAAAACAACCTCATAAAATGGCAAACATATTTGAAAATATTTTTAAAATATGTAAAATTCCCAAGGGAATATGGTAGGTTTAATTTGACTGTATTCATAATTATATTAAATGTACCAATAACTAAAGATCAAGAATATCTGTCTGAAAATATTAATTATTTTTTTATTAGAGAAGTTGTGGGCTCACAAGACAATCATGCATAATATGCAGAAATCTCACAAAACATCCCTTCACCAACACCTTACATTGTTGTGGAACATTTGTTACAGATTATGAAAGAATATGATCAGACTATTGCCACTAACTATGGTCCATAGCATACACTTGGTATATTTTTTCCATATACCCCTATTATTAACACTATGTATTATTGTCCATTAGTTATATTTCATGAAAGAACACACTCATATTTGAACTAACCAAAGTCCATCTTTCACCACATGGTTCACTATGTTATACAGTACCATGCCTTGTACATTCTATCCAAAGAGTCCACTCAGTGGCTCTCACATTCATTACAGAGATGTGCAGTCATCACCTCAGCAAACCATAGAACATTTTCCTTAGTCCAAAAGAAAAAATCCCATAACCCCTATTATTGACACTTACTGTTGATACAGTACTTTTATTGACATTGATGCAAAAGTATTATAATATTGGTATTAACTGTAGCCCATAAGTACATTAATTGTATTTTCCCCATGCATCACTATATTCTTATCACATTTTAATAGTGACATACATTTGTTCTAGTTCATAGAAGAACATTCTTAAGTTCATATTATCAACCACAATTCTTATCCACCTCTGGATTCACTATATTATTCAGTCCCTAGATTATTCTCCAGTTTTATTTTAATTGATATTTATATCCCTAGAGTACCTCCTTTCAGCCACAATCCCATTTATAAACCAGCCATGTTATAGTTATACTCTCTATAATGTGTTACCATCAACTTTACCCATTTTGACAATTTTACAGTCAAGTTAATTAAACTTTCTACATAAATTTTGCATCAGTACACCTTCTGAATCCTCATCCTATCTCCTAGTAACCCATAGTCTAGGTTTTAACTCCATGTGTTTATTCTTTGCATTAGTTACATATTAGTGAGTCCATGCAATGTTTCTCTTTTTGTGTCTGGCTTATTTCATTTAGCATAATGCCCTCTAGCTTCATGCATGTGTCCCAATTTCATTTCTTCTTACAGATGCATAGTATTCCATTGCATGTGTATACTACATTTGGTTTTTCCATTCATTCATTGACCAACACTTGGATTGTTTCCATTCTGTGACAATGGTGAATAATGTCACTATGAATATTGGTGTGCAAATGTCTATTCATGTTGTTTTAAGTTCTTCTGGATATATTCCTAGTACAAGGATTGCCAGATCATCAGGAGTTTTATATTTAGCTTCCTGAGTAACCACCAAACTGTTTTCTACAGAAACTGCACTGTTCATCATTCCCATAAACAGTGAAAGATTATTCCTATTTCTCTATATCCACTGCACCACTTTTTGTTTTCAAATTTTACTTAACAAATCTATTTTATTGATACATATTAATAAAGCATAAATCCATCCAATGGATAACAAATGACAATCAATGTTATTTGGTATAATGGCATAATTGTGCAATCATCACTTCAATCAATTTTAGACCATTTTCATTATTATTATTCCCTTATTATTATTGATATATTTTCATTATTCCAGTAATAATAGTAATACTAAAAAAACAACCAATGAAACAAACCACATAACCTCTCAATCTCTCTATGCTTCCCCTTCCATACATAGCTGCTATTCTGTTTCCAGCTTTCTGGTTTATATTTATTTATATTTTGTAAAAACAGTCATATATGCAATGTCACTCATATTTGTATTTTACTTGAAATTTCTATATGTTATACAGTTTCATGTTACATTTTTTAGTTTTCCTTCTACTAATAAGAACATCCTTAGGCTTTCCCTTTCAATCACTGTGATACCCATATAATAGCTCTACTATACACTATGATGTGCTATCACCATTTCCATTCATTTCCAAAGATTTGCAAACAACCTGTTAACCAATTCTAACAGAATTGTTTATTTCTCTACCTTCATTATATTTTCTGATGACCTATATTCTAATTATTAATTCCATAAGTTTAAATAATATATTTAGTTCATAATAGGGCAACCATACAGTATTTATCCTTTTGTGTCTGGCTTGCTTCATTTAACATAATGTCCTCTGGGTTGATCCATGATGTGATAGGCTTTGTGACTTCCTTACTTCTTAGTGCTGCACAATATTCCATTCTGAGTATACACCACCACTTGTTTATACATTCATCAGTTGATGGACACCTAGGTTATTTCCAAGGTGTCGTGAATAATACCAGTATGAACATTGGTGTCCAGATGTCTATTCATGTCACTACTCTCAGTTCTTCTGGGTATATACCTAGCAATGGTATTGCTGGGTCCCATGACAAGTCTATATTCAACTTCCTTAGGTACTGCAAAAGAGTCCTCCTCAGTGACTGTGCAGTCTACATTCCTACCAACAGTGAATAAGTGTTCTTATCTCTCCACATCCTCTCCATTTAGTTTTCTCACATTTTAGTAGCAGCCAGTCTAATAGGTGTGAAATGATGTCTCATTGTAGTTTTGATTTGCATTTCCCTAATTGCTAGTGATATTGTACATTATTTCATGTGTTTCTTCACCATTTGTATTTCTTCTTTAGATAGTTTTCTTTTCAAGTCTTTTGCCCATTTTTCAATCAGTTAGTTTGTGTATTTATGATTGACTGGTATGATTTCTTTATATATCATGGATATTAAACCCTTATTGGATATATTATTGCCAAATATTTTCTCCCATTGAATTGGCTGTACTTTCACCTTTTGATAATGTCCATTCTGGTGCAAAAGTGTTTAATTTTGAAGAGGTCCCATTAATCTATTTTTTCTTTTGTTGCTTGACCTTCGGGTTTTAAGGTTTAAGAATAATTAAACTTTATATCTAAAGCATGTAGAAACACACAAGTGGCCTACATTGGTCACAGAAGAAATTGATGAACTCAACAGACCAATCAAAAGTAACAAGATTGAATTAGTCATCAAAACTCTCCCAACTAAGAAGAGCCCAGGAGCAAATGGCTCCATTGATGAATTCTACTAATCAGTCTCAAAAGAATTAATATGAATCCTGCTCAAACTCTTCCAAAAAATGGAGTTTAGGGAACATTGCCAAACTCATTCTATGATGCCAATTTCACCCTAATAACAAAACCACATGAATATACCACAAGAAAGGAAAACTGCAGACATATCCCTATAATGAGCCAGGATGCTAAAATTCTCAACAAAATAATTACTAATTGTATTCAACAGAACACCAAATGAATTATACTCCATGACCAAGTGGGTTTCATCCCTGGTATGTAAGGATGGTTCAACATAAGAAAATCAATCGATGCATAACACCATATTAACACATTGAAAGAAAAAATAAATCATATAATCATCTCTATTGATGCAGAAAAAGCATTTGACAAAGTACAGCATCCTTTCTTGATAAAAGCACTTCAAAAGATAGGACTAGAAGGAATCTTCCTCAGCATGGTAAAGGTATGTATGAAAACCCCAAGCAAACATCAAATTAAATGGTGAAATGCTAAAGGCTTTCCCTCTATTATCTAGAACAAGACAAGGATGCCTCCTGTCACTGCTCTTATTTAACATAGTAGTTGAAGTATTTGCTTCAAACCCCAAGCTGTCCATGGTCTCACAGGAAAATAAGCCACTGGACTCAATTTTTGGCAAATTAGATCCCAGTTTAATTAGACATTTGGGAATTCCAGGAAATACATACATCTTATGATATTTCAGATCTAAACACTTAAGAGAGAAAATGCAGTTTGGTACTGATTGTCATCTAGAAAGCACACAAGTGATATGATACAATGCTGTTCATCTAGACCCAATTGCTCAAGAGGGGCCACTTTTTGAGTATGAAAATGGATAGTATTATTCTAATCTCTGCCTCCAGATCTATACTGCATAAAGAATACCCTTAAGGGAGATATGGAATTGAGAGATTTCTGGTTTCTACATGGTGAGCCAATTTTAGTCCATTATGAGTGATAGCTTCCTTACACCCTGGGCTTCTCACATGCTGTTAGCCCAAATGAGAGCAGAATAATTGTAAAGGACAAGCTGCATTTTTAAAATATACTGTGTATGTTGGTTTATCCATCTGCTCCTTTTTCCTCAAAATAAGGATGATGAGATACTAGGAGATGACTCCATGTTTGAATAGTTAGGACTATTTTCAGATCAATTCAGTTCCTTATATTTTGCCAAGTCAGTACCCAACAACTCATCCATCCTAATTTCTCTTTATTTTTGCATTGACTAGATAGACCATATTTTCTCTGTATAAAACATAAAAAATTTGGATCAGGTTCTGATCTTCCCATTCTGATATTTTCACTTTGTAATTGAAATATTAATTCCACCACGATAGCTCCTAGAGAACAAGGCCCACTCTGCTTTTGGGGGAAGAAAAGAGAGGGTTTAGATATGATATGTGGAAAGTTTTCCAATAGCACTCTCAAATATAAGCACACACATACACATATAATTCATTTATAATTACCTATATTATATAGATTTATGCAAATACATGTGCACACACATTTACACAACTAAACATATAGAGATTTTAAGAGTGGATTTACCCAATAATATCCAATATATATTTTTCATTATTTTCTCATCTTGTATCACTACAACATTTTACACAGCTCTGGATAGAATATGGCATTTCCCTATTCTTAGGAAATTGAAATATTTTCTGCTGTGGGCCAAGAACAGTCCACAAATATCTAAGGACTTTTAAGAAAGAAAGAAAATAAAGCTGTTCAAAAAGGAGAACAAATTTTGTTGATCATTTTAGTAAAGAAATTCAGCTCTTGGAAATTCAGAATATACTCCAAAACCATTACTTCTGCCTTCAAGGGTCCAAAGGCACAGCAAGTGGCGTAGCACTTCTGTTTTCAAGCCCAGTTCACAGGCAGATTTATTAATGTTCATATTATTATTATTAGTCACTTCATATATTTTTAAAAGGAAATCAATTTCACATGTTAGAATTACTCCATAGTAGACATAACTCTAAGCATACTACTCATAACAGAAAAGCATTAAGGCACTAGCAGAAGAGAACAGGTGGAGAGCTCTGAATAAGAATATTGCATTTGGGAAGCGGCTGTGGCTCAATCAGTAGTGCTCCCGTTTATCATATGGGAGGCCCTGGGTTTGGTTCCCGGGGCCTCCTGGTGAAGGCAAGCCCGCCCGCGCAGCGTGGTTAGCTGACCCAGCGAGCACAAGCAGCAAGGGGGGGATAAATGAATAAATAAATAAAATCTTAAAAAAAAAAAAAAAAGAATATTGCATTTGGTTTTTTCTATTTTCACTCTGAGGAAACAGCATGCCTGAGAAATTTATCAACATGACCATCATAATGGAATTCTTTCTCATGGGATTCCCTGATGACTGGATGCTACAGAGACTGTATGTCACACTCTTCTTCCTCATTTACCTGGCAGCAGTGCTGGGGAAACTTCTCATTATCATTGTCACCACCATTGACCAGCATTTCCAACTTCCCATGTATTTCTTCCTGAAGAATTTGTCCTTGCTTGATATCTACTTTATCTCTATCATTGTCCCTCAATGCATCATGAACTCTCTGACCAACAGTCATTCCATCTCCTTCCTAGGATGTGCCATGCAAGTTTTTCTTGTAGTTTCCTCTGGCACAGAGTTTTCCCTCCTTAAGGTGATGTCCTATGACTGCTATGCTGCCATCTGCCATCCTCTGCACTATGAGGGCATCATGCACAGAGGTGCCTGTATGCAGTTGAAGACAGCATCCAGGCTCAGTGGATGTACTTTTGGCTCAATTCATGCAGCAGGTACATTCTCAGTCAATTTCTGTGTGTCCAACATAGTCCACCAGTTCTTCTGTGATATTTGATCACTGCTTACACTTTTCTGTTATGGAGAGCATATTTTAGAAGATGCATTTATTATTCTCAGCTGTTGTTTTGTTTTTGTGTGTTTCATTTTAATGGTTGTTTCTTATTTTCACATTTTTGCACTGTTCTAAGAATCCCATCTGTAAAGGAAAGACAAAAACTGTTTTCAACCTGTCTGCTCCACCTCGCCATGGTGATGCTCTTCCTGTTTTGCAGGTTTCCTACATATTTGGCAAAAAAATTCAAATCTTCTTCACTGAAATTGCTGATATCTGTGCTTTACATGATGTTACCCCCCACCCTGAATCCTCTCATCTAAAGTCTGAGAAACAAGGACATACAGACAGCATTAAGAAAAGCGATAGCAATAAAACTTGCAAAATGATTCCTTGATTTTGATATTTAGTTTTAATTAATATGAGTAACTTTTCCAAATAAATAGACACTTCTAGTTTCCTACTTCTTGTACCAGAAAATGAGCTTGACAAAGTGCTTGCTGAGAGCAATGCCAGCCCCAGCATCAAAATTGTTAGAGTGGGTGTCACTGTTAAAGTTTCAGGAGACAACCTGGTCCTCAGTGTAGCCCAAGATGCTATTCAAGGAGCCATATGATGCCTGCTTCACCACTTTCCTGATGTCATCATATTTGCAACTTCCTCCAAACCAAAGTCAGATCCACATGACAGCAGGGTTGATATTGAAGATAGAAACAGTTTAACCAGTTATTTTACTTTTTGAGATTATGTAAATCATGACCATGAGTCACAGTTTATCCTTGAAAAAGATTTGCAGAATTTTAATATTTTTTATAATATTCAGAAGTGGTGCTCTCTAGCTTTAATGTCCGATATGGCAATAGCTAGTGATAGCAATTTAAATTAATTAAAATTAAATAAAATTAATAATTCATTTATTCAGTCAGACTAGCTATATTTCAAGTGCTCAATAATGAAACTTGCCTAATAGCCATCCTATTGGAGAGTGCATATGCAGTCTCTAATTCTTTGAGAATGCATATAGAACATTTTCATCAATGCTGAAAGTTTTAATGGATGTCTGTTTTTTTGTTTCTTTGTTGTCTTTAACTCCTTTCCTGATTTTTTAGTAATATTGAAAGTCTCAGAGAAGTCTGCATGGATTTAAGTCCATTACTCCCATAAAACAACACTTATTTCCCCTTCAGAGTCCTCTATTTTATCTAAGACAGCTCTATTCTGAATGACTAACAATTTCATAAGCCTCTTTGATAAGAGTTCAAAGGAGAATCAATAGATTTCAAATGTTCATTAATCAGTAATATTGAAATGAATGTGCAAATGTGACCAAATCATCATCTTCCAGAGTTGGGGAACAAAGTCAATGGTATCGCCACTTAATAGAATTTGCAGCCTTATAGCCAATTTTCTGTTTTTGCCTTGCTAGCATTTATCTACAATTTATGGAGTTTAAGGGCATTGAAAGGCTAGAATTAAACAATGAGGAAAGATGTGATATAAACTGTTGCATTGTTTTCCATTGTAGAACATAATATTCCCCTTAGTTTTGATGATTCTAATCCTATATTTTTATAAGATATAGTATTTTCTCCCTGAAGTTGGTTGGTATTTTTTTCAATTTTTTTAGTCCTCAGAAACTTGTTTAACCATATCCCTGCATTATCTTCTTGCTGTTGAAAATGATTAGTCTGTTTTATATTTTCCTTAGTAATCTCTGTCTTATTTTAAATCTGTAAGTTTGACTTTCTCTTTCTGTCAGTCAGAGGACGCTATAACAACTCACAATCTAATTACTTTTCAATATTAACTTAATCAAGTGAGGCAGCCACTTAGTCCCCAGGGCACTTTCCTCAAGCAGGTAATTCAAAATCAACAATGGATGACTAGCTTCCCTTTTCTCTTTAGCAAGAACTCAGCAATGTGTTCCAGGCCAAAGAAACAGTTAAATCAATCCTAGAGTCCTACCTTTGAAGAACCATTTCCAGGGAACACTCATGATATCAAGTACTATGTCAGAAAATATTGAAAAATTGGACTATACTAAAAATAAAATCTTTTGATCATCAAAAGACCACAATACAGTAGTCAAAAGATAAGCCATATGGTAGGTGACAATTTTTGAAATATATATGTAGATGGATATATATTTGACAAAAACTCATATCCAGAATATTCAAATAAATATCACAAATCAATATGAAAAATGCAGATAAATTATATAGAGAGACATATAGATTTGGAAACAAATTTAATTTATATAAAAACAGTTATTTTGAGGTTCAGATATAGATAGATAGATAGATAGATAGATAGATAGATAGATAGATAGATAGATATTTGGAAATATTTCTATGTGGAGAGAAACATGTATATGATATTTTAAAATGTTCATATATTTTTATGTATGTTCTATTTTCTCCCTGATTTGATTCATATATCATGTAGTTATAGTTCATGATAATTTTTTTTTTTCTACATATTTGGTGAGACGGTGACCTGGTTTTAAAACACTACATCATTTTTTTCTTTTTTCTTTTTTCTTTTTTTTTTTTTTTTTTGGTGAATTTTTGCCTGGAATGGCATTTTTCATAGTTTTACTCTCAACATACCCATTTCTTCTTGCTTTAGTTATATCTCTTATAAACAACATAAAAATAGCCTGGACATTTACATTACATCTGAAAATGTTTGTCTGAAGAACATGTAGATATCTTTCTTCCAGTTTAATAATTATTTAATTTTTTCCATATTTAATGCTTATTTTTAAACTTTCTTCATATTTGAGATCTATATTTCCTCCTAATAAAAACAATTTTATTTTATCTTATTTTATTTAAATTAATTTTTTAAAAATTTTAATGATACTTAGATTATACAATTGTCACATAAAAAACATAGGGCTTCCCATATGCCCTGCTTCCCACACCTCCCACATTTTCCCACATTAACAACATCTTTCATTAGTGAGGTACATTCATTACAGTTGATGAACACACCTTGGAGCATCGCTACTAAGCATAGATTAAAGTTTACATTGCAGTTTATACTCTCTTCCACACAATTTTGTTGGTTATGAAAAGATTTATAATGGCTTGTATCTATCACTGCAATGTCATTCAGGACAATTCCCTAGTCCCTAAAATGTCCCCTGTATTACATCTGAAAAACAATAATTTTAACAAGCTCATAAAACTTGGTCTTTACTTACCTCACTGGCCATATTGTCACTGTCAAGATTTTGATTTCTTAGTTAATTAGCATGTTTCCTTAGAAATGGTTTTTATTTATTTGGTCTCAACTGTTTTTAAAGACAAGAATAAGCCTCACCAAGATAATTATCCCCCTTAATTTATCTCTTTCTGGAAACATCATGTGCTTCTTTTTCTTCTTAGTGAAATATTTTCCCAAAATATTTGAGGTCTACATCTTAGTGTGACAATTCTTCATTTACCTCATGATAGAGCTCATTCTTTCTCTTTTGAATGACAGCCTCCAAGAAGAGCCCCACAGCTGAAAGCCTTTCTAAGAACTCAGGACCAAGAGAAGAAAGAGTGTCAATAGTCTAGGAACAAAAGTGAAAAATAAAACTGGTATTTCCCATAGCCAATGTCATTTTCTCTTTGTTCTTTTGAAGAAATATAGTGATTCCCTTTCTTTTCTAATGTCTGCTTGTTTATTCTCATTAGTGTTTACAGTTACTCCTCTTCAAACTGGCAATTAAATTGCATTCTATGGGAAGCGGCTGTGGCTCAATCAGTAGGGCTCCCGTTTACCATATGGGAGGCCCCGGGTTCGGTTCCCGGGGACTCCTGGTGAAGGCAAGCCCGCCTGCACGGCGTGGTTAGCTGACCCAGCGAGCACAAGCAGCAAGGGGGAATAAATGAATAAATAAATAAAATCTTAAAAATAAATAAATAAATAAATTGCATTCTATGTGTGTTCTCAACATTAATGTTTGTTTAATTTTAATGCAGAAGCCCTCTCTCATCTCAATCTCAAGGTAATTCTTTGAAATATATATATATGAGTATGCTGTAGTATGCCTGGTGTTGGGTCTTTTTTGTATAATTATGTTCAAATAAACCTGCAAAATGTTGTGCTAAGAAAGGAGATGTGAGTGTTCCCAGCTCCTGAATGAAGATTTTTAAGAAAATGGAAAATCTATCCTCAAAAGATTAAGTATTATTTAAAAGCAGGACGTAAGTTATAATATCAAAAGCAAATAAAATAGGGTTAAATCTAACAATTTGTACATAAATATCTCAGTACCTTCAAAAAAGTAAATTTTGAAGTGGAATATCAAAAATATCTAAGCCCCCTCTCAATCAGAAACAAAGTGGGTATCACCATCCCAAAATTCTCAAAATTAAAGAATGAACAAACATGGGGGTAATGCAACTATGGACTATAAAGTAGACTTATTATTCTAGCAATGGAAAAACTTGTATCACTGATATAAAGGCAGTGGTCACCAGAGGTTCTGAGGCAAGGAAGAGGAAAGAATAGTTATAACATGGGAACATTTGGGGGACATTGGAATTGTCCTGCATGACATTGCAATGATAGATACAGGCCATTATACATTTTATTAAAATCTATAAAATTGTGCAGAGCAAAGTGTAAACTATAATGTAAACTATAGTCCATGCTTAGTAGCAATGCTTCAATATGTGTTCATCAGTTGTAACAAAAGTACCACACTAATGAAAGATTATGTTAATGGGGGAAAGTGTGGGAGGGGAAGAAGATGGAGCATATGGAAATCCCTTATATTTTTATGTAAATTTGTGTAATCCAAAGCTTCTTTAAAAAATAAATTAAAAAAACATCTAAGAAATAATGGAGGAAATGATGAAAACTCTGAAAACCCCTGAGGAGAGAAAAGGCTGTATGACATATCTATGTCTGTGGATTGCATGTGTGCACAGTTGGCTGTAGCTTGGAGGAGAGTAAATCCAGATAGATAGATGGGGGAGGGCATAAAATAGACTTCATGGTTTACAATCTTTATTCTTCTTCATCATGTTTCAATAAACAATACTGAGGCATTACCTTTGAATTTTTAGCAATGGCCCAAAGACTAAGGCATGTTTTTGCAGTAGTTAGAGTTTCTTTGGCCTAAAATGCTGAGTTTAACAGGTGCAGACCAACTCCACTTTGTCACAATATCCTTGTTGCCCACAGAGTGGCCTGTGGAGGTGAAGATGTGGAAGCATTGGATTCCTCTAGGTTCTTGACTTTAATACAAAAAAGAATTTTAAACACATGCCAGGTTAGTTGGGCCAGTAAAAAGAACTTATTGGGAAATGGGGGGAAAGAATAGAGCTTGCTGAGAAATGGGAGAGACAGATGGAAATACACACCAAGACTTGGTGTGGTTCCTCTAGGCAGAGAGAGAAATCTGGCTTGTGCAGTCACCTTTATTAAACTACTGATTACTAATCCTAAGGGGAGGGGACCCAGCTATTACTGGCTACCCCACCAATGTTGGGAACAATGGTGAGGACTGTTTTGTATATCTGGGACCAAGAGGAGGTCCAGGAAAGAGAAACTGGGACCTCAAGGTTACACTCAAAGTCCCGGCGAGTTCTTGCAACCACGTTTTTTGTCAGCCATGCTGTCTGCTGACCATGCTGTCTGCTGGCCATGCTATGGCTCATCTTCTCCTCATTTCCCTAGCTAACTTGTCTTAACTCCCCCCCTCAGATAGTTCAGCCCTTATTCTTAAGGGGATGCTGAAGGGTGATGGTCATTCTTCAGTAGTTACTTCCACTGGTTAGGGCACTAGTCCCTGTCTGACAGGATGTAACCCCCTCTGGCTATTCTATTGAGGTTGGGGAAAGATGGGTCCAACACTGTGGTTGGAACTACCTGAAATCTCCATGTGACTAATATCTTGATTTGGAAGGTGTTGATTCTGGAAGAAATAAACTTAGTTAGAATTTTGAATATACATGGCCCACAAAGAGGATAAAGAAGATTGTGGTAGGTGGGCCCAAAAAGGGGGTTAGCCATGACATACTGGACCATGAGAATGAGAAAGGCCAGATGTTTTTATGGGGTGCATCCCCCTGAAGTCTGTGGGCTTTAACTTTCAGGTTTCAAATGCTGTCTAGGACTATTCCAGAGTGATTTATATAGAAACAGCATTTTTCCTTGAGAAGTAGGGATGCCCCTCCCCTGCTGTTAGCATGTTTAGGGCTCTGTGATTTTTGCTGCACCACAGCATCAAGAGTGTCTGCTGTCTTCGGACTTCTAAGGCAAGGATAGCATCTTCTATGATGTTGGTTAACTCTAGGGAGAGGTGGTGGCATAGACTACTAACCTCAGTTCCTACAGTGGTGGTTATGCCTAGAACAGCTAGGAGGGGAATGAGAAGAGGCACTGCCCTTTTAGTTATTGTATGATGAGAAAATACAGGAAATGGCATGGTAAGATTTTCAGGACCACAGTAGATAAAAGGGATGTTGTATGCTAGTGAGCATAAACCAGTCCACAGGGGAGGCAAGGAGAGGTAGGCCTTGTCTCCACAGAAAGATAATTTCATCTTAAGAGTTTAAATTAGCAGCAAATGTGATATTGGTAAGCCTTCTTCAGAGTTTATAGTTACCAGCTCACTGGGTAGCTTGCTAGACTAGAGCACCAACATACACTCATTGGGCCCTAGGTCATGAAGCAGGATGCTTCTCTGGGTGTCCCAGACAAGGCCAGCTTCTCCTCCCAGGCCATAGGGGTTTAATTTAAGACATGCCCACAACACCTTTGGTGGGATGTTTTGGTCAGCAAAAGTTGTATTTAGAAGTATAGAGTTACACAACCTAGCAGGGTGCCCCTAACTGTACTGGGTAGTGGTTAAGTCCATTACTCTTCCTCGCCTAGGTTGCTGAGCCTTGAATTGGTCTTTGGTGCTGGTAAGAATCATAGCATTGATGGGATATTGGGTTAGGTAGGGAGCATTCAGCATACCTAAGTGTTTAACCAGCTGGAGGCCCATCCTGCAGGTGTTGTTACAAAGGTAAAATTAAGTTGGCCCATGAAAGGAGGGGTGGAGGAGTGTTGGGAGGGTTAGAGTAGAAACAGATGGGAAAGGTAGTGTTCTTAGGTGTGTGAACTGAAGTGTATAGAGGTCCCAACAGAGGGAGAGAGGTAGGTTCTAAGGTGATGCTGCTAGATTGGAGTGTGGGGAGAAGTTGGTTGATGGGTTGTTGGTATTCTATCCCTGCACTGGGTCATATTTTGGCAATAGGCTTGACTGAGAGATTGGCAATTGTCCAGTGCTTGGGAACAGCTGGTCAGGCCATGGATGTATCTGTTTGGTTCACACATAGCTTACATGAGGATTTATTAACTAAGTTGGCCACTGTTTGGACAAGATTTCGTAAGGGTTGTCTGGCTTGCTTTCCCCTTAGCCATAGAAGATGAAGTAGAACACAAGAAGCTTCATTTGGGCTAGAGTTTTGATCAGAACCTTGTCTACAGGTTTAAATTTAGGTAAAGACAACTCATGGTTGGGGCTGGGGGGGATTTTGTTCCTGAGCTCCTGGATAACTTGTTGAATTTTTCCTAGGTTGATGAAATATTTGGTGAGTTCTTGGGTCTCCTGATCTAGTACTAGGTCCTGGGTGAGGAAAGGTCACCCATAGAGCATCTCAAAGGGGCTAAGCTTGAGGGGGTCCTTTTGAGCTACATGCAGCCTCAGCAAAGCCATGGGCAGGTTGGTGACCCAAGGTGATGTAGTTTCCTGGCAAAGTTTGGCCAGAATTTGTTTGAGGGTATGGTTAGCTTTTTATACTTTCCCTGAGAATTGGGGCCTCCAGGAACTATGAAGAAGATATTTAATTTCAAAGGTAATTTATAGACCTTGGGTTATTCTGCTAATAAAGTCTGGTACATTTTCACTTTGGAATGACTTAGGTAGTCTGAAATTTCCCTTAGGAGGGCTTTGGCCACTTTGTTTGCTGTTTCTCTTCTAGTGGGAAGTGCTTCCACTCACCCAGTAAAAGTATCAACCAGTGCTAAGAGGTACTTATAGCCCTGGCAAGATGGCATGTAGGTAAAGTCTATCTGCCAGTCCTTCCCAGGGTATGATCCTCACATCTGGATGGGGGGGTTTAAGGGAGGAGGTTTGCTAAGCCTCCCATTGTTTGGGTCATTAATTACACATAAGGAACTACTCTTGGTGAACTCTTTGACTGTTTTTGCCAGGCCCTGACTCTCAAAGACCCATTTGGCTAAGCCAGTTAGGGCATCCCTCCCTAGTTGAGTGGCTTGCTGAAGTCCATGAACGACTTTCCACTGCACCACACTTGGCAGGTAGACTTGAGTGTCCTTAACAAGTAACCCACTAGCTTCCAGGGTGAACCCTAGGCTAGCTGCTTTAGTTTTTTCATCCTGGGTATAATCTGGAGCTTTGGATATTGGGACAGGTTATGGGATAAGGGCGAAAGGAAGACTGAGTTTTGTGCTGCAGCTTTAGCTTCTGTGTCTGCTCGGGCATTTCCACTGGCTATAGCAGTGTCTGTTTTCTGTCCGAGCCATGCATAACTGCTATTTCTTGGATCAATAGAACAGCCTCTAGTAGGTCCAGGATTTCTTGCCTGTGCTTTATTCATGACCCATTGTTAGTAAGAAGGCCTACTACTGGCACACAGCCAAGTGCGCATAGAGGACAAGCATACCTGGGGTCTGTGTAAATGTTAGTCCTTTTTCCAGCTCCCAGGTTTAAACTTCAGGTGAGGGCTATCAGCTCTGCCTTTTGGGCTGAGGTTCCAGAAGGAAGAGCTTGGGCCTCAATAGTTTCAAATTGAGAAACCACTGCATAGCCTGCCCTTTTAATTCCTTCCATAATAAAACTGCTTCCATCTGTGAGCCACTCAAGGTCTGGTTTTGCCAGAGGCTCATGTTTTAAATCTGGCCTGCTTGAATAATTTTGGTTAAGAGTTTCCAGGCAGGAGTAGAGAAGGGGTCCCTTAGGATCTGACCTTGGGCCTTCTGCCTGTAGCAGGGTGTCTGGGTCAAAGGTTTGACACATCCTTAGCTGCACCTCAGAGGTCTCTAGTAATTGAGCCTGGTCTTGAATCAACCTGCTGCCTGTAAGACATTGGTGGCCTCGGGCCTCAAGTTCATCTTTCACTTGTTGTGGTGTGAAAACTGTAAGAGTTTGCCCCCAAATTAATTTGGAGGCTTGCTCAATTAAAAGAGAAGTTGCCACCACTGCTCTCAGGCAAGGTGGTCATCCCTGCACTGTTATCCAGTGGTTTAGAGAAATAAGCTACTGGTTGAGAAATCTCACCCAGTTTTTGGACTAACACCCTAGAGCCACTCCCTGCCTCTCAGTTACACACAGAAAGAAAGGCTTATTTAAGTTAGGAATTCCTAAGACTAGAGGGCTAACTAAGGTGTTTTAAGGCACAGAAGGTTGTCTCCTCCTCTGTTCCCATTCTAAGGGAAGGTTATCAGACCCTGCAATAGCACTGTGCAGTGGCCAGGCTATTTCACCAAACCTGGATATCCACAGTCTACAGTAACCTGCCATTCCAAGAAAGCCCCTGTTGTTTCTTTGTTTGGGGTTGGGGAATAATAGTGATGGCTTGAATTCTTTCCCCAGGGGTGAGAAGAAACCCTAAGTAGGAGACCTTCTGTGGAGAGATTTGAGCCTTGGATGCTGACACTCTGTAGCCCCTACTGCCTAGGAAATTAAGGACTAATATTGTGTTGGCATCAGAAATATCCTTCATCAGAGTATAAACAACAGATCACATATTGTAAAAGGGAGCTCTGAGGCAAAAGGGAATCAGCTAGATCTTGTGCTAAGGCATTCCCAAAACTATCGGGGCTGTCTCAGAACCCCTGTGGCAGCACAGTCCATATAAGCTGGACTAGAGGTTTAAATTTGGACTCCTGACATTGACAGGCAAAAAGGCAAAAAGGAATTGGGAGTCTTGAGTGGAGAGGAATGTAGAAAAAAGCATCCTTTAATTCAAGAATAGTAAACCAAGCTGCAGCTTCTAGGACCTGGTTTAGCAGAGTATAAGCATTGGGCACTTATTCTATTCACAACTGGATGAATAAGTATACAAATCTATTTACTGCTCTTAAGTCTTGAACCAGCTAGTAAGTGCTGTTGGACTTTTTCATGGAAAGAATGGGAGAGTTGCAAGGAGTTTGGCAGGAGGTTAGAAGACCATTCTCCAAGAAATTTTAAACCATGGGCCGGAGGCCTTTAACTTCTCCCTCATTAAGGGGGTACTGCTTTCTATGAGGGTAGGGCTGATTGGTAATATAAGCAATGGAAACTGGGGGAACCTGAAGTGCCTGACCTGGAATCCTTATATCCTATACCAAAGGATTTATTTGGTCAGCTGTTTCTTTAAAAATTTCATTGAGTGGGGTCCCTGGGTCTGATGCTAACACTACAGACAGACAGTTTTGAACTCAGGTCCACCCACTCTCATTTCTGAGGTATTATATACCTGGTGGTTTAGGCTGGGGTCTACTAATCAAATGCTAGCCCCTAGGGAATGGAGAAGTTCTGATCCCATTAGTGGGACTGGACATTCTGGAATAACTAGGAACTGATGGCTTATGAGGAGGTTTCCTAGTCTACAGGGGAGAGGTTTAGTAAATAGTCTAGATTTTGATTTCCCATAAACTCCCACTGTAACACATGACCAGGATGAAAGAGGTATGGAGTGGCAGGTTAGGTTGGAAAAAGTGGCTCCTATATCAATTAAGAAATTAACAACCTCACCTGCCACGTCAAGGGTCACCCAAGTCTCCTTCTCCTGGGTGATGGTTTGTGGTGTCTTACAGGGAGCCACACTTAGCTTTGGGCCTCCTCAGTCCTCCTCAGAGGCAGTGAGCAGGGCTCATGGGGCAGGCCTGTTCCCTCTCTGGGGATTGGTGCACAACCAGGCCCAGTGCCCATCCTTTCCACACCTGGGGCAAGGCCCTGGTGGCTGCTGGAGGGAGGCGGCTGGAGGCAGCCATGTTTCCAGTGGTCAGCCTCTCTACACTTGAAGCAGGTTCCTGCTGACATGGAGCCTGAACTCTGGTGGCCCTGAGATGACAGGTTGTCTTTAACAGTAACTGCAAAAAGGTGAGTCTGTTCTCAGGCCTTTATCCTACCACTGCTTACCTTCTCTACCTTGGCAGTGTGGTCTTGATTATTGAAGACTGAGAAAGCTGTATCTGAAAGGGTGTTCATAGGAATTTGGGGAACCAAAGCAAGCTTTTGCAGCCTCTTTTGGAAAGCTGGGGCAGACCGGCTGATGAAGTAAGTTGCTATGAGGGTCTGTCCTTCATTAGATTTAGGATTTATTAGAGTATATTTTATTCATTACTTCTACCAACCTTCCCTGAAATAAGGCTGGGTTTTCATCCTGTCCCTGAGTAATTTCCTTGAACTTATTGTAATTGACCACTTTGGTAATGCACCTCCTTATCCCTTTGTGGCCATATGGTCTCTAGCCTTTAGGTCTGCTGGTCCCCTTTGATAGTACCACCAAGGAGCTGTGTTAGAGACTCTGGTGCTCCCACTGCATACTGGTTAGACTGTTGGGTGGCCAGTTTATTGGCATGCCCTTGGACCTCAGTCAATATGCAGTGCTTTTCCTGCTGCATGCAGTAAGTAGAAAGAATAATATGCATGTCACCCCATGTTAGTTCATAGATCATTGTGAGGTACTGGAACCCCTCAGTAAATTTGATGGGATCCTCAAAGAACTGACTTATCTTCTCTTTGCACTGTGCCAGATTAGCCACAGAGAAGGGGGCATGCATCCCAATGGTTCCTGTATCCCCATTAGATACTTCCCTTAATGGGTAGAGACCCTCAGACTTCCTAGCTGGGTAGAATGAGGCTCCACTTTGGGTATGACCCTCTAGACTAGGCCTTAGGTCATACAAAGGAGGTGCTAAAACCTCTGCTGGAGGTGAGTTTAAAGGGGCTTGTGGGTCTGAAGCCAGGTCATAGCAAGGTGGGCCACTAAGAAGGGGGTCATCTGAGATATCTTCCTTCTTGGGGGGGGGATTTACTCTGCACTATAAGGTTTCCTTTTATATAGGATAGCTGACAAGAACCCTTAGGCTTTTGTTATGACATAGGGCTACAAAAAGCTGTATATAAGGAAATTCTGCCTATTTTCCTTCCCTCTTACATAATAAGGCTATCTGACTTATAGGGATTAGATTGAGGGTCCCATTTAGTGGCCACTCCTGGCCATCCTTTAACTTTTACTCCAGCCACATGGTGTTGCAAAGAGATATTAACCTCTTCTTTTTTAGACCACTGGTTGGCAGGTTGTCCCAGTTTCTTAGAAGGCACCTCAATGGGGAGTCTGCTGGAATGCTAGAAGGACCACCAATTATCCTAGGGGAGGATAAGATGTGTTCATCATTCTGGGGGTGTCCCACTATTAGTCCTAACTGAATGGATTGCTTGCTGAGCCAGGATCCTGGAATCAGGAGTCCTGCTCACTGTCCCATGTTTTGGGGACTGGGAGCCTTATGTCTCTGGGCATCTCCAGAGTTTTAGAGGTCTTGGGGGCATCTGGGTCCAGCTCCCAGACTGAACATCCAAGCTGGCTGACCCTGGGAAAAGGGTCTGGTTAGGGACCTTTCCTTTGCCTACTTTGCAGCACTCTTAGGAGACGGCTATGAGTGAGCTCACCTCACAGCTTCTCCCATGGGCCAGGTTCCTCAGTAAAACCCAATATTTAAAGCCCATTAAAAATACTAGACTAATTGTCCTGTGAATTGCCAGCAAACACTCTCAGGGTCCATCCTTCAACCCCAGACAATCTGTGGACCTCTCAAGGGTTTAGAAGGAGCAAAGCCTCAGGGCACTGCTGAGGGTGGGGTTTATGTCTTACTAACAAATGCAGTTTCAGAGCCTAAGGCATTCTAAAGCATTTCACAGACCCAAAATGAGGACAGTAGTAGTTGGGAGATCAAAGACACTTAATTAAAAGGAGTTAATTACTGATCTAAGGAAAAAGTACAATGGGTGATAGCCATTCTGAACTTAAAGAGGGTCTGGTAAACTGGTGGATTACTACTTCACTTAGGCCATGTGGCCAGTCAGTTTTCAAGGGCAATTTTACCCACCACCCAGAACCTCCTTGGATTTACACAGCATGGGGACTAGCCACTAAAACCTCCAGAGAGGGAGCTGGAAGACTGTGCAGAGTTTATGTCCTTTGGGAGCTTATCCAGGAACCCCCTAGCATTTGAAATGGCAGAACAAAAAAGGGCACAGATAAGCCTTAATTAAAACTCACCAGTCTCCAGTGGGGGTCAGGGAGAACCACTCACTTATTTGTCTCCTGGCAATGGTTCACCAAATGAAGACAGAGAAGTGCTGGATTCCTCTAGGTTCTTGGTTATGTAACAAAAAAGAATTCAAACACACACCAGTTTAGTTAGACCAATAAAAAGAATTTTTTGGGAAATGGAGGAAAAGAACAGAGCTTGCTGAGAAATGGGAAAGAAGGATGGAAATACACACAAGATTTGGTGTGGGCTACTTCAGGCAGAAAGAGCAGTCTGGTTTGTGCAGTCACCTTTATTAAGCTGTTGTTTACCCCTCCCATTGCTAATCCCAAGGGGAGGGACCCCAGCTATTATTGGCTACCCCACCAATGGTGGGGACCAATGGTGAGGACTATTTGGAATATCTGGGGCCAAAGGGAGGTCCCAGAAAAAGAAACTGGAACTTCAAGATTACTCTCAATTTCTCAGCAAGGACTTGCAGCCAGGTTGTCTGTCAGCCATGTTGTCTGCTAGCCATGCTGTCTGCCAGCCATGCTGTAGCCTATCTCCTTGTTTCCCTGGCTAACCTTCCTCACTTGCAAGCTGCAGGGTGTGTACATGTAAGCAGCCCCTTCTTAACTTGCCTGTGTTACTCAGCAAGTTAATGTTAGCCAGCAGGTCCTTGTTTCAGTTTCTCTTACCATGCTTAGGTTTTCTGCCCCCTTCCCCCTTAGGTGCCTATTTTCTCCTGCTTCAAATATACATTGTAAATCAGTCTCTCAGAGGATGAGGCTCTTGTTGGTTTTCAGCAATGTCAAGTATTCTGAAACAGGATATGAGGATATATTCCAATCCACAGATAGAAACTTTCAGGTCATTTAGACAGTGCTTGAGCTTGTAATTTGAAGCTCTGAGCCTATCCTTTTATTTCTCCACTTTCTCCAGTGCATATAAGAGCAACATATCAATCTCACTATACATAAATTTGTACTCAAATGTTTAAAGGTATCAAATACATGGTCACCCAGGACCTTCCCTCTTAACATGTATTTGAGTGGAAGTATCCAATAATGATATTATATTGGACTGAATTGCCACATCACATCATGGACTAATAATATATCAGTGTCCATTTTACCAATGGAAATAGAATCATTAGTGTATTTAAATCTGATTAGGTAAAAGAATCAGTTCCAAAATTTCTCAGAACCACTTCAGAGAGCATATCCTTAATATTAAGTTCCTGTAGAAGCTCTTCTGACACTAAAACCTGTATAAGTCATGGTTTTCCATCATTATTATTATAGATGATGCCACATTTCAGGAAATAAGTAAAAAAAATTTCACTCATTAAATCAATTAAGAAAAATACCCTTTTACAATTTTGACTAACTATCCTCTTTCTGTTGTAAATTTAGATATAATCCAGTATGAAGGCTCTCAGATACTTGAGAAGCATCACATAATTTATAGCAATGAGAAATTATTCACCACAAAATATTGCCTTACAATGTGAGCTATGGAAAGAGCAGGCCATCTAGACAAATTTACATGCTCTCTTAGGGTTCTGACACTTCTACATTGGTTATTTCTCAAATGGTATTATCTTTTGCCATCTGTGTACCTGGTGATATATAAATCTCCAAGAAGGCTGAGAGATACTGGTTTTCATGGCTTCTAGTTTCCTTTCTGTGGGTGAGGATGGAAGGAGTTACTGAATTAGAATAATGCATTTCAAATGTCCCTTACAATAAAAGTCATCACATACCTTGTAGTTTTTTTCTTTAAATAAGCACTACAAAAATGTTTAACCCTGCTTACAGAAAAGTGACTGAAGAATAGAATTTCTGTAGGTTATTTTCTGATAAAAGAAGTCGGTGCTTGTGTGCTCTGCACCATCTCATGTTACTTCAGACCCCTATGTGAAAAGAGCATGTCAATGGGTTGTCCAAAGCAGATAAGACCATTAAATATATTCACATGACTTAGGCTTGTACCAAAAGGAGGCTGGTTAAGGTGTATTCTAAAAATAATAGTTAGGTTCATTGGCCTTAATCCTTACTGTTTGGTATACTGTTCAGAGGGCCTTAAATTATCCTCCAGAGAAACTGGCCTCTAGGGTTCTGGTTCAGAACATTCTATATAAATAGGAGATAAAAGAACAAAAAACAAACAAACAAACAAACAAAAAAAAAACCACACACACATAATGGAATCCCGTAAGAATTTCACCTGAAGCCAAGATTGTGCATAATTTTGAAATTCAGGTAATTGGCTTATCCTTCTTGGGGTGATCACATCACTCTAGAAAAAGGATAACCAAGAGAAATATATTAATAAAAAAATGAACAATGTGGCACTTACCTGGAAAATATCCAAACTAGTTTTTGTATTTCATCACAATAAATTTGATGTAGATACAAAGGATAAAGAACCATAAATGGAGTGACACCAATATTCAGATCCTTATATGACATAAAAAAGGTTCATTCCTGTTTACAACAAAAATTAAAACAATGGAGCACGTCATGTTTTAATCCACTTGGAATGAAGATTTGGACACATTTCATTAAGCAGAGTAGTAACTAATTAGCATGGACACCATGAACTACTTACTCATTTTAGCACTCAAATATCCCTGATTTTTTACCATCAAAATACTACTCAGTAAAATTTTCACTGACCAATGTTCTATTTGTCAAAAGACCAATGGGAGTTGAGTTTGTAGATTAAAGCACTTTATTTGGGACACTAAAGTTTTGCTGCAAGAAGAAAGCCAGATCAATTTCAAAAATGCAAGTAGCTTTTGGCTGTTAAGGATGGCAAACTATTTTTAGATACATAAGAAATTAGCTTGGCCTGTATTGATTGATGAGGGTTTGTCCATCTTATGGAGATAAGTTTAGTGCAAGTGGCCTTTATTTTCTATATGAGTCATCTTCCATGGTGGATATTTCAAATATAAAGATATTAAGAGGGTATTAAGAGGAAACTCAAGAGGGAGTTCCAAAAAGTAGTATATGGGATTTGGGGCTTGAAGGGCCCCCAGGGTTTCTCTATATAATTCTATAATCCACCCCCCCTTTGGTCATTCCCTTGGATACAAGAGCTTGACAAAGATGTTATTCTCTCACTAACCACTAAAAAGTCCCTCATGTTTCCTTGCCAATTTAATGGGTTAGATGAAATTTGAGATTTTCATCAACACATTCATGTTGGTTTTGTATCCTCAATTGTATCAGTAGTCCAGTTAGTAGTTGCACAATAGCATTTAAGAGGAAAGATATCAGACAATGAATGAGATATATTATGTATATGATTTAGAGAATAACAATTGTTTCATTAAGGCACCTATGAGCTAAGGTCCCAATGAACCTAAAAGCCAAACAAAGAGAATTAAACCAGTCAGATTGGGGACATGCGTAAGCTAATTTATCTGCCTCTCTACTATGGGCTTCTGCAGCCACTACCACGTGGTTAATATCTTCTTGGCTGTCTTTTAAAAATACACAGCACTGGGTAT
This sequence comes from Tolypeutes matacus, assembly GCA_026826555.1. NCBI lineage: Eukaryota > Metazoa > Chordata > Mammalia > Cingulata > Chlamyphoridae > Tolypeutes > Tolypeutes matacus. The sequence goes on along the minus strand of JAKSZT010031418.1, from coordinate 259,074 downwards.
CTACTAATGTATGCAAATCTCCTTGAGAAGCCAGAACACAGACTAATGCTAATTAATTTGGTGAAGTAACTTTAAGTTGTTCTCATACTTCATCAGCTTGTTAGCTGACAGCCTGCCCTAGGTGGGAAACAGATTTCCTAACTCTCAATCTACTATTATTGGAGTCAGTGTCTAGGGTCTTGGTTACATCACATAAAAGAATTTAAGGACACACTACATGGTAGGCAAGGGAGTAAAGAGTCTAAGAAACTAGGAAATGAGAAAAGAGATAAAAACACACATGAGGCATGGGTATGGGCCATGCTACAGGGTAAGATGTATGCCCTCTCTCTAGGGCCTTTTAGTTTGATTGGCTATCATTGAGGGTGAAAGTTTATGCTGATCAGGATATTTAGGACAAGGCAGGGGAACTTTATTGGGTAGTTTGATTTTCAGTTTTGATTGGCTTCTGGCTATTTCTCTTGAGCCCTGCTGGAGTTTGCTGATGAGGGGTTTGTGAAAATAGGTGGGTAGTGTGGGAATTTCCTGTTTTTCTCCTTCTCTCTGCTGTGTGGGCCCAGCAAACTGCATTCTTATAACTTGTTTGTGCACATCAGTAGACACAAGCTGCCAGTGCTCCTTCCACAGGTGCTGGCTGAATGCTAAAAACTGCCTCCTGACAACATGCCTACATTGAGTCCAGCAGGCTGTTGCTTAATCTTTCCTACTGGATGGTGATTGTCTGGAAATGTATTAGGTTTTCTGCCTTTCCTCCTTAGGTCCCTATTCTATCCCACCTCACTATCTTTTCTAATATCATCTTTAACCTTATAGCACATCTTTTAATACTAGAGATAGTTGCCCCAGTACAAAGGGGAACAATACCAAGAGTAGACAACCCATGAGGTTAGCCTGGATCATTTTTTTCCATGATACATTTAGATCTCTCAAGTCTGACAATAGTCTCTTCATGTGTTTTTATAGTATGGGAAGAGGTCATAAGAGTTCTCATGTTTCTAATTTTCCTTTATGGAAGCTTACCATAGATAGCTATTTGGGGAACAGCATAAACTATATAATAGGAGCTAATCCAATTATGGCTAGTATTTTATATCTCATATGTCCACATACAAAATAATGCCCTTAAAGATCATAAGTATATCTATTACCTTTAAGGAATGGTATATTGGTGTGTAGAGTTAATTGGGTGTAAAATCCAAAAAGAGTCATTACCATCAACATCTTCATTGTTATCTGATATCTTAGTCTGATTTAATAAAAAATATCCTTTGCCTGACCTTTCAACCACTAGAAATTGGTATCTTGAGTGGAATAAATATGTATGTTATTAAAACCTTAGGATGCTTGGAGAAAAATTGTGTCTCTAAAGGGGGATCTGACCCTAATAGTTTGCTCTTGTCTCCAAAAATTAAAAGGAGTCTTGCCTAAACATCAGCAAGAAATTAAAAGCCATGCTAGGAAACAGGAAGACATGGCCCAGCCAAAGGAAAAACCCAAATATCCTGAAAAGATACAGAATTTAAGACAATTAATCAATGATGATCACACAACTCTACTAAATCAATTTAAAGAATTGAAAGAAAATATCACTAAAGAGATAAAGGCTATTAAGAAGACACAGGGTAAGCATAAAGAACAATTTGAAAGTCTGCAAGGAAAGTAACAGATCTTATGGGAATGAAAGATACAATGGATGAGATTAAAAATACATTAGAGGCACATAAGAGCAGATTTGAATTGTTTGAAGATAGAATTAGTGATTTTAAAAACAAAACATCTGAACTGGAAAAGACAGGAGAACAGAAAGTGAAGTGGATGGAAAAAATGGAATAGGGTCTCAGGGAATTGAATGACAATGCAAAACACAAAAACATATGCATTATCAGTGTCCCAGAAGGAGAAGAGAATAGAAAAGGGGCAGAAAGAATATTTGAGGAAATAATGTCTGAAAAATTCCCAATACTTATGAAAGACATAAATATCAATATACAAGAAGGACAATGTACCCACAAAGACAATGAATTTAAATATACCATCCTCAAAACACCTACTATTCAAAATGGCAAATATCACAGATAAAGAGATGATTCTGAAAACAGCAAGAGAAAAGCAAAACATCACATACAAGGGAAACTCGATAGATTAAGAGCTGACCTCTCATAAGACACCATAGAGGAGAGAAGAAAGTGGTTTAATGTATTTAACGTACTGAAAAAGAAAAACTACCAGCCAAGAATTTGGTATCTGGCAAAGTTGTCCTTTAAAAATGAGAGTGAGTTCAAAGCCTTCATAGAAAAACAAAAAATGATAGAATATATTAACAAAAGACCAAAATTACAAGAGATACTACAGGGAGTGTTGCAGTCTAAAATGAAAAAAAACAAAACAAAACAAAAAAAAAAAACAAGGGCAAGGGATGCAGAAAAGAGAGTATAAATGAAGATTATGAGAAAGGGTAAATTAAAGGGTAAAAAGATAGGCAATAGCACAATACGTCAACAGAAAGCCAAAGGTCAAAATGGATGAAGTAAGTAATACCTTTACAATAATAACACTGAACGTTAATGGCTTGAACTTCACAATCAAAAGACATAGATTAATAGAAAAGATTTAAAAATATACCATCTGTATCTTGTCTAGAAGAGACTCACCTCAGATGTAAGGCCACAAACAAGTTAAAAGTGAAAGGCTGGAAAATGATATTTCAGGCAATAGTAATAAAAAAGAGCTTCAGTGGTGATACTATCAGAAAAAATAGATCTTAAATGTAAAACTGTTATAAGGTAGTTACATGTTAATAAAAGTGTCAATTCAGCAAGAAGAAATAACTATACTAAATATTTGTGTGCCTAACCTCAGTGCACCAAGATACATGAGGCTTACATGGACAAAGCTGAAGGGAGAAATTGATGTCTCTACAATAATACTTGGAGAGCTCAATACACCATTCTCAAGATGGGATACAACATATGGACAGAGGATAAATAAAGAAACCGAGAACTTGAATAATATGATAAATGAAATAGTCCTAACAGACATCTATAGAGCATTGCACACCAAAACAGCACAATATACAATCTTTTTTTGTTTGTTTGTCTGTCTATAAAAGATAGCACACATGTTACACAAAAAATATAGGGATTCCCACATGTCCTACTCCCCACACCCCCCACACCCTCCTACACAAACATCCTTCATTAGTGTGGCACATTCATTGCAATGAATGCATCTTGGGGCTTTTCCACTGAGCAAGGACCATAGTTCACATTGTAGTCTATACTCTCTGCCACACATCATGGTAGGTGACAATATAAAATGGCCTGTATCTGTCACTGCAATGTCATTCAGGATGATTCCCAAGTCCCGAAAATGCCACTGTATTACAAATCTTTTTCCCTCTCCCTGCCCCCAAAGCCTCCAGTGGTCAGTGCCTCCACATCAATGTTGTAATTTCTTCCAATGCTAGAGTTACAATATGGGTATAGTAGAATACCAGTAAGTCCACTCTAGCCCATAGTTCATTCCCCAACTCTGAGGATTCTGGGATGGTGATGTACACTCCACCTCTAATTGAGAGGATGCTTCGATCCCATATAGCTGATGGATGGGAATCTCTTGCATGCAGTTGTTGGCTCCCTCATTTCCTTGGTATGGTGGTTGTCAATTCTCACCTCCTTGTTAATTGTCCTGGGTGAGTCCAATGAACTGGAGAGTCGGTATTGCAACTCCGCTGAGGTTGTGTGCCCAGCTGGCACAAGGACAGCCCAAGGACTCCAGTCTCTGGACATACACTGACAAACTCCAGCACCAAGAATAGGTTTAAATAGAAGGGACAGATGAGCCATGTGTAGGGAAGACATAATTGAGTCTAACTCTGTCACTCTCAGGAGCATAAACCCCAAAGTAGGGCCCACTGGCAAGGCACCACACTCCAGAGCTATCTTCCCTGACCATAGGACCTGGGTGTCTCTAGCACCCTCAGGAGCCCCACTGTTTGGGGTAGTACCCACTTTGGCAGTCTATGGAATCCTGCTGAGATATTCATAAGTGTTACCTCTGGGATGACCTCCTGACTCACTTTGAAGTCTATTAGCCATGTACACTAATTTGTCTTTCCCCTTCCCCCTTTTATTTGAGGTCTTTTTCCAGTTATATTGGTAGTTGGTGCTTGGTAGCCAGCCCTCAGTGCCAGGGAGGCTCAGCCCCAGGAGTAATGTCCCATGCTGGGGGAAGGTAATGCATTCATATGCTGAGTTTGTCTTAGAGAGGCCACATTTGAGCAACAAGGAGGCTCTCAGGAGGCAACCCTTAGGCACCCCATAATAGTAGGCTAAGTTTCAATTTCTAGAGCACAGGTTCATAAGCCTAGTTGTCAATATCAAGGGCCCATCAGTGGATCATCCTCCTTTGCCGGTCACTACCCCTGCACTTGGGAGACTGTTGCTGTTCCCTTAGAGAATGTGGCAGGGTCCTCCAGGATGGGAATTCAGTAATCTCTCAGTTATTGTGTGAGTCTCCACCCACTCTGACAATGTCCCGTGAACATTTGAACATTTTTACATACCTTATATATATGCTTAGATGAACTTCCTCCCATGTATCCCCCATCTCTGACACCCCATACCAATAATCCTCCCCTGCCCCAGTTGTAACTCTTCTGTGAGCCAATGCTTCTTCAAAAATGAAGCCATTAAAATACCTAAAAACAATAAGAAAATGAAATAATAATAAGCTAAATATAAGAAATAAAATATATTAAAAAATTTTTAAAACACTAAAAATAAAATTAAAAGATTGGATATTAAAAAATAATGAAAAATATTTTTAAAAAACTTTTTGACATTTTGCCTTTCATCACTGTAATAGCTGATATCCTGTATATACAGTGATATTTTCTTCCATTTATTCCGCAATGTCTTACTTTTGTTCATTTGTTTTCAATGAAGTTTTAGGTCACAGTAAAGTCACATAAAGAATACAGGGGACTCCCATATACCCAACATCCTCCCCCTTTTGCTTCTTCTCATATTAGTACTTTTTATATGTGGCTGGTACCTTTGTTACAATTGATATACAAATGAAACATAGCTACTAACCATGAACAATGGTTTACATTATGGTTTACATTTTAGAACATACAATTTTATAAATTTTGATGATATTTAACATGGCCTGTGTCTATCATTGCAAGGTCATGTAGAACATTTCCATTGCCCACTAAATACCCCCTATTCCATATGTCCTATTCCTCCCTCCCCAAGTGCTCATGGATCCTTCTCCAAATAGACCATATGTTGGGCCACAAGTCTCAAAAATTTAAAGAGATTGAAATTATACAAAATATTTTCTCTGATGATAATGGAATGAAGCAAGAAATAAATAATGGATGGAAAAAGGAAAAATTCATAAATATCAGTGAATGAAAGAAGAAATTGCCAGAGAATTCAGCAAATTGAATGAAAATGAGAACACAACATATCAGAACCTATGGGACACCTCAAAGGCAGTGCTGAGAGAGAAATTTATAGCCCTCAATGCTTACATAAAAAAAGAAAGAGCTAAAATTGAAAACCTAACTGCACACCAGGAGGAACTAGAAAAAGAACAGCAAACTAGTCCCAAACCAAGCTGAAGGAAAGAAATAGTAAAGATCATACCAGAAATACATGAAATCGAGAACAAAAAATAGAAGAAGCAACAAAACCAAATTTGGTTCTTTGAGAAGATCAACAAGCTAGACTCACAAAGAGAAAAAGAAGACACAAATAAAATCAGCAATGAGAGTGAGGACATTACCACTGACCCCACAGAAATAAGAGAGAGCATAAAAGGATACTATGGACAACTGTATGCCAAAAAAACAGAAAATATAGATGAGATGGACAAATTCCTAGAAACACATGAATCAACTACACTGACTCAAGAAGAAATAGAAAACCTCAACAAACCAATCACAAGGGAAGAGAATGAAACAGTCATACAAACTTCCCCATAATGAAAAGCCAAGGACCAGATGGCTTCACAGATGAATTCTACCAATCATTCAAAGATGACCTAATACTGATCTTTCATGAGGTCTTACAAAAAATTGAACAGAAAATAATGCTATCAAACTCATTCTATGAAGCCAACATCACTGTAACACCAAAACCAGATAAAGATACTATGAAAAAAGAAAATGACAGATCAATGTCTCTAGACATTGCACCTAGAATTTAGATGCAAAAATCCTCAACAAAATACTTGCAAACCAAATCCAAAAGAACATTAAAAGAATTGTACACCATTATCAAGTGGGTTTTATCCAGATATGCAAGAGTGAGATCAGGAACAAGACAAGGATACTCACTGTCACCATTATTATTCAATATTGTGCTGGAAATTTGAGCAATTAAGCTAGACGAAGAAATAAAAGGCATCCAAATAGGAAAGGAAGAAGTAAAACTTTCACTATTCACTGATGATATGATCTTATATCTAGAAAATCCTGAAAAATCCACAACAAAGCTACTAGAATTAATAGATGATTTAAGCAAAGTGGCAGGATACAAAATTATTATGCAAAAATCAATAGCATTTCTATATACTACTGATGTGCAATCTGAGGAAGAAATCAGAAAAAAATTTAATTATAATAGAAAGTAAAACAATCAAATATTTAGGAATAAACTTAACCAAGGATATAAAGGACCTGTATTAAGAAAACTACAAATATTTCTAAAAGAAACTGAAGAAGACTTAAATAAATGGAAGGACATTACCTTTTCGTGGATTGAAAGACTAAATATCATTAAGATGTCAATTCTACCCAAACTGATTTACAGATTCCACACAATCCCAATAAAAATCCCAAGAGCCTTATTTTGGAGAAATCAAAAAGCCAGTAGTCAAATTTATTTGGAAGGGTAAGGGATCCCAAATAGCCAAAAATGTCATTAAAAAAAAAGAAGAAGAAGAACAAAGTTGGAGGACCCTCATTTCCTGACTTTAAAATGAATTACTTAGCTACAGGGGTAAAAACAACACGATACTTGCATAAGGACAGCCAGACTGACCAATGGAACTGAACGGAGAACTCAGAAATACAACCTCACATCTACAGTCACGTGATTTTTCATAAGGATGTTAAGCTCACTCAGCTGGACCAGAACAGTTTGTTCATGAAATGGTGCTGTGAGAACTGTATAGCCATATCCAAAAGAAAGAAAGAAGACCCCTATCTAACACCTTAACAAAAATTAACTCAAAATAGATAAAGGACCTAAATATTAAAACAACAACCATAACACTCCTAGAAGAAAATATTGGAAACCATCTTCAAGATATTGTGGTAGGTGGTAGTTTCTTAAACCTTAGACCGAAAGCAGGAGAAACAATAGAAAAAGTAGATAAATGGGGCCTTCTCTAAATTCAACACTTTTGCACCTAAAAGGACTTTGTTAGAAGGGTTAAAATGCAGCTGACTCAATGGGAGAAGTATCTGGCAATTAAGAATCTGATAAGGCTTTAATATCCATGATATATAGGAGATCATACAACTTAATAAAAAGACAAACTATCTGATTAGAAAATGTGCAAAAGACTTGAATAGACAACTGTTCAAATAAGAAATACCCCTGCTGGGAGGGAGGTAGTGAGTTTATATACAGAGTTTTGCTAGGAGCAACAAGGAGGGTTTCAGGAATTAACTATTAGACAATATATAATACTAGGATAATTTTCAATTTCATAAGAACAAGGTTCATAAGTAGAGACATCAATATGAAGGGCCTGACATATTGGTCTGTCCTCCTTTCCTAGGAACTGCCCATGTACTCTAGGAATACTTGCCACTCTATCAGAGAAAGGAGCAGTTCTCCCCAGGATGGGAATTGAATATTCTTTTCATTATAATTTGGGTCTCCACCCACAAATAAAACACCCTGCACCAGTGAATCACCACTGTCACAGTTGCAATTATTCTATAATCCAAAATCTGCCCAAAACAAAACCAAATAAATGAATAAAAATAAAAAACAACCATAAAATAAAAAAGTAAAATAATGAGTTTTCCATTGTATCTTTCATCAACATGGGTTTTTTTTTGTGGTTGTTGTTGTTGTTGTTGTTGTTGTTGTTGTTGTTTTTTGCTTTGTTTTTTGTTTTGAGGTACCAGGGATTGAAACTGACATCATAAATGGGAAGAAGATGCTCAAACAACTGAGCTACACCAGCTTTTCAATGTAAGATCTTTTATGTACAGTGACAATTTCTTCTTTATGTTCCCAGTGTCTTATTTATTTCACTTTATTTTCAAAGTTTTAAGTTACAGAAAAGTCACATCGAAAATAAAAGGGATTCCAATATACCCCATCTTACATAAGTATCGTACAATAGTTACAATTGACTAACAGATATTGAAGCATTGCCACTAACTGTGGTCAATTATGATGTATCTTCCAGACTCTAGCTCTGTGACTCTCTTCAATTTAATTAGGTCATGTCAGTGAGGTCATGTAATATTTGTCCCTTAGTGATTGGCTTACTTCACTCAACATAAGATCTTCAGGATTCAACCATGTTGCCCTATATGTCAATACTCCATTCTTTCATTCAGGTTAGTAATATTCCATTGTACGTATATACAAAAATATACCACAATTTGCTTGTCCGTTCATCTGTTGATGGACACTTGGGTTGCTTCTAACTTTTGACAATAGTGAACAATGCCATTGTGAACATTGGTGTGCATTTATCTGTTTGTGTTCCTGCTTTAAATTGTTTTGGGTATATACCCAGCGGTAGGATTGCTGGATCATATGGCAGTTCTATAGTTAGTTCTGAGGAACTGCCAAATTGTCCTCCACAATGGCTGCACCATTCTACATTCCTACCAGAAGTGTATGAGTGTTCCTTTTCCTCCACATCATCTCCAACACTTGTAGATTTCTGTTTTAATTAATAACTGCTTAATAGTTGTAAGATAATATTGCATTATAATTTTTGTTTTTTGTTTTTTTCTGAAATCTCTTTTGCCTTCTTTATGAACAAATCAATTTTACTGATACATTAATAAAGCATAAATCCATACAATGAATACAATCAATGATGTTTGATATAATCACATAGATGTGCATTAATCACTTCAATTATGTTTTGAGGATTTTCAATATTCCAGGATGATGGTGATGATAATAATAATAATAATAAACAAAAACCATGCAAACAAACCATTTTTTGCAATGTTTTGTCGTTTTCTGAATACACATCCTTTATGTCCTTGGTTTAGTTTACTACTAAATATTTAATTTTTTAAGTTGCTATTATAAATGGAATTTTTTTCTGATTTCCTCCTCAAACTGCATATCATTAGTATATAGAAGACTACTGAGTGAGTTTTTCATATTAATCTTGCAAATCTTTTCTAGATATAGGATCATATCACCAGCAAATAGCAATAGCAAGAAGTTTTACCTCTTCCTTTCCAATTTGGATGCCTTTTATTTTCTCATCTACCCTTATTGCTCTAGAAAGAACTTCTAGAACAGTATTGAATAACAATGTTAACAGTGGGCATTCATGTATTTTTCCTGATCTCAGCAGGAAATCTTTCAGATTTTCATTGTTGAATATAATGCTAGCTGTAGGTTTTTCATATATGCACTTTACCATATTGAGAAACCTTCTTTTCATTTCTATCTTTTGGAGTGGTTTTTTTGTTTTTTGTTTTTTTAATCAATAAAAGGTGCTGTATTTTTTCAAATGTCTTTTTTGCATCAATCAAATGGAATATCTGATTTTTCTTCTTCAATATAGAAATGTGGTTTATTACACTAATTGATTTTCTTGTGTTGAACAACCCTTGCATACCTGGGATAAAACCAACTTGATCATGGTGTATAATTGTTTAAATGTGTTTTTGGATTTGGTTTGCAAGTATTTTGTTGAGGATTTTTGCATCTACATTCATTGGAGATATTGCTCTGTAATTTTCTTTTTTTCTAGAATCTTTATCTGGTTTTGATATTAGGGTGATTTTTCACTTTAAGGAATGAGTTTGGTAGCATTCTTTCTTGTCCAATTTTTTGTAAGAGCTTGAACAAGATTGATATTAGATCATCTTTGAATGATTGGGAGAATTCACCTGTGAAGCCATCTGGTCCCCAGCTTTTCATGTGTGGGAGGTTTTTGATGATTGTTTCAATCACTTCACTTGTGATTGGTTTGCTGAGGTATCCTATTTTTTCTAGAGTGAGTGTAGGTGGATCATGTGTTTCTAGGAATTTATCCATCTTGTTTGCATTGTCTAGTTTTTTGGCATACGGTTGTTCATTTTATCTTCTTAATATCTCTCTAATTTCTGTGGAGTCAGTGGTAATGATGCCCCCCATTTCTGATTTTATTTGTGTCTTCTCTCTCTCTCTCCCTCTCTCTCTCTCTCTCTCTCTCTCTGTCATACTAGCTAAGAGTTTTTCAATATTGTTGATCTTCTTAAAGAACTAACTTTTGGTGTCATTGATTCTCTCTATTGATTTTTTGTTCTCAATATCATTTATTTCTACTGTGATCTTTACTATTGCTTTCCTTTGCCTTGGATTGAGCTTAGTTTGCTGTTCTTTTTCTAGTTCCTCCAGGGGTGTGGTTAGGTCTTCATTTAACTCATTCTTCTTTTTTAAGGTAAGCATTGAGGGCCATAAATTTCCCTATCTGCATGGCCTTTGAATTGTCCAATAGGTTTTGATATGTTGTGTTCTCATTTTCATTCATCTCAAGATATTTGTTGAATTCTCTTGCAATTTCTTCATTGACCCATTGATTATTTAAGAGTCTGTTGTGTGACAAAAAGAAGGAAAGAAAAAAAAAGAGAAAGGAAAAAAAATGAATATATATATATATATATATTTTAAAGGCATTTCCTTTGCCTTTTTGCCCATTTTTTGAATGTCCCAATCCGCTAATTATATTTTATATTGTTTTGTTTTTTGTTTGATTATTTGGTTTTTTTTTTTCCTTCTCTTTTTTTTTTTTTTTTCCCCTGAGTTTCCTTATGTTTGTCTCTTGCATGTAAGCTTATCATACTTGTTGCTTTTTCCTAGTAGGTGTATTTGATTATTTTATGGACTACATGTTCGTGGAGGATCTCGATCACAGAAGGGTTATAATGGGTACTGCAGGGGATTATTGGTGGGGGGTGTCTGGGAGGAGGGTTTCATGGGAATTAGTTCATCCGAATATACATGAAAGATATACAAAATTGTTCAAAAGATCAAAGGATGGGGCATGGTCACAATGGGTGGACAATCACACAATAAATGAGGGAATCTGAATTCCTAGCCTGGAGAGCTCTGCCACAGTCTCCAAGGGAGCAGCAATAGTCCTCTGAGTGCAGGGACAGTGTCAGTCAAAAGAGGATGACCCACTGATGTGTTCTTTTTAATGATGACTACTCTTGTGAGTCTCTGCTCTTGTAATTGAAACTTAGCCTGCAGTTGTGGGGTGCCTAAGGGTTGCCACCTGGGAGCCTCCTTGTTGCTCAAATGTGGCCTCTCTCTAAGCCAAACTCAGCATATGATTGCATTACCTTCCTCCCAATGTGGGACATGACTCCCGGGGATGAGCCTCCCTGGCAACGAGGGATTAATACCAAGTGCCAGCTGGCAACACAACTGGAAAAAGACCTTGAATTAAAGGGGGAAAAAGTAAAGACAAATGAATTCAAGTGGCTAAGAGACTTCAAGGAGAGTCGGGAGGTCATCCCAGAGGTAACTCTTACGCACACCTCAGTAGGAGCTCATAGAACATCTAAGTGCCTATCACCCCACACAGAGGGGCTTCTGAGAGCTCTGGAGACACCCAGGTCCTATATAAGTGAGGATAGACCCAGAGACTGATGCCTTATCAGTGGGCTCTATTTTGGAATCTGTGCTCCTGAGAGTGACAGAATTGGACTCAAATGGGTCCTCCCTGCACATGGTTCATCAGTCCCTTCTATTCAAACCTATATGTGATGCAGAAGTTTTTAGGTATACTTCCAGAGACTGGAGCCTCTGGCCTACCTATGTGCCAGGTGTGCATAGAATCTCAGTGAAGCTGCAACTCCTACCCTACAGTTCAATGGACTCATCCAAGTCACCTGGCGAGGAGACAACGATGGGAAATGGCCATCCCAGGGAATGGAGAGGGCCTGCATCTGCAGGCAGGATCATCCCACCCACCATATCCATGGGATATAAGCCCTCTCTCACTTGGAGGTGGAGTGGACATCACCATCCCAGTACCCTCAGGATTGGGGGAAGAACTATGGACTAGAGTGGACTTGATGGTATTCTGTTGTTCACATATGGTGATTCTAGCAATGGAAGAAATTATAACAATGAGGTGGAGCCAGTGGCCACTAGACACTTTGGGGGCAGGGAGGGGACGAGCAGTTGAAATACAGGGGCTTCTTTGGGATTTGGAGGTTGTCCTGAGTACCTTTGTGGCAACAGATGTAGGCCATTTTAAGTTAGCAGACACCACTCGGAACTGTGTGGGAGAGAGTATTGTCTACGGTGTGAACTGTGGTCTATGGTTGGTGGCAAGGCCCCAGGATGTGTAAGTCCATTGAGGGTGGTGGGCCACACTTGTGGGAGATGTTTGTGTGGGATGTGGTGGGAGGTGGGCAACACGGGAATCCCAGTGGGTTCCGTGTAATATTTTGGGTATCTAAGCACCTCTTAAAATATATTTATAGATATACATAAATAACATTTTTGTAAGCAAATGCACATATATGCATACATATTTATATATCATTTTGCAAATGTTGGTATGTATTGTGAAAATTTTGATTTTTACCCACAATAAAAATAAATAAATAAAAGAAAAAAAAAAAGAGTCTGTTGTTTAAACTAAATATATTTGTGAATTTTCCATTGTCCATCCATTATTGATTTCCAGCTTCATCCTATTATGATTAGAGAAAGTAATATCAATCTTTTTAAAATTTATTGAGATTTATCTTGTGACCCAACATAAGGTCTATCTTGGAGAAGGATCCATGAGCCCTTGAAAAGAATGCATATCCTGCTGCTTTGGGATGTAATGCTCTATAGATATCCCTAAGGTCTAGGCCATTTATCATATTATTCAAGCTCTCTGTTTCTTTGTTTATGCTCTTTCCAGATAGTCTATCCAATACTGAAAGTGGTGTACTGAAGTCTCCAACTACTATTTTAGAGACACCTGTTTTTCCCTTCTGCTTTGCCAGTATTTACCTCCTGTTTCTGTGGCACCAGGTTATGAGCATAAATGTTTAGTATAGTTATTTCTTCTTGGTGAATTGCCCTTTTTATTAATATATATAATGACCTTCTTCATCTGTTATAACAGTTTTGCATTTAAAATCTATTTTTTCCAACATTAATATTGCTACTCTAGCTCTTTTTTTTTTTTTTTTTAATTTCAGGGGAGAGTGCAAATGCAGTGCCACCACTACCACAAATTATGCAGTTGAGTTTCTGCATTCGGGGAAATTGCAGGAGTCAGCACATATGGAGTGTAATGGATAATCCTTGCCTTGGGAAAAGCACTTTCATTATCTTCTCTCCTCCGTGATTTCTGATGAGAAATTGGTGCTTAGTCTTATCAAGGTTTGCTGGTATGTTATGCTTTGCTTTTCTCTTGCTGCTTTCAGAAACTTCTCTTTATCTCTGATATTTGTCATTCTGAATAATAGGTTTCTCACAGTAGGTTTATTCATTTTTTGGAATGTGTTGTCCTTCTTGGATATTTATATTTATGCCTTTCATAAGGTTTGGGAAATTTTCATTCATTATTTCCTCAAATACTCTTCCTGCCATGTTTTTCCATTCTCTTCTCACTGTTAATGGGTAAGTTTGCATGTATCAAATGGTCCTTCAATTCTCTGAGACCCTGTTCCATTTTTTACATTCTCTTCTCTTTCTGTTCTTCTGTCTTTTCCAGTTCAGATCTTCAGCCTTTGAAATAACTAATTCTGTCCTTGTTCAATTAAAATCTATTCTTATATGCCTCCAATGTATTTTATTTTAATTTTTATTCTTTAAAATTTATTTACAGTTAAGTTAAAAAGCAAAGTACAATCAGATTGTAAATCTTAACCATATACACATCAAACTGTCCAGGAAAACACTTCAGTTGCATTACAAACAATTGTCTTCTAATGCACTTAAAAAATAACAATCTATCAAAAAACATTTTAAACACACTAATAAAGGAAATATTATATATAATATTTCCATTAAAAACCACCAATATAAAGAGTGCTGTGGCAACCCTTCAAACAACAGAAAACCGAGTTCAAAATTGTCAGATATTTTTGTATTCAAATATTTTAAAAACTTCTTTACTGAAGTTTTAAAAAAAGAGTACATTTGCACATAGCAAACCAATAGGTGTCAGCCACCAGCTTAAGTTATACTCATCCAATAGAGGACTCAAACTTGGACACACCACAACAGGAACACTTTGCCCTATCAACAATGAAGCTTACCCTCAAAAATCATGATGCTACTGGTTTTAGTAAGGAAAATAAACTGCTGGTTGACAGGAAGGAGGATAAAAATGACATCATAAATCTCAAAAAGTTATTTGAGGTGCAAGTCACCACATTTAGGCACCCAAGAGTCGAAGATCAAATAAAAGTATAGCAAGGTGATAAATTTCCTCCTACCTTCCCCTCTTCTTGTGCCATATGAGATATAAGAGAAGGCAAAAGAATGAATAAAGGTGACAGTATTTCTTTAAAAACAACAACAAAATACAACAAAAACTATAGACAAACTGAGCTACATATTCACTTTAAACGACAGTAAATGGATGCCTCCCAGTTAAAGGCCACTCTGCCAAGTTTCTTTTCGCATTCTTCCCCAAAGTACCCATAAAATACTTTCACTTTACAATTAATATGCTACGCAACTATACTAGATGTTCCTTCACATTGTAGAAGTTGTAACAAAGGTTTTGCTAAAGAAAAGTGGCAAAATAAAGATTTTTGTTTTTATATCTTTTTTCACAAACTAGAAATGGCATGATTTTTTTTATTAGACCAGATAAATAACATTGAATTCAGGATGGACAATCAGATCCAAACTGAAATCAGACAGCCCAAATACTCCAAAGAGACATTTATGCAAGTTGGAAGTGCACCAAAGTAACAAGGCATAAGAGGAAAAATGTCAAGAATCTCAGCTAAAATAAATGCATGATGTCAAGTTATGTTTCAGTTGTGTGCTGAGCAAAGTTACATTCCCTGCTAAGTCTAATTTCAAAATCCTCTGGGAAACTATTTAGAGAAGCTATTATGTTGAAATTGCATTCTAATATGGCCCTTGGATTTATTTATTTATTTTTATTTATTTATTTTTTAATTTTAACTCTCTGCCTTTATTGTTTTTTTTTTTTTTGATTGCCAATCACTTATATCTGAATTTATGTGTGTTTCAATCCACACAGACACACATTCACACACAACAGCCCCCCTCTCTGCCACTGTAATACAATGGTGACTTGTGGCAGTAATTTTAATTACTTTTTTTGTTTGTTTGTTTGTTTGTTTTTGAATATTTCTTTTTTTTTAAATATATATGCATATATGTGTATTTGCTTACAAAAATGTTATTTATATATTTATATACATATATTTTAAGAGGTGCTTAGATTACCCAAAATATTACACGGAACCCACTGGGATTCCCATGTTGCCCACCTCCCACACCTCCAACCACATCCCACACAAACATCTCCCACAAGTGTGGCCCACCACCCTCAATGAACTTACACATCCTGGAGCCTTGCCATCAACCATAGACCACAGTTCACACCGTAGACCACACTCTCTCCCACTCAGTTCTGAGTGGTGTGTGCTGATTTAAAATGGCCTACATCCGTTGCCACAACGGTACTCAGGACAACCTCTAACTCCCAAAGAAGCCCCTGTATTTCAACTGCTCATGCCCTCCCTACCCCAAAAGTGTCAAGGGGCCACTGGCTCCACCTCATTGTTATAACTTCTTGCATTCCTAGAATCACCATATGTGAACAAGAGAATACCATCAAGTCCACTCTAGTCCATAGTTCTTCCCCCAATCCTGAGGAGACTGGGATGGTGATGTCCACTCCACCTCCAAGTGAGAGAGGGCTTATATCCCATGGATATGGTGGGTGGGATGATCCTGCCTGCAGATGCAGGCCCTCTCCATTCCCTGGGATGGCCATTTCCCATCGTTGTCTCCTCGACAGGTGACTTGGATGAGTCCATTGAGCTGTAGGGTAGGAGTTACAGCTCCACCGAGATTTCATGCACACCTGGCACATAGGTAGGCGGGAGGCTCCAGTCTCTGGAAGTATACCTAAAAACTCCAGCATCACATATAGGTTTGAATAGAAGGGACTGGTGAACCGTGTGCAGGGAGGACTTATTTGAGTCTAATTCTGTCACTCTCAGGAGCACAGATTCCAAAATAGAACCCACTGATAAGGCATCAGTCTCTGGGGCTATCCCCCCTTATATAGGACCAGGGTGTCTCCGGAGCTCTCAGGAACCCCTCTG
>JAKSZT010031418.1:220913-232525 GCA_026826555.1 Tolypeutes matacus | reverse complement strand
CCATGGCAGTCTTTCAATCTCTCTTTTCCTGTGTTTTGGTCTGGCTGGAACTGAGATTCAATTTTGGTTTAGCTGGCCAAATTCACTTAAGAAAATGCCCTTAATTCCCCTATATTTTCCCTTGTTACAGCTGACAGGGAGGAATATGTCTGTTCACCTCTCAGTCAGCTGCAGTGAGCCAGGGGTTTTTACCCCATTCCAATATCTTGGAGGTGGTGGAGGGGAGACCTTCTCAGTCACTGCAGGGGTTTGGTAACTCAAGTTTGTTGTTTTAGGTTCTTCATTTATCCATCCTTCTCACTCCTAGAAGTTGTGTAGCACTGTCTTAGTGTGTTGACCTCCAAAGCATGCCACTTGGATAGATTTTGGCTCTTTCTCTGTTGGTTTTTTAAGAGTTTAGCCCTGCCTGCCTAAAACAACACCATCTTTCCACAATCTTGTTGCAATTTTGATATGCATTTACCTAATAGCTAGTGATGTTGAGCATCTTTTCATATGTTTTTTTTACTATTTGTATTTCCTCTTTGGAAAAGTGTCCATTCAAATCTCTTGTCCATTTTTTAAAAATGGGATAATTGTGTTTTTATTTTCAAGATGTTGGCTTTATTCAATATATGCTTGATTTTAGGCCCTTATCAGATAAGTAGTTACCAAATATTTTCTACCATTGAGTAGGCTGCCTTATCATTTTCTTAACAAATTCCTTTGAAGTGCAAAAGTTTTGTTGTTGTTTTTTAATTTTGAAAAGGTCCCATTCATCTAATTTATCTCATTACTTGTGATTGATCTGTTGAGTTCATCATTTCTTCTTTTGTTAATGTAAGCAGCTTTTGTGTTTCTAGAAATTTTTCCATTTCATCTAAGTTATCCATCTTGTTGACATACAATTTTTCAAAGTATATTCTTATGATACCCTATATCCCTGTGGGATTAGTGGTGATATCATCTCTCTCATTTTTAAATTTATTTGTATCTTCTCTCTTTTTTCTTTTTTAGTATAGCTAAGAGTTTCCAGGGAAGACTGGGAGGAAGAGCTAGTTAATTGCACTAAGTACCAATGTATTTCACTTTCTGTGCAGTGGCTACTGTCACCCATTCCTCCAACTTGTGTCATGCTCCAGTGACATAATCAACCTCAGGACCTTTTTTAAATTGCTTGTGCTAAAATGAGATATGCAGATCTATTTCCCCAAGAAATTGGGGTGTTCAATCAGTTCACTGATCACTGATTTTAATTAGTTACTTTAGATCACTAGGAGAATGCCCCTGAGGGCAGTCCTGTTACAACTTATCCTAGACAAAAGTAGCAGAGGACACTTAAAGAGAGTACAATGCATCAATACTATGGAATAAAGTTAAAGGGCTGCAATTGTTGGACAAGTGCTGACACAAGAAAATGCAGCTTCAAAGAGCCATAGAATAACATCCAAAACCCTTCTTGGCCTGTCCATTATTCATTCTCCAGGTTAGTGTGGTGCCAGATGATGCTTTCTTTCTGATTCCTTTGACTTTTTCAGCTGGGAAAGACAGATTTGGGTTCCTTTTCAACAAGGAGTGAAACAGAAACATTGGAGTTGCAGACTACAATATCTTAACTAAAAAACTCCCAGGAAGAATTCAACGGCAAGTTGGAGCTAACAGAAGAGTTAGTGAATTCAAACACAACACTGAGGAACAAAAAGATAAAACAAGTAGAACAATCTAAAATAGCCTAAGATACCTGTGGGACACCATCAAGTATACCAATATATGTACTGTGGGAGTTTAAGTGAGAAAGGAAAAAGAGAAAGGTGCAGAAGGAATATTCAGGGAAATAATAGTAAAATTCTCAAACTTGGAAAAAAAAAGTGACTGCACACATCCAAGAATCACTTCAAACACTAAACAAGATAAACTTGAAGAAAAATATAACTATACATATGGAGGTCAGACTTCCAAATGCAAAAGTCAATAAGTGAGTACTGAAATAGCAAAAGTAAAGCGATGTATTACATACAAGAGAGTTCCAAATAGATTGAGACAATATCTCGTCAGAAACCATGGAATTATGGACATAGTGTGTTGAAAGATTTAAAGTATTGAGTGGAAACTATTGTCAACAAAGAATATCATATCCAGTAAGACTTTCCTAGAAAAAAAACAAGACAATCCCCAAAAAAGAAAAGCTGAGGGAGATCATTAACACTAGACAGGCCCTACCAGGTATATTAAAGTAAGTTCTTCACACTGATAGCAAAGGATACTATGCAGTGGATCAAAGTGACATAAATACATAAAAGTCTGGTAAATTTAACCATCTGGGTAATTATAAACACAATTAGTATTGTACGTTTGTTTGATCGTATGTAACTTCACTTCTTGCTTCTTAACAAAATATAATGATAAATCTACAGTTTCAGGCATAAAAGTACAAATATATAATTTGTAACAGGTACCAAAAAAGTAGAGAGACAGTGGGGTATAAGTACAGTGTATGTATATGTTATTGAAGTTTAGTTTTTATTAATTTTTTAAAAGTGTTATATATTAAGGTTGTTATATTTTAATTCCATAGTAACCACAAAGAACATATATGGAAAATATACCCAGAAAGACATGAAAAGGCACTCTATATGGTACAATACAAAAAATCAAATAAATATGAAATTAAGTATTAATGGAAAACATGAAGTTCAAAAAACTTATGACTTACAAACACTAAATAGAAAAATGGAAGAAGAACATCCTGCATTATTGTTAGTTACTTTTAATGTAAATAATTAAATTCTCCAGTCAAAAGGCTGAGATTGGCAGAATAGATTAAAAAGCATAAACCAATTATATGCTATTTATGAGCCTCACCTTAAATTTAAAGATATAAGAGGTTGAAAGTGAAAGGATGGATAAAAATATATCCTGTGAAAGTAGAAATCAAATGATAGCTGGAATAACAAGATTAATATAAGATAAAACAGACTTAAAAACTGTTAAAAGGGTCGAAAATGTCATTATATACTGTTAAAGGGGTCATTTAAATAATAAGACAAAAGAATTGCAAGTATATATTCATCTAATAGCAGAGCCTCAAAATACATGAAGAAAATATGAACAGACTTGAATGGAGTAATAGATGGTTCTATATTAATAGTAGGAGACATAAATATACCAGTTTCAATAATGGATAGAACACCTATATGGAAAATCAGTAACAAAATAGAATACTTGAACAATACTCTAAACCAACTATACATGTAGAACACTTCATCTCAAAAGCAACAAATTCTTCTCTACTGGTCATGGATCATTTTCCAGGATAGCCCATATATTATGTCACAAGACAAATCCCAATAAATTCAAAAATCTTGAAATAATACAATGAATCTTCTCTTAGAAGAATTGAATGAAGCTAGAGATCAATAATGGAAAGAAAAATAGAAAATTCATAAATATATGGAAATTAAGTAACAGTACTCTAAAAAAATCAATGGAGCAGAGAATAAATCACAAGAGAAATTAGGAAATATCTTGAGGTGAATGAAAATGAAAAGACAGCTGTCTATATGGAGTGCAGCAAGGGCAGTGCTGAAAGAGAAATTTATAACTCTAAATCCTTACATTTAAAAAGAGGAAAGTTTTCAAATTAGACACCCAACATCAAAACTGGAGAACCAAGATAATGAACAGCAAATTAAACACAAACCAAGCAGAAGTAAGGAAATAACAAAGAGCAGAGATAAATGAACTATAATATAAAAATATAGAAAAATAAACATAACCAAATATTTGTTCTTTGAAAAGATCAAATAATGGTGACAAACATTAGCTAGACTGTCAAAGAAAAATATAGAGAAGGCACAAATAAATAACATCAGATTAAAAAGGGGGACATCCCCACCATTACCACAGAAACAAATAAGAACCCAAAGAGGATATCATGAACACCGGTATGCCAACTGTATGCCAAAAGATTAGGTAACTTAGATGGAAGGAGAATTTCAGAAGGTAACGCTTAGGCATTATGTATACTTAGACTTAGTTTCATTATTACAGGGATAAGATTCATAAGTGCAAGCTGCACTAATCAAAACAACATGGTACTGACAGAAGGACAGATGTATAAATCAATGGATCAAATTGAGAGGTAAAAAATCAACCCTCACATACATGGCCAACTTATTTTTTACAAGGCTGTCATGTCCAATAAATTGAAAAATAATAATCTTTTTGCTCAGAAAACTGGAGATATATATGCAAAAGAATGAAAGTAGACCCTCACCACATATCATAGTAAGAATCAACTCAAAATGGATCAAAGATATAAATACAATAACCAGAACAATAACACTCCTAGAAGAAAACATAGGGGAGCATCTTCAGGACTTTCTGTCAGTCAGTGGTTTCTCAGATATTATAGCCAAAGCCCAAATAACAAAATGAAAAATAGATAAATGACACCATATCAAAATTAAACACTTTTATGCATCAAAGGACTTTGTTATGAAAATAAAATGACAATTTATCAATGGAAGAAAATATTTGAAAGGCACATATCTGATAATGTTTTAATATCCAGAAAATGAAAAGAAAACCTACAACTCAACAACAAAAAGACAAGCGACCCAATTAAAATATTACCAAAATACTTGAACAGACATATCTCCAAAGATATAACAAATGGTCAAAAAGAACATGAAAAGATGCTTAACATATGTAGAGGCTTGGAGTTATGTACCCCAGATAAACATCTTTTTAACTTAATCCATTCCTGTTGGTGTGAAACCTTTTAAATAGGACTTTTTTGATGATATTACTTCAGTTATGGTGTGGCCCAGCTCAATCAGGATGGGTCTTAATCTTATTACTGAAGGCCTTGTAGGGAAAGTCACAGAGAAAGAGAAAGCCACAAAGTTAGACAAAAGCTGTAAGTTGACCAAACTGTGAAGCCAGGGGAGGCTGCCATGGGCATTGATATATGATAATAAAGCCCAAGGATCACTGAAAATCAGCCCCATATGGCCATAGTCTTCTTAGAGAAACACAGCCTTAATGACATCTTGATTTTTTACTTTTCTTAGCCTCAAAACTGTAAACCAATAAATTCTCATTGGTTAAGCCAACCATTTGCATTGTATTTGCTTTGTTACCTGGGAAACTAATATGACATCATTAGCCATTAGGGAATTGCAAACCAAAATAACAATGAGATTCCATTTCACACCCACTGGGATGGCTACTATTAAAAAAAGAAAGAAAGAAAGAAAATTACCAGTGTGGAGAAATAAGAAAATATATTCATTGTTGGTGGTGATGTAAAATGGTTCAGCTGCTGTGGAAGACAGTTTGGCAATTCCTCAGGAATGCTAAATATATAAAAAATATTACCCAGAATTTCCAATTCTTGGCATATACCCAGGAATTTTGAAATGAAGAATTCAAACATATATTTGCACACCAATGCTCACAGTGGCCATTAGTCATACTTTGCCCAAAGACGGAATCATCCCACCTCAACCAATGAATAGAAAAACAAAATGTGGTATATTTTGGGATATATATGGAAATATTCAGCCATGAAAATAAATGAAGTAGTGATGAATGTGGCAACATGGATGAACCTTGAAGAAATCATATTGAGTGAAAAAATGAAACACAAAAGGACAAATATTGTATGATTTCACTGACATGAAATCATTAGTATAAGCTAGAAATTAGAATATAAGTTACAGGGGCCAGGGTGGGGGTGAGGAATGAGGAGTATATGCTTAAATTGTAGAGAGTTCTTATTTGGGATTATGGAAAAGTTTGTAATGGATAGTGGTGATGGTAGCACAACATTTGAACATTTGAAATTTGGGGCTGAAGATATGTTACTAGAATGAAATTTTAAAAAAATTAATATCACTATACAGAACAGACAGTAAACTCTAAAGTAAACCATAGAATGTAGATAATAGTAAAATTATAAAAAGTATTATTTCAGCAATTGCAACAAATGTACCACACTAATGTAAGATGGTAATAATAAGGCTGTATACAGGAATTCTGTATTTTATGCATGACCTCTCCATAAATCTACAATTCTGTAATTTGAAAAGTCAATTTAAAAAGCATTCATAAAGCAGTTTAAAATGCAAGCTTTTCCCTTAATGTTTAGTGTGCCCTGGTTTAAGGAAGAGTAGATGATAGAAAGGCAATTAATATATTTTGTACCATAGACATTTTATGTCCATTTATGATGAATGCATGTGTGTGTGTGTGTGTGTTTGTGTGAGGTGTATGCATTTATGACTAAGAGACCAAAAGTCTAGGAAGAATTTTCATTATGAATTTCAAGGAAAGTTTGTGATCATTTAGTACTACCATTGCATGGTATGGATAATAAAACCAATACCTAAGGGTGTTATTGATTTTTTTCTTGATCAGAGAAACAAGAGATAAAAGTCTAATAGTGTCATCAACATTTAAAAAGGAAAATTTTATGTGATCCTGCATCTATTTAATGAAGAGTTTGGGGACTATATCAAAAGAAAAAGAATAATTGTTAATATATGGAATGATGAGAATGAAAACTTGGCAATACTGAAGAAAGTGAGTTGTGAAATTGCCTTGTTTAATGTGTAAAGCACAAGAAGAATGAAACACCATATATTTGGGGAAAAGCAGGTAACAATGAACACATAGAAACTCAAGGTGGAATATAATGATGAAGTCAATCTCAGTAGAGATAGATTAAGATAGAAACTCAAATGAACTGATAGGTGAGATAGGGAAAGTCTCCTCCAAGGAAGTGACAGTTTCTGGGTTACATGGTATGTTCAGACACTGGAAAAGAGAAGGTGGAGTGTGAGTGTTCAGGTAACCATTACAATCATGGTGAAAACTAGCAATTATTACCAAGCAAAGACGAGTTGTACTTTGAGCATTGTAATTCTTCCCTCTCATCCATCTCGTTCTTCCACTATACATTCTTCAAGAAGTCAAGAGAGCGGAATGAAGAGAATGAGAATTCTGTACAGAGTCCCAAGTGTCACACACTACCCATTTACAACATGATTTGGCTTTTGGTAGAATTGAAAGATTTCCTCTCTGCAGCAGTTCATGAGTATTTGCATTTTGAAATGCAAAAATAATCAAGATATTATACTTTTATTTTGAACATTATACTAGTTAGAGAGAGTTTAGGAAATGCTCTAATTATCACTTTACTATCCACTGAATATGTAGGCTGCAACTCACATACAAAGGACTAATATAAATTATTGTGAAAACAAAGTAACTATGTGAAAAAAGCAACTTGAAAGAGTACACCACAAAAAAAGCACAAAACAGAAAGAAGAAATTAATGGTGTCATGCAGCTAAGAAGGCTTCCATAGATATAGAATCATTTACTTATCACTTTGTTATAATCTTGGCTTAGCTCAGGTTTTTTCACATTATTTGTTGATCAGAAACTTTCACTCTTCTGAATATTACTAGGTATGTGGACATCTGGGTTGATTTTCCATTATCAGTCTTTTACCTCCTCCTGACTATTGAAAGGTTTTGAAACAGAAAGTCCAGGAAACCCCAGAGGTATATGCATAATCATCTGAGTTTTCTCCATGGACTCTAAAGTTCCTCCTGAAAGAGATACTTCAGTCTCTGAGTGAATATGGGCAAATTATTGAAGTGTTCAACTAGTATTCAGAAAGATTGCAAGATCTTTGATCAAAATATGAAATATTTTATTAAAGGACAATATCCAGACATAGTATTTTATTACCAGAAATATTCTTAAAGTATTTGAAACACAATGTGCTTTTTCCTAACAAGTGAAAATTAATTTTTAATATATCCTGTAGACACAAGATATCTGCAAAACAGAATGTCTGAAAGACAAGCTAAGATCTTTTAATTATATTGTTCCCTTACTAAGAGAGAGATCCTTAGGGAATCCTCTCTATTCCAACATTATTATATAGGAACATAGAGTCTAGATGGATGATGGAGGAGGATGATATAACCTTTGTCCATTCTTGCTTGAAGTCAACTTTGTTATAGATAGAATCAGATTTGTGGGGAGCATTGTACATGGTCTATGTGAACCACTGAATTTAATTCACACACTTTATAGCAATAAAAAATCAGGCTAATTTGGAAATGAGAAATGAAGTTATCATTATTCTATTATAATATAGAGTTCACTAAAACTTTCATCAAATGTATACTAATACAATATAATACCCAATTAATCTTTGTTTAGATTAATTATGAGAAGTTAATAGGAACCATACACACACACACACACACATGTAACTATTTCAACTTCAATTAATATCTTCAAAATAAATTCATAAAATTAAGGAAACAGAAATATATCAAATTTAAATTGACATATTTTTATGTCAATTTAACACCTGGTAATATGAACTACATTTACTGATTTTCATTGTGTTGATCACACAGATGTATTTCTTCTGAAGTAAATTTGTTAGAAATTATTGTAGAAAGAAAATCAACTAGTTTAAGTCCAAGATCTGTCTACCCCCATAAATTCTACAAAAAACCGACACAACCTTTAAAACTGATAGAAATAATATGTCACATACAATTCTATGTTCATTAAAAATTCAAATCTTGAACCTTGAATATCTTCCCACAAAGATAATTTTAAGCCTACTTGGATTCAGTGTTGAATGGTTCCAATCAATTAAGAAATGAATAACACAAATATTACACAAATAAATAAAGGGAAATGGCTTCCAAACTTGGTTCATAATAGCATTATAAAAAATACAATATATATATTTGAAAAAACACTTAAATAATTCTAACCAAAATATTAGCAAATTAATCCAATGGAATATAAAAAGGATTGCATCATGAACATGCTGTATTTATTCCAGGTATGTCATATTGGAAAACATTAAAAATTAATGCATATATTGAACCACTATAACAGGAAAAAAGGAGAAATGTTACTCATTGCATTTGATGCAAGAACATTTGATAAAAGTCAACTTTCATTCAAATTAAAACCTAAATCAAAATGAAAGTAAAGGTAACCTTTTAAAATTGAAAATTATCTACTAATAATCAGAATTTCCACCTCCAAAGGCTGAACAAATTCCCACAGGGCCACCTTTCACATATAAAATGACTATAAATTCTAGAACAAATAAATGCCTATCCATAGATTCCAAGAACAACCAATAGGCTAATACATTCTTGAGAGGGTGACTATAAGGAAGATTAGAATGTCAAAGAATGAATTTCCCAATTTTACCTCTTTTAGCCAGAGAGAGGTCTTAAAATTATACTTTGTGGGTCAACAAAAACTCCCACACAAAACAAATAACTTTGCAATGTGAAGAACAAAAAGATATATTCTGAAGTTATTATGTTTTCTGAAAAGTGAAGGAGGAACTCCTAAAGGAAAATCCAGTTGTGATATTCACAAAAACTTGAATAAACTGGTTTCAAAGTGCTAGTTTATTCTCAATTTATCCAGAAGATGGTAAGAAGCCTGGGAAAGGGTCAAAGAATATTACAGATAATTGAATTTCTGCCAATAAGGTAATTCAAAATTAATAAATGTAATTCAACATATTTTTAAAAGATTTATTTTTACTTTTATCCATTTTTAGCCCCCCCAGCCCCATTTTTGCTGTTTTTATGTCCATTCACTGGGCAATTCTCTGTTTCTGTTTCCTGCCCTCTCTTCTCATCCTTCTCCTGTCTTCACTGAGATTCGATCCTGGGAACCTCCGATATTAGAGAGAGGTGTTCTGCCACCTGCCTACCTTTGTTAACCCCAAAAAACTGATCTACATATGTAAAATAGATCCAATAAAAATTCCAGAAAGATTTTTTGGAGATTTAGACAAGCTGATTCTAAAATTTACATGAATAAGCATGGAAAATGCTAACATAATTTTGAAAAAAAAGCACACATAAATTTGGAGGAACTGATTTGAATACTTACTGTAAAGTTATAATAACCAAGACAGTGTGCTTTGGAAAATTGACCAACATGTAGTAAAAGAAAGAATAGAATCTGGAAACATATCCCAAAATATGGAAAATTGTTTTTAAAAATCTTTTTCATTTATTTTTAAAGAAGATTTAGATTACATCAATGTTACATCAAAAATACAGGAGAGTCCCGTATACCCCACCCCCTCCCCTTGCCACACTTTCCCTCATTAACAGTAACTTTTATTAGTATGGTAAATTTTCACAACTGATGAACCATATTTAAGCACTGCTACTAACCATGTTCTGCAGTTTCCATTACGGTTTATACTTTGTACCACACAGTTTTATAGGTTTTGACAAAAATGCATAGTGACCTGTCGCTTTGTTCCCAGGCCTGGGGGTGATCAGCCCTACCGCAGCCCGGGAGGCGACACAGCCTGGGTACGGGCCTGGGTACGGGCCGTCCGGCGTGCACTCCGGAACAGCCACGGAGGGGGTGAAGAAGTTGTCAGGAAGGCCGACCACGGCCCTCTGGTCTTCACGGGGCTAAGGGAGAAGTTATCGCAGGGTCACCCGGTGTTGCCCTGTGGTCTCCCGGACCGTCAAAAGGAAGGACATGAGACTCTTGTTGCTGGAGAAGTAAGACCTTTATTCAGGGAGTGCTGTGCAGTTTTATAGGCAGTGTTGGCGGGGGTGAGCGTGTTGTCTTCTGATAGGGCTAAGCTGTCGCTGGGCGTGGGGGGAAGATTTGGGAGGGAGGGGGGAGGCTAGAGGAGAAGGCCAACATGTCCAAATAAGGTTATGGCTGTGAGGGGGTGCTGTGATAGGCTGCGGTGAATAGAGAAGTTGGGTTCGGGGAAGAGAGAAGTTGGTTACGGGAAGCGGGTGGGGCGTAGTGCCCCACAGACACCTGTGGCAAGGTTTGACTTGGGTAAACATTACCTCAGTGACCTTTATCCATCATTGCAATATCATACAGAACATTTCCAATGCCCCCCAAAATGCCCCACATTACATCAATTCTTCCCTCTCTCTCCCCTCAGAAACTCTGATGACCACCATCTTGATATCAATGTTAACTGATATCTTCCATTAATAGAATAATAGTAAGTCTATTTGGTCCATAGTTGCATTTCTGTTATGTTTGTTCATTCTACAATCTTAAGGATTTGGGGATTGTGATGCCCATTCTGCTTTTGATTGAGAGGGGGCTTAGATCCCATGGGGCAGATAAATGGAACTGTCTTGCTTGCAGTTGCAGATATTTTCTGTTTTTTTTTTTTGTTTTTTGTTTTTTTTTTTGGATGGGCATTGTCCATCATCATTCTTTTGCTGTCCTGGGAAAGTCCAATGACCCAGATAGTAGGTGTTTTGTGTGAGTAGGAGTTTTTCTTCTCTTCTGTAGTTTTCAGTCTGGGGGATCCATTTGGAACAATCAGGGAGGCTGGCCTATGTTTCAGCCTCGACAGCAGCAGCTTTGGCTTCGACTAGCACTAACAGAAGGCTAAGAGAAACATTCAGTTCCATTACGTTTCTCATTTGCTTTGCTTATTTTCTTTGTTTCCTTTTTCTCTTTACTTCATTCCCTTTCTCCCTTTCTCTCTTTCTCCCTTTTTCCCTTTTCTTTCCTTCCTTCCTTCCTCCCTCCCTCCTTTCCTTATTCCTTCCTTCCTTC
>JAKSZT010031418.1:94105-220903 GCA_026826555.1 Tolypeutes matacus | reverse complement strand
TTCCTTCCTTCCTTCCTTCCTTCCTTCCTTCCTTCCTTCCTTCCTTCCTTCCTTCCTTCCTTCCTTTCTTCCTTCCTTCCTTCCTTCCTTCGTTCCTTCCTTCATTTTTGTGTGTTCTTTCTTGGTCTAGTGGAAAGAAGGAGGAAAACTAAATTTCCATAGTGACAACAACATAATACTCAGAATGTCAAGTTCTCAACAAAAAAAAATTACAAAAATTGTGAGGAAACACTAAACATGTCCCCAGTCATAGTAAAATAGGAATTCAATGGGAAATATTCCAGATGAAGCTCAGTCTGTGGAAATTCTAATCAAAGGCATTAGAACAACTCTCATATACATGATCAATAAACTGAAGAAAATATTCACAAATAACAAAAAGGACATCTGAAAAACAATATGTGAACAAAATGAGAATTTCAATAACGAGATAAAAATCATAAAGAACCAAATGGAAATTCAGGAATTCAAAACTACAACTGAATTCTCATACACTAGATTCGCTAGTTATATGGAATTTGGATATTCATTTTACCACTAATGTTGAGGAAATGGAATTAACACATATTCCTGGAAAGTGTGTAAAAGGGTATATTTTCTTTGGAAAATATCTTATTAGTACTTATGGAAACCATACATGTATTTTTGATCTAGGAATTCCTCTTCCATATACTCGATAAAATTTATTGTTTATATCTGCCAAAACACATACAGCAATATTACAGGAAATATATTCATTATGATAGCCAAAATCTGGTAACAACCAAAATATCCATTTTTAAGTGAAAGAATGAATAAAATATGGACTATTAATAAGTTGATTTAAAAAAATCTCAGTTATGAAAAATATATTAAGATTCTATTTTTATGTAGTTTGAGTAGTCAGAATATTCAATGTCAGGAGTCAAAATAATTGATACTTCTAAAAATACTGAAACATGAGGAAAAACAAAAATATATTCAAACAAACAGAAAGAGAGAATATTCAGTGACATCAGTGTGATGGTTAAAGAAATGTAAGAAGTTTTTCAGGCTAAGGGAATAGTAATTAAAATGAACTAAGATGAACAGACTAGATGCAAAAAGGAATGAGCAGGAAGGAGTTGGACTCCCACCTTTGGGAGGACTGATTTGTTCAGAAATAGACAGGTGGGAGTCTCTCAAGAGCAAGGGCAGTTCCTAATAGGGGAAGACAAACCAGTGTGTCAAAACTACTTGTTGCATGTAACTATGAATCTTGTCATCCAATGAGTCAAGCCAGGGGGTCATCGTGGGCTTCATGGGCATGGGGTGGGAGGAATAGAATAGTGGTATTTAGTGGTCAGTGGAAATGTTCTTCATTACCATACAGTGATGGACACAGGACATGATAAATATCATCAAAATTTAGAAAAGTGTATGGTCTAAAATGTAAACCATAGTGTAAACCACTGACAATGTTTAGTAGCTATGTTTCACTATTTGTATATCAGTTATAACAATGCAACCATCTACATATAAAAAGGTATTAATATTGGGGGGAGGAAATGGGGAGGATGTTGGGGATATGAGTGTCTCCTATATTCTGTGTGTGACTTTGCTATGACCTAAAACCTCTTTGAAAACAAAATGAAAAATAGTGAGACACTGGGAAATGAAAGGGGGAAGGTGCCACAGTACAGACTGGACACCAGATATTTCAGTGATGAAAGGCAAAAAGGTCAAAAATAATTTTTTTTCATTTTTTAAATATCCCAATCTTTTAATTTAATTTTTATTTTTTTAAATTTTTATGTATTTTATATCTTACATTTAAACATCATTATTATTTCATTTTTCTATTAATTGTATTCAGCTATTGTAATGGCTTCATCTTTGAAAAAGCTTTGGATCAAAGAAGGGTTACAACTGGGGTGGGGGAGGATCATTGGTGTGGGGTGTCAGGGATGGGAGACGAATGGGAGGAAGTTCACCTGAGCATAAAAATGTTCAAATGTTCACAGGGCATTGTCACAGTGGGTGGAGAGTCACTCAATAAATGAGAGAATACTGAATTCCCGTCCTGGAGAGCTCTGCAACATTCTCTAAGGGAGCAGCAACAGTCCCCCAAGTGCAGGGGCAGTGGCTGGCAAAGGAGGATGATCCACTGATGGACCCTTGATATTGATGGCTAGGCTTATGAGTCTTTGCTCTTGATATTGAAACTTAGCCTACTGTCATGGGGTGCCTAAGCATTGCCTCCTGAGAGCCTCCTTGTTGCTCAAATGTGGCCTCTATTTCTAAGCCAAACTCAGCATATGAATGCATTACCTTCCTCACAGCATGGGACATGACTCCTGGGGTTGAGTGTCCCTGGCACGGAGGGATTGCTACCAAGTACCAACTGGCAATGTGACTGGAACAAGTCCTTGAATAAAAGAGGTAAAAGGTAAAGACAAATGAGTTTATATAGCTAAGAGACTTCAAAATGAGCTGAGAGGTCATCCCAGAGGTAACATTTACACACATCTCAGTAGGATCTCATAGAATTCCAAACTGCACATCACCCCAAATAGTGGGGCTCTGAGGACTCTGGAGATGCCCAGGTCCTATGTCAGGGTGGATAGCTCTGGAGTTTGGTGCCTTGCCAGTGGGCCCTACTTTGGAGTTTGTGCTCCTGAGAGTGACAGAGTTGGACTCAACTATGTCTTCCCTGCACAAGACTCATCTGTCCCTTCTATTCAAACCTATAATTGGTGTTAGAGTTTGTAGGTGTATGTCCAGAGACTAGAGTTTTGGGGCTGTACATGTGCCAGCTGGGCCTGGAACCTCTGTGGAGCAGCAACTCCTACACTACAGGTTGAACTCACCCAGGACAACTGCCAGGAAGATGATGTGGACAATGACCATCCCAGATAATGGAGAGAGTCTGCAGATACAGGCAGGATAATCCTATCTATCTTCCCCATGAGATGTGGGCCTCCTCTCAGTTGGAGGTGGAGTGGACATCACTATCCCAGTCTCCTTAGGATCGGGGGAGGAACTAAGGACTAGAGTGGACCTACTGGTATTCTACTATAGACATATTGTGATTCAAGTAATGGAAGAAATTACAACATTGATGTGGAGCCAGTGGCCACTGGATGCTCTAGGTGCAGGGAGAGGGAAAAGCAGTTGTAATACAGGGGCTTTTTGGGGCCTTGGGAGTTGTCCTGAGTGACATTGCAATGACAGATATAGGCCACTTTATATCATTATATAACATGCAGAACTGTGTGGAAGAGAGTGTGTTCTACAATGTAAACTATGGTCCATGCTTAATGGCAAAGCCCCAGGATGTGTTTATCAATTGCAATTAATGTGCCACACTAATGAAGGTTGTTTATGTGGGAGGTTGTGGGAGGTGTGGGAGGTGGGGCGTATGGGAATCCTTATATTTTTTGTGTAACAAATCTCATTCTATCTCCTAGTAACCTATACTCTAGATTTTAACTCCATGAGTTTACTAATTGTTTTTACTTCATATTAGTGGTACCATACAATATTTCTCCTTTGGTGTGTGGTTTATTTCACTCAACATAATGTCTCTAAGATTCATTCCTGCTGTCAAATACTTAACCAATTCATTTATTCTTAAAGCTGAATAGTATTCTGTTGTATGTATATACCACATTTTTAATCCATTCAACAGATAATGGACACTTGGATTGTTTCTATCTTTTAGCTACTATCATTCATTCTACTATGAACCTTGGTGCACAAATATGAGTTTGCATCCTTGCTTTTAGTTCATCTGAATTTATTCCTAGTTGCAAGATTGCTAGATTATAAGCCAGGTCTATAGATAGTCTCCTGATTAACTGCCAAACTGTCTTCCACAAAGGCTACACCATTCTACATTCTGACAAACAGTGAAGGAGTATTTCTCTTTCTCCAAATCTTCTCCAGCACCTGTAGTTTTCTGATTTTTAAAAATAATGGCCATTCAAGAAGGTGTGAAATATCTCATTGTAATTTTGATCCACATTTCCCTAACAGCTATGATGTTGACCTTTTTTCATGTCCTTTTTATTCATTTATATTTCCTCTTTTGAAAAATGTCTGTTCAAGTCTTCTGATATTTTTTAATTGGTTTGCTTGTCTTTTTATTATTGAGTTGTATGATCTCTTTATATAATATGGATAACAAATCCTTGTCAGATCTGTGGTTTCCAAATATTTTCTCCCATTATATAGCCTGCTTTTTTAACTTTCTGAGAAAATCTTTTGAAGCTCAAATGTATTTAATTTTCAGGAGGTCCTATTTATCTATTTCCTTCTTTCAATGATCATGTTTTGTGTGTATTGTTTACCTCATGATAGAAGAAATAGAAGACTTCAGCAAAACTATCACAAGTAAGGAGATTAAAATAGCCATCAAAACCTACCCAAGGTGAAAAGCCCAGGATCAGATGGCTTCACAAGTGAATTCTGCCAGTCATTCAAAGAAGATCTATTACCAATCTTGCTCAAAATCTTCCAAAAAAAATAGAACAGGCAGAAACATTGCTGAACTTGTTCTATGGAGCCAACATCAGCCTAATACAAAAGCCTGATAAAGATTACATGAAGAAAGAAAATTATAGACAAATTTCTCTAATGAATATCATTGCAAAATATCATCAATAAAATACTTGTTACTTGAATTGAAAAGAACATTAAAAGAATTATACATCATGATCAAGTGGCTTTTATTGAAGGTATGCAAGAAAATCAATCATTGCAATACATCACATCACTAAATAGAGGAATAAAATTAACATGATCATCTTGATTGCTGGGAAGAAGGCCTTTGACAAAATCCATCATCCTTTCTTGATAAAAACACCCCAAAAGTTAGGAATAGAAGGATATTTTCTCAACATGATATAATGCATATATGAAAAATCCACAGCTATCATTGTACTCAATGGAGAAAGACTGAAAGTGTTCCTGCTATCAGGAATAAAACAAGGATGCCATTCTCACCACTGTTATTTGATATGGTGCTAGAAGTTCTAGATACAACAATTAGGGAAGAAAGAGAAATGAAAGGCATCCAAATAGGAAAGGAAGAAGTAAAATTTTCACTATTGGCTGATGACATGTTCTTATATCTAGAAAATCATGAAAAGTCCACAACAAAGCTACTAGAAATAATGGACAAGTTAAGCAAATTGTCAGCATACAAAACTAATATACAAAAATCAGTTTCACTTCTATACACTACTAATGAGAAATCTGAGGAGGGAGTCAAGAAAAGGAGGTGGTGCCCATAGCTGATCTCTTAACAGCATGATGGGAAAACTGACATCAGCTTTGTTGTAAATTGGTGCATTGATTACTACACTTGAAATTCTGATCTGCACACATACACACAATAATAAATAAATAAATTTAAAAAATAAATGAAAACAAAACCAAAAAACACCTTTGTAAATAAAAAGACTAAAGTCTAGCAGATCTTCATTTCTAGATTCTGGTTGATGGGAGGGAGGGATTCAACATTGCCTTGGACATTGCCTTTGAATTGGCTTTTGAGGCCTTTCACCATATTAAATAATATTTTAAAAACTTTATTACCATTTAAAAAGAACACTTATTTTGTTAATATCCATTTTTCTTACTAAATTATAAGGGTTAACTTTGACAATTCACGCTGCTGTTATTTTCTACATTTGTATTTTATCCATAGCACTTATTTACATTTAAGAGAAGACATAAAAACTGAAGAACATATGATAAGAAATCTATGCAATAACATAAAAAAAAAAAAAACAAATAACTAACACTCTGCTCTGATATTACTAATATTCACACAATGGTTTTTGTTTTATATTTCCCCACATTTCAAAATTGTGTTATAATGTTAAAAGTTGCTTTTTGCTTGCTTTTTGCATGTTATAGTATAATAGGAAGTGTGGGCAAGGCAATTATGTGAGTGTGATTTCAGATGTCTCATGTGTGCAGAATGCTGTGGGAGCAGAATTTTTATATTATGAAATTACCGTATCTTGCCATTCACAGTAGTTCCTGTGAATATGTTTTTAGCCAGTTTCTTTAAATGATATACTCTTCATGGTGTGTTGATAATGAATCATGTGGGTGATCTCCTTACCACGATTGTATCCCTTATTGCTTGTTAAAGAAATGCAGATGTGTAACTGAGAAGTGATTGTTTTGCATTTGTGTTGGGTATGATTCAATCCTTTTGGATAAATTTAAACATTTGGCATATACTAAACTTGTATACATCAAAAGGGATTAATTTAGTTATGCCAAATTTTTTTCAAGTTATTCCTGGACATTTCTGTACTTAGTATGATCTTTCATTCTAATAGCTAACATGAGAAATTCAATAGCTATGACCCAACAACTTAATTTATTCACTGATATATGCCCATACTGAAAGGCCCAAACTAAAGTAATCCCTCCTGAATACAGCTAAGGTGTTATCATAATGAAATTTAGTAATATTATGTTTCTTTCACTTTTGGGGGTGGTGGTGTTTCCTTTGAATGTCAATTTTTTTGTGGTACCAGGACCAGGGATAGAAGCCAGCACCTCGTATGTGGGAAGCTAGCTGTCAATCACTGAGCCACATCGGCTACCCTGATTTGTTTTTTTGTTTGTTTGCTTATGGTTTGTTGTTGTTGTTTTTGTTTTTAGGAGGCACTGGTAACCAAATCCAGACCTCCCAGGTGAGAAGCAGGCACTTAACTGCTTGAGCCACATCCATTCCCTTTAATGTCAAATTTTAACTTTGTTTTATAAGATTCATTTTTCTAATCTTTGTAAGAAAAAAAGCAAGGATTATTTTAAGTGCTATTGGAATACAAAATAATTAAGTCATACATACTTCCTTAGAGGTATATGTGTATATATATATATATATATAACTACATAGATAAACACACAAAATATTCCTTATTTCAAATTAGTATGAGTCCTACTTAAAGTGATTTATATTTGAGTAAAAAGTTCAATTCTTTTTTGCATTTAAAAAAATCTAATGTATCATATTTTTCATTATTCCACATATTTTTTCCTTGAAGTTTTTTGCATAATGTATCCATTATTTATTGTATATCTAGGCAAGAACTCTTATAAATTTATCAATGTCTAAACTTAAAAAAAATTGATTCCTGTGTACTTGTTTACATTGTATGAATGGCATATTCTGAAGTCTCCTGGACTTGTTTCATGACTGTCAGTATTTTTCACTATTTTATAGTAACATCATTTTGTTATTTACTGTGCTGACATACTTTCATGTGGTATGTTCTTTCTCAGAAACTCAATTTAACTATTCTTTATTGATATATCATTGCCTTTGAAAAGCTTCTACTGGCACAATATATTATTAAATTTTTTGAATGAAAAAAAATCAGTTATAGGCATGCAGTTTGTCTTGGTATGAAGTTCCTCAGCAGTTGTAGACCAGTCAGACTTGGAAATCAAATTATCTAGTTCCAATAGACAAAGGAAGAACAATCAAATGATAAACATTTGCATTACTCTAATGAGAAATTGGAAGGAAAACTACTGTCATGGATCCCAAAGAGTTCTGACATCTTGCAGGACATACTTCATTAGATTTAAAAGTCTGAGAGTCATCTCTAGAATGATTTCTTCTCCTAAGGGCCACATGGGGTCCACCCTTTCCATGTACTTGCCAAACAGCCATCTTCTTGGCTATACCCTCTTCAAGAATCTGGGTGGCAGCTGAGGTCCTGACCTCACCCTCCAAGAGCATTGGGGTGATAGCCACACTTTCCCCACTCTCTGGGGGACAGTCTAAATCCCATTAGTACAGAGTGGTGCTAGCAATATTCTCTCTAATCTCTGGCATAGAGGCCCAATCCTCTCAGTACAGTGATGTGGTGATCTAATTCTCCCTAATCTATGAGGAATAGAACCAAACTCTCAGAGCAGTGGGGTGGTGACCTAACTCTTCCCCAACCACAGAGGAATGTGCTTCACCCTCTCTGCAGCCTGGGGCAAGCAAACTCCTCCTGAACAATGGGCTGGAATATCCACCTTCTTTAAATGCTGGGACAAACTCACACTTTCTACACACAGGCGTGGGATCCCTCTCCTGGCCTGAGAAGATATCCCAAGTCCAGACCTCAGTTTCTACAGTTTTCCTCTTGAAGCCATTTTTCATTCAACTTCTCCATTTTCTATCCCATTTACTCCAGTTTGACAGTGGTTTAATTCATACAGAACTCACAAATAACCCATGCAGTTCACAGGGGTCCAAGCCATCAGACATTAAGATTTTCCACAAGTCCTTCCTGGGTAACTACATTTCCAATCCTGACTTACAAGTTCCAAGTTTAGTTAAGTCCTCACCTGGGGCACTATCCTCTGGTAATTTGCAGAAGCTTGGAATTTACCAATTCATTAGTCTCTAGTTTCTTCAGGTACAGTAGTTTAGTTCTCAGCTTAGCTATTTTCCTCTTGGATTTTACTATAAGCTGCAAGGAGAAGCCAGGCTGAATTTTCCACATTTACTTTGGAAATCTCAGCTCAATGTCCAACCTTATTTTCAAATTCTGCCTTTCACCTAACATCAGGAGTCAATTTTGCCATATTCTCTGAAACTTTAAATCAAGGATCCCTTAATTTCCAGCCAACATTTCTGTCTAAGACTTTATCAGAACAATCTTTAGCATTCATATTTTAACCAACAGTCTCTTCAAAGCTATCTAGGCCTTTTCTTCCAAATATCTCACAGTTCCTCCAAAAATTACCCTTTACCCTTTTATAAAGCTGTTCCAACATTTTTGCTAGTTGTAAGTAGCATGAACCCCATCCTCCTGGTATTAATTTCTTTCTTTCTTTGCCACAAGGCTGCTGATGCAAAGTACCAGAAATAAGTTGGCTTTTATAATGAGAATTTTATTTAAGGTAAAAGCTTACAGTTCTGAAGCTGGGAAATTTCCAAATCAAGTCATCATCAGAGATGCTTTCTCACCAAAGTCAGTTGCCACATGTTGAAGCAAGATGTTGGGTGATTTCTGCCTAGGTCTCTGCCTTCCACTCCAGGCTCACTGTCTCTTGGAGTCCAGTTCCCAGAGCTCAACTGTGAACAACCAGGCATAGAGTTTGTTTATTTCTGGCCTCCTCTCTCAGTCTTGGCTGCTCCACTTTCTCCCTGAGTTCAGCTGTGAGCTATCAGGCATATGACAGGGCTTGTTTCCTGAGCCTGGAGCTGCTCCTTGGGCCCAGTTGCTTGGGGGCTCCTTTCTGTGCCTCTGTGTTATGCTGGTTCCAGACTCTGGGACATTTGTCAGTCTTCAAGTGTCCTCTATTTTCCTTCAGTCCTCCATCTCACATGACAGGATCAATATCAAGACTTTCTTTACCTCAGTGTATATTTCTCTCTGTGTCTGCATTTATTTATATCAGGTTGAGTAGGAGGGCAGAGAATCAACCTGACTCACCTCAGACCTCACTGACATAGTCCAATCAAAATTACATCCACAGGAATCAATTAGTTAAAAAACATAATCATTCTTGTTTTGGGATTCACAAAATAACTTCAAACTGTCACAGAGATTAACTTGCTGTACAAGTGGATGGTGATGATTGTGATGGTTTCACTCTCTGAGGACATTGTCAGTCAGGTATATATATATATGCACCATGTATGTGGAAATAGCTGGGAAATATTCGGAACAAGCAGGAGCTAGTGATATTGTGTGTGATTTCAATGATCCTGGATGCTCATGTTTATTTTTTGCCTGGCTTCCGTGTGTCACATAAGAGAAAAGATATTATGAATCCCATGAGGCAAGTAGGGGCTTCAAAGTTTCTTTTTTCTTTTTTTTTTTTTTTAAAGATTTTTTATTTATTTATTCATTTATCCCCCCCTTGCTGCTTGTGCTCGCTGGGTCAGCTAACCACGCCACGTGGGCGGGCTTGCCTTCACCAGGAGGCCCCGGGAACCGAACCCGGGGCCTCCCATATGGTAAACGGGAGCCCTACTGATTGAGCCACAGCCACTTCCCCAAAGTTTCAAGAAAGACATTTATATCATGCAAGTCTCTATCATAGATGATCTTCAGTATTGTTTCTTAGACTGTTTAGTAAAAATATTCTGGTAGTTGAATGATAAGTAATAATCTTATAAGTTTCCTGGATTATTAGATTATAAATTTCTCCATCCATGTTTTCCTGGAAAATTTGTTAGCAGCAATACAGCAAAAGTAAATGTGATAATGCAGCATAAGATATTAAATGTTTTTTATGTGAAAAAGAGGGGTTTTTATGAAGAAAACAATAAAAACTGATGAAAAATATAAGATATTTAGAATATTCTAGGGAAAATGATGAATTGCCTTAATATCTTTATATCGGAAGTTGATATTGCATAATGTTATCATTTGTTCCTATGGTGCAGAATTTTATCAAAAACATGAAAAAATAAGTAATGATTCTTTAACAACATAAGGTGATTCTTTTGCCATAAAATATTACAATTTACGGAAGAGTTAAAGATAACCACTTCATTATAGAGAAGCCCACTAAATTTCAAAGCAATTAAATAAAACATGTGATGTATTAATTTAAAGTAGAATGAGAAGAAATCAAATATTTTCCTCATTTTATTACAAAAATAGATTTCTAAAAAATATTAAGTAACAACAAAAACAAGATTATGCATGTCACATCACATCACATAAAATATTTATTAATTTAAAATATAAACAAAATGAAAGAAAAATGACCTACTAAGAAAATATTTGTAATACATTGATGATATTTTCTTATATTCATAATAAAATTAGTATGCTAATATCTAACAGCAATGGGTATCATATAAATCCTGTGAACTCACTGTCAGTCAGAAGTCTGTGGGAAATTTCCCAGTCAGTGAGATAAGGCTAAAAAATACTCAGGAAAATGTATGACAAAGTGGTCTTTTAATTTCAGGCACAATTAAAATAAAACCCCTTTTCATTTCCTTAGTTCAAACAAATGTAGAGATCACTTCTAAAATCTGATGAATGGAGAAAAAAAATTAGCTTTATTACTGATGAAGTATAAAGTGAGGGCACAGAGGTGACCTATGGTCATTTGATACAACCTATGAACTATCCCAAACTCTAATATAGATTTGGGAAAACTCAGTGAGGCAATGCCTGGGTCTGTAAGGCAGACAAACAGACCCAGTATACTGTGAAGAAAGGAGAAAAGAAAAAAACAATAGTGTCATTCAATTACTAGGACTGGTCTAACAAAGTACCACAAATGAGATGATTTTAACTAACTGAAACATTCTGCCATAGTTCTAGAGGCAGGAGTCTGAAATGAAGATTTTGGCAAGGCCATGTTTTCTCTGAAGGCTCTAGGAGAGAATCATTCCTTGCCCTTTCCTACCTTCAGGGAGTCAATTGCAATGTTTCTTTACCTTGGCTTGTGGAAGCACAATTCTAAAATTTGCCTCTCTCTTCACTTAACAGCCTTCCTTCTTTACCTGTGGTTGAGTCTTACTCTCTGACCTTTCATATTGAAATTTTGCCTGTGTTAATCCATTATGACCTAATCC
This sequence comes from Tolypeutes matacus, assembly GCA_026826555.1. NCBI lineage: Eukaryota > Metazoa > Chordata > Mammalia > Cingulata > Chlamyphoridae > Tolypeutes > Tolypeutes matacus. The sequence goes on along the minus strand of JAKSZT010031418.1, from coordinate 209,370 downwards.
TAATTTGATTTAATTTAATCCATTATGAACTCATCCTAACTTGATTTTAATTTTAATTTGCAATGACCCTGTTTCCAAACATCATCACATTCATAGATGCTGCAGTTAAGATATCAATATGTATTTTGGGGACAATAATTCAATCAATAGAACTTCCTTACTCCTCACAGTTTCTTTTATACTTCAGCTACAAAAAGAAAGTGCTTACCAAGTGTATTAGTTAGCCAAAGGGGTGCTGATGCAAAATACCAGAAATCTGTTGGATGTTATAAAGGGTATTTATTTGGGGTAGAAGCTTACAGTTACCAGGCCATAAAGCATAATTTACTTCCCTCACCTAAGTCTGTTGCCATGTGTTAGAGCAAGATGGCTGCCAGTGTTCAGCCTTCCTCTTAAGGTTGCATGGTTAGGTTCTCTAGGCTTTGTCTTTCTCCCAAGGGCTTGATTCTCTCTGGTCTCAGCTGTTTTTTGTCTCCACAAGACCAGCTGTGTACTGTCCCTGGGCCTTCTCTCTTTCTTCATGACCAAGCTCCTACTTCCCAGGGATCCAGCTCAAAAACTCCAACCTCCCTTCTCTGCAGTGAGGTTTTCCTGTGAGTTTCTGTCCACTAATGGGGAAAGGACTCAACATCTTACTGACATGGTCCAATCAAAGCCTCAATCATTATTTAATCAAGTAATGCCCTGAATTAAATATAATCTAATATGCCCAGAAGAAAAGACCAGTTCACAAATATAATACAATATCTATTTTTGGAATTGATAAATAATGCCAAACTGCTACACTCAACCCTCTGAATTCCAAAAAGACATTACAATATTCAAAAAAAAAAAAAAAAAACTTATTTCAGTAACAATACTAAGTATCAAATCATATCATAATCAGTTTAAAGAAATACAGTTTGTCTTGGGGCAAAGCCCCACCTGGCTATATATCTCTGAAATTACAAAACAATTTATCTGATTCCAATACACAAATGGACAGAAAAAGGATAAACATTTTCATTACAATAAGGACTAATTGGGAGCAGAATATGAGTCAGTTGTCTTCTACATTTCTGTAAACCTGCAGGATATACTTCACTAGATGTTAAAGTCTGAGAGTCATTCTTCAGATGATAGTTTCTTCTTACTGGGGCCTTATGAGAACCCACCCTTTCCACAGGTTTTCCCAAGAGCCATTTTCTTGATTCCACTCTCATCCTCATCAAGCATCTGGGTAGTGAACAAGCTCTAGATCTCACTCTCCAAGAGCACTGGGGTGACTGCCACACTTTACCCAACCTTTGGGCTAGAGTCTTAACCCCGCCTAGTACAATGAAGTGAAGACAACATCATCCTTAACCTTTGGCATACAGGTTCAACCCTCTCAGATCAACAAGTTGACTATCTGGCCTTCCCTAATCCATGGGGGACAGGCACACCTCTCTCAGAGCTATAGGATGCTGACCTTAAACATCTTAATCCTTGAGTAATTGTTCCACACTCTCTATACCCTAGAGTGGCAAAACTCTCTCTGAACATTGGGAAGGAACATCCACCCTCTTCAACTGCTGGGGCAAACACCCTCACTGTACACATGGGTAGGGTTACTCTCTTGGCCCAAGGCAATGTCTTAGTTAAAGAGCTCAGTTTCCATGGTTTTCCTCTTGAAGTCATTTCCAATTCAATCTCTCCTTTCCATGTCCCTTTTAGTCCAGGATGACAGCAATTTTGTTCATACAGCTCTCTCAAAAAGTTTGTTGGTTTAGCAAGCAAGAAGCAGGGGTCAAAGCCATCAGACAGTCAGACTTTCCACAAGTCTTTCTGAGATAATTGCATCTTCAATCCTGATTTACAAGTTCCAAGTTTAGATAAGTCCTCAAATGGGGCACTTTCATCTGGGGACTTGATTTCCAGAGACTTGAAAGTTTCTGGAAGCAGTTTCTGTTTGTTTGTGTATGTGTGCCCAACAGTTAAGTTCTAAGCTTATCTCACTCATATAGCATTTTGCTATAAGTGACAAGGAGAAGCCAAGCCACATTCTCCAAGTTTACTTTGGAAGTTTCTTCAGCTAAATGCCCAGGCATGCCATTTTCAAATTCTGCCTTCCATAAAACAACAGGAGTTAATTTTGCTAAGTTATCTTCACCTTTAAACCACGGATTACCTTTTCTCCAGTTTCCAATAATAGTTTCATCATTTAATTCTAAGGCCTCATAAAAAGTCACTTTAGAGTTCATATTACTATCAACAGTCTCTTCAAAGCACTGTAGGTCTTTTCTACCAAGCATCTCACAATTTCTCCAAAAATACCCCTTACCCATTTATAAGACAATTCCAGCATTTTGGTAATTGCAAAATCACTACCCCACTCTTGCTACCTAATTCTGTATTAGACAGCCAAAGGGGTGCTGATGTATTGGCTTTTACAGAGAGTATTTGTTTGGGGTAGAAGCTTACAGTTACAGGCCATAAAGCATAAGTTACTTCTCTCACCAAAGTCTGTTGCAATGTGTTGGAGGCAGATGGCTACCAATGTTTATCCTTCTTCTTCTTCTTAAGGCTCCACAGTCAGGATTTCTAGGCTTTGTCTCTCTCCCCAGGGTTCAATTCTCTCTGGGCTCAGCTGCTTTTGCTCTCCACAAGACCAGCTGTGAACTTCCAGGTGAAAAGTTTGTCTCTTTTCCCTGGGCCTTCTTTCCTTCTTCACAACCAAGCTCCTCTGTGTGCTTACTTCCAGCTCAAAAATCCAATCTCCCTTCTCTGCAGTGAGGTTTCCCTGTGAGTCCCTGCCCACCAAGGGGGCAGGCATTCAACATCTTTTGACATGGCCCAATCAAAGTCTTAAACATTTTTTAATAAATCTCTGAGTCCAATATAATCTAATATGCCCAGAGGGAAAAACCAGCTCACAAACATATTCCAATATCTATTTTTGGAATTCATAAATAATGCCTAACTGCTACATCAGGTAATGCACTCTTCCTTCTGGGGAAATATGAACAAGTTAAGCAATTTGTGACATGTGACTTCCAGGAAGATGGAAGACTAGAGAGGCACAAGACTCATTTCTTTTGCAGAAAAAATAGCTAGAGGACAGGCAGAAACTGTCTAAAAACCTGTTCTAAGGATTAGGACACCAGGGGAAGGCTGGACACCTCCAGGAAGAGAAATGGGCAAGGAAAAGGAGTCTTAGTGGGGAAAACCTAGGAGTAAGGCTGCAGTTTCAGGTGCTGTTGCCCATCCTTCTAACCTCAGAGCAGAAAGCATTGGATTCTCCTGCTCCTGGCCAGTGGCTACAAACTGAAGACGGTCACAGGGATCTAGTCCCCCAAGAAAGTGGAGAGGAAGGGACTCAGCCTCTGACTGATTCAGGTTTTAGCCAGTGATTTTGGGTTCTTCTTTGGAAATCCCAAGCATCACAAGGGTCATGCCCTTCCACACTGTGTGGGAGGGCAACTAGTTCTCCCTGGTAAACAGCAGGGAGTGAAAGAGAATCTGCATTCTCAAATACCCTCTGTGAAAATTTAATTCCTCACAAGGGAAAGGGAGGATGCAGCCAGTGGAAGCTTTCTGAACAAGTTTGATTTGTAAGACTTGGTTTTGAGTAGCACACCATGAGGAGAATTATCCAGAATATTAACTCAACACCACCTGCCCAGATGGGGTTCCAATAAATAAACACATTCTCCTCTTGATCTGAGGAATAGGGTTCTGCTTAAAGGCACCAGATGTTCTCAGAGCAAGAAAAGTGCACAAAAAAGGAAAAATAAATAAATAAGAGACTTTTGAGTATCCTTACTGCTCACTTCACCAAGACCACTGGAAACTGTTCTGCACTTCATTACTGGGCCTATAGCCCTGATTTGAGCAGTTAAAAAGGGGCAACACTAAAGACCTAGAAAAGCTGAACCAAGAATCAAAGAATAGCAGCAACACACAATACTAAACCCCTAGGAAAAAAAGAAAAACTATCAGAGTAAACTCACCATCCTAATCAGTTTAAAAGATATTTAAAAAATACAAGAATACTAAGAAGAAGGAAAAAATGGCTTAGACAATGGAACAAATCAAAGCTCCACATGAGACACAGGATTTGAAACAACTAATCAGTGATGTTCATAAAAATCTTCTCAATCAAATCAAACAGTTGTAAGACAACATGGGTAAAGAGATAAAAGACATTTAGAAGACACTGGGTTAACACACAGAAGAATTTTAAAGCTTGACTAGAAAAATTTAAAAATAAGAGCATTTATGAGAATGAAAGGCACAGTAGCTGTGATAAAAAATATGTTAGAGGCATACAATAGCACATTTGAAATCATAGAAGAAAGAATCAGCTACATGGAAGACAGAACAGCTAAAATTTTAAAAGATAGAAGAACAGAGAAAAGGATGGAAAATTTGAGCAGGGGCTCAGGAATTTGAATGATAGTATGAAGTACACCAACATATATGTCATGGAATTCAAGAAGAAGAAGAGAAAGGAACAGGGACAGAAAAAGTATTTTGAGGAAATAATGGCCAGAAATTTCCAAACTCTCATGAAAGACATGAATATACAGGGCCAAGAAGCACAACAGATTCCAATAAGAATAAATACAAATAGACTGACTCCAAGACACACTCTATTTAGAATTTCAAATACCAGAGACAAAGAGAAAATTCTGAAAGCAGCAAGGGAGAAGCAAAATATCAGATAAAAGGGATGCCCATTAAGGTTTCTTCTGATGGTTTCTTATCAAAGACCATGGAGGTGAGAAGACAGAGGTATGATAATATTAGGATATTGCAAGAGAAAACTGGTAGCCAAAAATTCTTTATCCATCAAAACTGTACTTCAAATATGAAGGTAAGTTTAAAATATTCACGAATAATCAAAAATTAAGAGATCGTAACAAAAATCTGGCTCTGCAGGAAACCGTAAAGGTAGTTTGGCACAGAAAGGAAGGACTTGGGAGAGAGACTTAGAAGATCAGGTAGACATGAAGACTTTCAGATAGAGTAACCAAAAGGGTAAAAAGATAGACAAAACCAAGATATGACATATGAAAGCCAAAGGATAAAATGATTGAAGTAAGTAATACCTCTACAGTAATAATATTGAATGTTAATGTAATCCATTAACTCCAAAATCAAAAGACACAGGCTTACAGAATTGATTGAAAAAAAAGATGTGTCATCCATATGCTGTCTATGAGAGACTCACCTTAGACACAAGGATACAAATAGGCTGAAAGTGAAAGTTTTAAAAAAGATATTTCACACAAACTGTAGCCATTAAATAGCATGGTTAGCTATTTTATTATCAGACAAAAATCCTTTAAGTGCAAATAAGTTATGAGATGGAGAAAGCCATTGTATACTAATAAAAAGGCCAATTCATCAGGAAAGAGGAACATCATAAATATCTATGCATCTAATAATGTTGCCTGAAAATACATGAGGTAGACTCTGGCAAAACTCAAAGGAAAAATAGACATCACTACAATAATATTTGGAGGTTTCAACATGCCACTTATGTCAATAGTTAGAACAACTAGACAATATCAACAAGGAAACAGATAACCTAACAATATGATAAATGGTCTGGATTTTTACAGAACATTTCACCCCAAATTAGCAGGTTATACATTCTTCTCAAAGGCCCATGGATCTTTCTCAAGAATAGGCCAAATTTTCAGGCACAAAACAGGTTATGATTACTATAAAAAGACTGAAATTATACAAATCATCTTTTCTGACCAATGGGATGAAGCTGAAAATAATAGGCTGGAAAGGGGGGGTTTTCACACATGTATGGAGGCTAAACAACACACTTCCAAACAATCCATAGGTCAAATAAGAAATTCCAAAAGAAGTTAAAAAATATCTTGAGATGAATGAAAATGAAAACAAGGCTTATCAAAACCTATGGGATAGAACAAAAGTAGTACTGAGAAGAAAATGATAGCCCTGCATACATATATTTAAAAAGAGAAAAGCAAAAATCACAGACCTATCTGATCACCTGGAATCATGAGAAAAAGAACCATTTCCAAAGCAGGGAGAAAGAAAGAAATAAGAATGATTAGAGCAGAAATCAATGAAATAGAGAACAAAAAAGCTATTAGAAATCAACAAAAACAAACGCTGGTTTTTATAAGATCCATAAAATTGACAAACTTAACTAGACTAACAAAAAAAAAAAAAAAAGAGAGAGAGAGAGAAGTTGCAAATAAATAAAATCAGGAATGAAAGTGGAGATATTAAACTGATGCCACAGAAATAAAAATGATGAAAAGAGGATATTATGGAAAAGAGTATGCCAACAAATTAGATGGTCTAGATGAAATGGACAAATTCCTAGGAACACACAAACAACCTACATTGACTCTACAAGAAATTCAAGAACCCAACAAACTAATCACTATTAAAGAGATTGAATCAGACATCAAAAATCTTCCCACTTAGAAATGTGCAAGATATGAAGTTTTCAGAGGTGAATTATATCAAAAATTTTAAGAAGAATTAATAGCAATTCTGCTAAAACTCTTCCAAAAAATAGTGGAGGAGGTAAAAGTGCCCCATACATTTTAAGAAGCATCCTAACACCAAAGCCAGATAAAGATACTACAGGAGAAGAAAACTATAAACCAATCTCTCTAATGAACATAGATGTAAAAATTCTCAACAAAATACTTGCCAACAGATTCCAACAACTTATTAAAATAATTATAAACCATGATCTGGTGTGTTTTATTCCTGATATGGAAGGTGGTTCAACACAAGGAAATAAATCAATGTAAAACATCTCATTAACAATTCAAAAGAAAAAAGAAATGGTCATCTTAATTGATATGGAAAATGCATTTGACAATATCTAGAATCCTTTCTTGATAAAGATATTGTTAAAAATAAGGATAGAAGGAAAGTTCCTCAACATGATAAAGAGAATATATGCTGAAAATTTCCAACCCCATTGAAAAACATGGACGTACATGTCCAAGAAGTGCACCCCAATCAATATAAATCCTAACAGGCCTAGTACAAGACATATACTTGTCAAATTGTCCAATGCTCAAGACAAAGAGAATACTGAAAATGGCAAGAAAAAAGAGATGCATCATATACAAGGGAAGCTAAATAAGATGAAGTGCTGATTTCTCTTCTGAACCCAAGGAGGGAAGAAGGCGGTTGTATGATAAACATAAAGTGTCAAAAGAAAAAACCTTCCAGCCAAGAATTCTCTATTCAGCAAAACTGAGATTCAAAAATGAGAGAGAGTTCAAAATATTCACAGATAAACAGAAATTAATAGAGTTTGTCAATAAGAAACCTTCCCTTCAAGAAATATTAAAAGGAGTTCTGCAGGTCAAAAGGAAAAAACTGGAGAGAGAGAGAGTTGGAGGAGAGTCTAAGAACAACCAAAAAGATAGAGAAATAAAAACAACATATAGCATATATAAACCTCAAGAACATATGGGTAATGTGAGTAATTCCTTGACAATAATAACACTGAATGTTAGTGGATTGAACTCTCCAGTCAAGAGACACAGATTGGCAGAATGGATAAGGAAATATAACACATCTATATGCTGTCTACAAGAAACTCACCTTAAACACAGGGACTCAAGAAGGCAGAAAGTAAATGGTTGGAAACAATTTTACAAACAAACAATAACCAAAAAGGGCAGAAGTAGCTACACTAATATCAGACAATGAGTCTTTAAATGAAAAACTATTGCTAAAGAGAAAGAAGGCCACTATGTACTAATAAAAGGGATAATCTACCAAGAAGAAAGAACAATCATAAACATTTATACACCAAACCAGGGTGCCTCAAAATACATGAGGTAAACACTGGAAAAAACTAAGTGGAGAAATAAATGTCTCTACAATTATAGTCAGAGACTGTAATACCCCATTATCACCATTAGATAGACCATCTTGACAGAGAAATCAATAAAGAAACAAAGACCTTGAATAAAACATTAGAGGATCTGGAACTAATAGACGTATACAGGACATTACATCCAAATACAGCAGGATATACATTCTTCTCAAGGTCACATGGCTCATTCTCCAGGACAGACCACAAGCTAGGCCACAGAACAACTCTCAACAAATTCAGAAAGATTAAAATTATACCTATTGATTTCTCTGACTACAATGGAATGAACCTAGACATCAGTAAGGGGCAGAGAAGCAGATTAGGCACAAATATATGGAAGTTAAAAACACACTTTCAGACAATGAGTGAGTCAAGGAGGAAATTGCAAAAGAAATTTTCGTAAATGAAAATGACAACACAACATATCCAAACCTATGAGATGCAGCAAAAGTTGTACTGAGAAGGAAATTCATAGTCATAAATTCCTATATTAAAAAAGATGAAAGAGATAAAATCACAGACCTAACTGCACACCTGGGGCATTAAGTAAAGAACAAAAAGCTAACCCCAAAGGAAGTAGAAAGGAGGGAATAATAAAGATTAGAGCAGAGATAAATGAAATTGAAAATAAAAAAACACTAGAAAAAAAATAAACAGGCCAGAAGTTGTACTTTGAGAAGATTAACAAAATCAACAAACTCTTAGCTAGATTAACAAAGAAAAAGAGAGAGAAGATGCATTACATAAAACAATAAAAGAGGAAGGGGATATCACCACTGACCCCACTGAAATAAAGAGTATCATAAGAGGATACTTTGAAAATTTGTATGCTAACAAGATAGATAATTTAGAGGAAATAGTCAAATGCATAGAAACACACAAAAAGCTTACACTGACAAGAGAAGTTGATGAAATATCAGACCAACCACAAGTAATAAGATTGAATTAGTCATCAAAACCTCCCAACTAAGAAAAGCCCAGGACAAGATGGCTTCACAGGTGAATTCTACCCAGCATTCCAGAAAGAACTAACACCAATCCTGCTTAAAATCTTCCAAAAAATAGAAGTGGATGGAGCATTGGCTGACTCTTTCTATGATGCCAACCTCACCTTAATACCAAAACCAAACAAAACTTTCCCTCTAAGGTCTGGAACAAAACAAGGATGCCCACTGTCACTGTCCTTATTTAATAATGTGTTAGAAGTAGTTGCTCAAGCACTTAGTCAAGAAAAAGATATTAATTCATTCAAATTGGAAAGGAAGAGGTAAAAATTTCACTATTTGTAGATGATAGGATCCTATACCTAGAAAGCCCTGAGAAATCTACATCAAATCTTCTAGAGCTTATAAATGAGTTCAGTAAAGTGGCAGGTTATAAGAATCATGTGCAAAAATCAGTAGCATTTCTGTACACCAATAATGAGCAATCTGAGGAGGAAATCAAGAAAAAGGTCACATTACAATAGCAACTACAGGAATCAAACAACTAGGAATAAATTTATCTAAAGAAATAAGTGACTTGTACACAGAAAACTTACACAACACTGTTAAAGGAAATCAAAGAAGATATAAATAAATGAAATAAGATTCCCTGTTCATGGATAGGAAGACTAAACATAATTAGATGTCTATCCTACCCAAACTGAATTACAGATTTAATGCAATCCCAATAAAAATTACCACAGCATTTTTTACTGAATTGGAAAAGCTAACTATGAAATTTATTTGGAAGGGCAAGAGGCCCCAAATAGCCAAAGACATATTGAAAAAGAAAAATGAAATTGGGGTAATCACACTACCTGACTTTAAAATATACTACAAAGCTACAGTGGTCAGAACTGTAGGGTATTGGCACAATGATAGATACACTGACCAATGGAACCAAATAGAGAGTTCTGATATAGATCCTCACATATACTGTCAACTGATATTTGACAAGGCCATCAAGCCCATTCAACTGGAAGAGAATGACCTTTTCAACAAATCGTGCTTTGAGAACTGAATATCCATATCCAAAAAATGAGAGGAACACCATCTCACACCTTATACAAAAATTAACTCAAGATGGATTAAAGATCTAAATGTAAGTGCTAAGACCATAAAAATCATGGAGCATAATGTAGGGAAGCATCTACAGGATCTTGAATTAAGAAATGTTTTCATGAACTTTACAACCAAAGCATGAGCAATGAAAGAAAAAAATAGATAAATGGGACTTCCTCAAAATTAAAAACGTTTGCATCTCAAAGGAGTTTGTTAAGAAAGTGAAAAGGATACAGGTTGTGTTAAATTTCATCAAAATTTATAATAGTGTATGGTCCAAAATGTAAATCATAATATAAACCATTGACCATGATTTGTAGCTAAATTTTAATATTTGTACATCACTTGTAACAAAAGTGCCATCCACATATAAAGTGTTATTAATAGGGGGAAGGGAGAAAGGGGGAGGATGTTGGGCATATGGAAATCCCTATATTCTGTACATGACTATTTTGTAACTTAAAACTTCTTTGAAGTCAAAATGAAAAAAACAAGACACTGGGGGAATAAATGGAAGAAAATGCCACTGTACATATAAGACAACAGATGTTACAGTGATGAAAGACATAATGTCAAAAATTTTAAAATATTTCTTCATTATTTTATTATTCCAAATTTTTTAATCTTTTAATTTTTAAATTTTTTTTATTTCTTATTTTTAAAACTATCTTTAATTTTTCCATTTCTTATTAATTGTATTTGTTTATTTCATTAGTTTCATTTTTGAAGATGTTTTGGATCACAGAAGGGTTACAACTACAGATCATTGGTGCGAGGTGTCAGTGATGGAGGATACATGGATGGAGGTTCTCTTGAGGCATACATATAAGGCATATAAATGTGTTCAAGTGTTCATGGAGCATTGTCATGGTGGGTGGAGATACACACACAATAACTAAAAGAATGTCGAATTCCCATCCTAGGGAGCTCTGCCACATTATCTAATGGAACTGCAAGAATACCCTGAGTACAGGAGCAAGGAAGGAGGATGGTCCATTGCCTGCCCTTGATATTGGTGACTATAATTATGAAACTTCACTTTTGAAATTGAAACTTAGTCTTGTATTATAGGGTGCCTAAGAGTTACCTTCTGAGAGCCTCTTTGTTGCTCAAATTTGGCCTCTCTCTAAGCCAAACTCAGCATATAAGTTCCCCCCAGCATGGGACATGACTCCTGCTGATAAGTATCCCTGGCACCAAGGGATTACTACCAAGCACCAACTAGCAATGCCACAGGAGAAAGACCTTGACCTGAAGGGGGAAAACTTAAAGACAAATGAATTTACACGGCTAAGAGACTTCAAAGTGAGTTGAGGGGTCAATGCAGAGGTTATGCTTATGCACATCTCAGCAGAAACTCTTTGACTGCCAAAGTTAATACTACCTCAAAGAGCAGGGCTCCTGCAGACTCCAGAAACATCCAGACACTATAGTCAGTGCACACAGCTCAGGAGTTTGGTGCCTCTCCAGTGGGGCCTACTTTGGAATTTATGTTCCCCAATGTGACAGAGTTGGACTCAATTGTGGTTTCCTTACACATGGCTCTTCTGATCCTTCTATTTTAACCTATAATTATTACCAGAGTTGATAGGTATACATCCAAGAGACTTAAATCTTTGGGTCCTGAATCTCAATGGAGTTGCAACACCTACACTACAGTTCATTGGATTCACTCAGGACAACTAACAAGGAGACAATGATAGACAATGACCATCTCCAGGAACCAAGAGAGTCTACGACTGCAAGCAAGAGAGTCCCATCCATCTTCCATATGGGATCAAAGCCCCCTCTCAATTAGAGATGAAGTGGGCATCACCACCCCAGAATCCTCAGGATTGGGGAATGAACTATGGATTAAAGTAAACTTACTGGTATTCTACTATAGACTTATTCTGATTGTAGCAATGGAAGAAATTATATCATTGATATGGAGGCAGTGGCCTCTGGAGGTTCTGAGGGCAGGAAGAGGGAAAAATAAGTGTAATATGGGGGCATTTTTGGCACTTGGGAATTGTCCTAATGACATTGCAATGGCAGGTACAGGCCATTATATAACTTGCCATAAACTACAAAATTGTGCAGGAGAGAGTGTAAAGTACAATATAAACTATAATCCATGTTTAGTGGCAAAGCTCCAAAATGTGTTCATCAATTGTAAAGAATGTACCACAATAATGAAAAACATTGTTAATGTGAGAAAATGTGGGAGGTGTAGGGAGTGGGGCATATGAGAATCCTCTATATTTTTAATGTAAGAGTTATATATTCTAAGTATCTTTTAAAAATAATAAATATATTAAAAAAAAATAAAAGCATTATGAAAACCATACAGCCAGTATAGTATACAAGGGGGAAAGGTTTAATACTTTGCCTCTGTGATTGAAAAGAAGAAAAGTGTTTCTCTGTCACCACTGTTATTCAACATTGTATTAGAAGTTCTATCTAGAGCAATTAGGCAAGATAAAGAAATAAAAAACATCCAAATTAGAAAAGAGTTACTAATCACTCATGATTCACAGATAATATGATCTTATTCTCAGAAAATTCTGAAATATCTACCACAAACCTACTAAAGCTAATAAATTACTTCAGAAATGTGGCAACATGCAAGATCAATGTGCATAACACGAGTAACAATCTGAGGAGGAAATCAAGAGAAAATTCCATTTATAATAGCAACAGAAAGACTCAAATATCAAGGAATTAATTTAATCATGAATGTAAAGGAACTGTATTTAGAAAACTATATAGCACTGTAGTAAATTGAAGAAAACCTAAACAAATGGAAGGACATCAATGTTCATGGATTAGAAGACTAAATATCATGAAGCTGTCAATTCTACCCAAACTGATTTATAGGTTCAACATGATCCCAATCAAAATTCCAACAGTCTACTTTACAGAAATAGAAAAGTTAATTACCAGATTTATTTTGAAGGGAAATGGGCCCCAAATAGCCAAAAACATCCTTAAAAAAGAGGACAAAGTTGGAGTACCCAAACTTCTTGAATTTGAAATGTATTATAAAACAACATTGGTCAAAATGGAATAGTATTGGCATAAAGATAGATACATTGATGAACGTCCTAAAATTGAGGTTCAGAAATAGACCCTCACTTCTATGGTCAACTGATTTTTGATAAGCCTACCAAATCCACTTTTCTGGGACAGAACAGTCTCTTCAACAAATGGTGCTGGGAGAACTATCTATAACCAAAAGAATGAAGAAGGACCCCTAACTCACTATTATACAAGAATCAACTAAACATGAATCAAATACTTAAACATAAAAACCAGGACTATAAAACTCCTGGAAGATAATGTGGAGAAACATTTTCAAGATCTTTTTGTAGGAGGGGATCTCTTAAACATTATACCAAAAGCATAAGCAACAAAATAAAAAAAAATATATAAATGGTACCTGCTCAAACGGAAATACTTTTGAAAGGGCTTTGCGAAGGCAGCCTAATCAATGGGAGAAAATATTTGGTAATCAGACACCTGAAAATGGTTTATTATCCATGATATATAAAGAGATCCTAGAACTCAAAAATAAAAAGACAAACAACCAAATAAAAATGGTCAAAAGAGTTGAATAGACCTTTCTCTTAAGAAGAAATGCAAATAGTGAAAAAGCACATGAAAAAAAATGTTCAACATCACTACCTATTAGGGAAATGCAAATCAAAGCTACAATGAGATATCATTTCACACCTAATAGAATGGGAACTATTAAAAAAACAGGGAACTGTAAGTTTTAGAGAAGATGTGGAGTAATAAGAATTCTTATTCACTGTTGGAAATGTAGAATGGTACAGCTACTGTGGGCATATGTTTCAAGGTTCCTAAGGAAGTTAGAGATAGATCTGCCATGTGACCTGGCAATACATTACTAGGTATTTACCCAAAGGACCTGAGAACATGGAAACAAACAGACATCTGCACATTGATGTTCATAGTACCATTATTCATAAATGTCAAAAGATGGAAACAACCCAGATGTCCATTAAATGACAAATGGTTAAACAAATTGTTGTATACACACACAATGGAGTATTTTCCAGCTGTAAGAAGAAATGAAGTCATGAAGCATATGACAATTTGGATGAACATGGGGGAGATTATGTTTAGTGAAAAAGACAGACACAAAAGTGTAAATATTGTATGATTTCACTATTATGAACTGGTTAAAATGAGCAAGCCCATGGAGTTAATCACTAAAATACAAGCCACCAGGAACTAGAATTAGGTTAGAGAATGGAAAGCTGAGGTTTAATCTGTGAAGAACTAGTCAAAAGGTTACTTGTAAATGTCTGGAAATGAATAGAGAGGGTGAAAGCATACACACACACAAATGAAATGTGCAAAATGCATAAAACTGTACACCAAAAAGAGTTGAATAATACTGTATCTGAATTTTAAAATAAATAATTTTAAGTTAAAAAAGCAATTTTCTAAAATCATTGAGAGGTAATTTCTCTCTCTGGAAACAGAGACAGAGATTCAAAGGCCCCTTATCCCCATCCTCTTGTCGCTGCTCCTCCTTATGCTGAATGTTGTTCTGGGTGTCAATATGGGACAACTAATTGGGCTGTTAAATTTTAACCAGAGAAGGCTCAAAAGTAGGAGATAATATCTCACATACATTAGCTTGAATGCATCAGAGCACCACCTTTGAAAATCAATAAGTATTATTCAACAAGTTTTGTCCAGCCACATAATCCATATTAACTTTTCTTAATTTGTACAATGAGATAACAGGTCTTCAAAAAATTCCAAAACTCTCATGGTAGAGACACAATCAATTATCAATTCCAGTTATCAATTTCTTGGAAGGGGGGAAATTAAGAAGAAAAATAAAATGCACTTTAATTTAAAAGCCAAAGAAATCTATTTTTTTTTTTAATCTGTTTAATGGTAGAGATTCTATTCATGCTTTAGAAGTTGTTGAGTTCCCTTACCTTCTACTACCTGGAAAGCTTCTCAAGTGTAATAGGAGCAATTCTTTCTGGAATTCACAAATTAGTGGACTATTCACATTCCAATAACCACAAAATTACCAAACACATTAACACAGCATTGAACTCCTAAACAACAATGTGGCATATATGACTAATTTTAGGCAAAGTGAAATTTAGGTCCTTTGAACACAGTAAAATAATAAAATTACCAAAGATCTTATCCAAAGGAAGGAAAGTAAATTGGAAATTCTGAATGTTAACTTCTCCATGATGATGCGTTTCTAGAGTTCTTGACTTTGGAACTTAAATTCCTACTATTTCACTTCTTTCAGAAAGGCCCATTAGAGTTTCACAGTTTGATCCTTGTCTTCTTGGCTACATGGCAGGCTAGTACTGATTGTTGTACTTCTTAACATTCTTATATTGGCCCTGGCATTTGTTTTGTTTTTTTTTCTCAATTTATAGGTTCTGTGTGGAATCTCCCCATGTGGGAGTTATAAAATCTATGAGCTTTGGTTCTTGGAGAGCATGCACTCTTCAAACAATCTCCCCAATATCCCTTCCCAATTGAGATATTCACTTCCAAAATGTTTTTCTCATTTTTCTAACATCTATACCAGGCCTCTCTTGCCTTTCTTACCATTTTTGCCTTATCTTTTCTGTACTTTTCATAAGAGATTTTAATCCATTCATTTTTGGTTTGTTTTCCTAGCATTCAGGCAATAATTTTCCCAACTATAATTGCCAAATCATCTTGAAACTCATTCAGTAGCTCACTGAGTATTTCATATGATTCAGAATTGCCTAGTCAGGTCACCGTCTTTACAGAGAAGGTCCCAACTGCTCTTAATCTCACTTGAGCCCTTCTCAATCTTCTCCAGGGCCTTGCTACCCACAGAGAAGATAAAGCCATTGATTTTCTTCACCTGTTGACTCAATTTAGATAGCTGTTCTCATAATCAACTAATCATCTCCCACTTATTAATATGTTATTTATTAATTGTGAGAATTGTATATCACCCCTTTAACTATTATTTGTGTCTATAATGGTTATTGAAATCTCAATTTGTACTTCATGTCATCTCATGCTTGCAAGACTTCCCTTAAAAAATACTGTCTGTTCTAGCTTAATTACTGTCTTGCTTTTCATTTTATTTACTCTTTCATTATTCCTTTTATGATGGCAAAATCAAACCACACTTTTAAACCATCAAATCACTTCTTTTATTTCATGAACAAATATAATTCTAAGAAACATGGGCTTTCTTATATATGCCTTATTATCTAGTGGCTTAGAACTATGTGTTTGCAAGTTTTTTTAAACATAACTTTCATTAAATTTTGTAAAAAGTGGCATAATGTCTGTAACGAGGTCTCCATTTAACATTTAAATCATTCTAAATACAATTTATCCTTGTTTTGTGGGAAAAATATTAAGCCTTGATCCAAATTAAGGAATCTCAGCAAAATATGTTCTTAAATGCTTGGAGACAAACTACGTGGTCTATAGGAGAAGCCCTCTTAACTAATTATTTTCAAGACATCAGGTTTAGCCCCACTACTTAGGTATAAAATAAACTGTAAACTTGTCTATTGCACAGTTTATTCATCAACAAATATTGTCCTTCTTTTCCCTACTCCATACTTCCTTATTCCATAGATATCAGTTTGGCATGTACCTTGCTTTAGACAATTGGTTGTGAACTATTGTAACAGTCACTTTCCTCTTGGTAGCTTCTAAAACCTTTATGAATTATATACTCCATGTAGCTACTGCCTTTCTAACTTGGGTCTCAAATGAGTAAAGGTAGCAAATCCAAACCTAACCCACAGCCTGAAGCAGCGATGGTCTAACTGACATTGAAATCCATCATTGGGCAATAAGTGCTTATTGCTGTAATGCCACTAAGATTGTATTGTTTTCCTTATTGCAACCAACATTGAGTGGTAATAGAAACTCCCTTTCTACACCCTACCACAAGCATGTTAAATAGTCAATATTGTCTCAACACTAAATAATTCTGAGTCTATACATTGTCCACAATTTACACTCCAGTGATAGGGCACACATTCCAGATTTGATAACTCACAATACTAAGGGTGCACAGAAATTCATTTTCCTGGGGTTGCAGGTTTGATTTGTTTTGTTATATATTAGCTAAACCCAATGAGAATTGTGAACATATTTCATAGGTCAGTTAGGTTCATTAGGAAATTCCCATCACTTATACACAAATGAGTGTATTATGAAATAGAAAAGAGACCTGGATTATCAATGCATATAAAGTACATTCAGAAGAACACTTTTCCCTTAATGTTTTTATTCTATTCAATCTTTTATTCTATTCAATGTTTTTATTCTATTTAAGGAAACCATTGACTCATAGGTATGCAAAGGAAGAGCACACAGATGTGGATGTTTTAAAATTGAATTATATTTTAATTATTTGAAAATGTACAGATTTTAAGCGTATAGTTTGAAAAAAATTTGACAAAATATATGCCGAAGTATCATATACTTTGATATAGGCAAAAGCATTTTCACACAGATTCCTCATCGCTCCACCCATTCATTACCCATGTAACCCCACAGTACTCACCCTTCTGACTTCTTCAACTATAGATTAGTTTTGCTTTTTTAGAACTTCACATAAAAACAACCACAAATTTTCGAATCTGGCTTCTTTCTCATAGACTTGACAGTTTTGAGGTCCATCATGTTGCATATAGGAGGGGTTTGTTCTCCTTTATTACTTTGAATTGTTTTGATGCCTTGGTTGAAAGTCAATTGAACATATAAATATGGGTCTGTTTTTCAATTCCATTCCTTTACATTTATCTATTGTTTTTTAAATTAGGATAATACCACCCTGTCTTTGGTAATTATAGTTTCATATCGTCTTAAAATCAAATATTGCAAGTATTCCTAATTTATATTCATTATTAATATCCTTTCAGATATCTAGTTAACTTTGCTTTTTTATATGTTTTAGCATCAGCTTGTCAATTTGACAAGTCTGCTGCTATAATTTGGTGTTATATTGAGCAATATGTTTAATATGCAGGCATTAAAAAGCAAGTATTAAGCATATTTGTAAGTTTACTGAAAAGGTTTTTGGAAATATGTTAAGCAAAAAATAAGAAGGTATAATATAGGATGGTAAGATCTCAATTTATGTCAAAATATGTTTTTGCACTCATATATCACAAATTCATATGGAAATGACATAAAGGAAATAGAGGAAAATTTTTAATAATTTTTCTCTGGAAAGAATAATTGGTTTGGGGGAGCCAAAAAGGAAATTTAAGTTTCTACATTTTCTGGTAGGTTGAATATATTTACAGTGAAAAGAATGATATTTTTCTTTTGATAAAAAAAAAAAAACATGTTAATAAGTATTAAAGCCATCACACAACTGATGAGTTTTTCCAGATATAAGTTCATGAATTTAATTTGTTTCATTTCTTGATAAATGTAAAGTTTAACAACAGTCTATTGAAGGAAGAAACTCAATAACAAATTATTTTTGATGAGGTTGGTCTTATAGCAGGAACCCCAATGGATAGAAAAATTATCTATGGACCTAATTATTAGCACTTCAAACCCTGAATGTCCAGGATGACATCAATTTCAAGAATGAACTCCCCTTCAGCACTCTTGGCCAATACAATTAACTCTCATTTAATTAGACAAAGAGTAACATCACATAAAATTTAAGACTTATAAATTACTCTTTCAACCTCTGCTTTCCAGTGGAGAGAAGAATGTAATTTGGCAAGGTTGCAACAGAGTGCAAGAGGCAGTCAGAGCAATTGCTCAAATGACCTATCTCTCCAAGGCTTTACTCATGTTTTGGAAAAAGATCTTTATCAGCCTCAGTCTTTAAGTTCTACAGCAATTTACTGAATGCACCTCTGAAATTAGAGAGATTGTGTTGTTCTTAGGTAAGCATATCACCCCAAACTTACAGGCATCTACTTTAAGCTTCTCTTTGCTACTACCCTGTACAGACTAGGTCTCTTGAAATGTTTGTCATTAAATTTATTTTACATCTTATTTCCATTTTCTTTAAGAAAAATAAAATGCTTATTTTATTTTAATTTTGTTTTTTAAATCTATGGCAGTCACAGGCTCCATTGAAGGAAATTTTTTTTCAAATCAAGATATTTCTGAACAATTACATCAGAATACATGAAATATGTGATGCACCTAGCATTCCCTTGAGTATTCAAAGTCAGGTAATATATTATCTGATTACTTGAAGTTTATTTTAATATGTCAGTGATCTATTTATGGTCTTGAATATGTAGAAGCTATATTTAATTGTCATAGACACTATCATTCTCTCAGAAAAAGCTTGAAGAATGAATCCACATCAATCCCCTTCTCAGCTATTACTTCTCATGCAATAGAGTAAATAGAAAAAGGAATGGATGATAGCTCAAATTCTTAATATTTCTTCTTCAAATGTATCAATAAAATAGTTCACCAGAAACTAAAGCCAATTCAAAATATCACTGACAATAACTCCTCTATTCTAATAAATATTCCTACTACATTTTACCTATTCCATCAGACAGAAGAATCCCTCATTTATGTACTGGTGAGGTAATCTTTTTTTTTTTTTCATTTTATGCACAAATTGCAAACCACTCTATGAAATGATCCTACCCTATTCCTAATGGCTTAATAAAATTTACTTTACAGGAATAAAGAATTTATATTTTGCAACATAGGATTTGTTCTGGGGTATGGAGACTACTCTGATGTTTTTGAATATGTCTCTCAGAATAGCAAAGAATCCTTTGTAGAATGAACTGAATGAAGTAATTATCACTTTACTTACATTTCCACAGACAAGAATCAGCATGCCTGAAAAATTTACCAACATGACCCTCACGACAGAATTCTTGCTCATGGGATTCCTTGATGACTGGTTGCTACAGAAATTCTACGCCACACTCTTCTTCCTCATTTACCTAGCAGCACTCCCTGTTATCACCCTCACTACAGTTAACCAGCATCTCCAAGTTCCCATGTATTTCTTCCTGAAGAATTTGTCCTTGTTTGATATCTGCTATATCTCTGTCACTGTTCCCAAATCCATTATCAACTCTGACCAGCAGTCATTCCATCTCCTTACAAGGATATGCCTCACAGATTTTTCTTGTTGTATTTTATGCTGTCACAGAGTTTTCTCTGCTTATAGTGATGTCCTAAGATTGCCATATGGCCATCTGCCATCCTCTACACTATGAGGCCATTATGAATAGATGTTCTTGTGTGCAGATGGTGACAGCATCATGGTTCGGTGGATGTGCTTATGGCTCCATTCATGTAGCAGGTACATTCTCTGTCAGTTTCTGTGGGTCCAATATAGTGCATCAGTTCTTCTGTGATAGTCCATCATTGCTTACACTTACCTGTTCTGGAGAAAATAATTTAGAATATGCATTTCTTATTGCTAGTTGTTGCTTTGACTTTGTATGTTTCATTTTAATGATTGAATCTTATGTTCACATTTTGTCCACTATTCTAAGGGAATAATCTGCTCAAGGCAGTTTTAAATCTTTCTCCACCTGCATGCCCCATATCACTGTGGTGACTTTATTCCTCTCTTCTGGATTCATTGCATACTCAGGTTCCACCTCAAAATCCCCATCATCACTGAATATCTTTATGTCTGTGTTATACTCTCTATTACCTCCCACACTGAATCCTGTCATTTACAGCCTGAGAAACAAGGGCATGAAGGTGGCCCTTGTCAAAATGTTTGGCAGAATAATGGACCAAAGATGTAAATGTACAAAACATCCATGACTCCATTAACTACTTTAGCATATCTAAGTTTTCATATATACTCATGTATTTAATAATTATGTATCTTTGAGTCCATTGTTTCTGCTTGATAGGATTTCTCCTTTTACAATACTAAATGCATCTGAAGTTTTAGGAGTGAGTTGGAAATTTCTGATCCAGTGGTAATCTTCTAAGGGTTATGTTTATATAAACAGGCCCCAGGTTTTGGGGAATACTTTTCACTTCACATTCATCTTCACCAACACCAATCTTTCTCCAACCTGTGACAATTTATGACAGTTTGAAAATTAACATATTTTATTTTAGTTAAGAGTGCTTTATCCCATTTTATTCTTGTACTAGTTAAAATTAAAATGAACTTTCTAAATTTATGTTGTTTTCTCTTTCATTGTTTTATATATTTGAATATTGTTATAAGCTCAGGGAGCTAAGAGTTTTATAATGCCATTGGATCCTCTAATGTGGCCTTAGAAATATTACTTTAAGAACAGTCTTAGGGAGAAATCATGAGCATAATATATTTTTAGCAGATGTTACCAATCACCTATTACATAACGATGTTATAAGAGTAGTGTTATTGAATGCAAATGGCATAACCGTCATCACACAGTGCAAGTTGAGAATGAAGAAATAAGAGTACATCATGGGCACATTTCCAGAAACAGCAATATCCTAAAAAAAAAATTACATATTTTAAGCTTTACATAAATTTATTCACAAATTTCAACAAAATTATTAATAAATTAAATATACTTACAACTTGTTCTAAATTTAAATGTGATTCTTTTAAATGTAAACTTCCTACCTTAAATTTACACTTCTAACCTTGATTTTATCTATTCTCAACTTAAATTTACTTCTGATTTCCTTCTAAATTTTGATGTATTTCATGGAGAACAATTTCCTTTTTATTTATTTAGTTGTTTGGCTTGATACAGCTCCCCACAGCACTAACCAGATCAACAACTCATCCTTGAATTGTTATTCCTTCCTGTCTTATTGTATTGTTTCACTCTTCTCAGTTCCCACCCACGTTCCCAGGAATAACTTCCATAGGTAAATTAGCTATATAAAGGTCCTTTCTAGATTGCACTTCAGGGCAAGACAAACTGAGATATTAAATCAATAAAATTTCTTAGAAAATGTATTTTTTCACATTGCAATGCTATTTTGACAATATACAATAAATTTATATATATATCCTATTATTTGAAGTGATTGTTACTATTTTAGTGACTTTCAATATATGAATATTAGCTTTTCTCAAACAATTATCTATATCCTAATATTTTAAGATATTTAATTTCTGTGAAAATCCCTATTTTAATCCATTTAAACATTTTAATCTTTTGATAACAGGTGCAAATTAACTTCCTATAACATTGCACTACTTTAAAATACACTAAGTGTTTGGAGGAATGCCTTTCCCATTACATCCATAGCTGCATGGAGAACGACACTGTTAAATTTTTAAATTATTTAATGCCCAAATTGGTGTCTATTATTTTATGTTTACAAGTTTTCATTCCTAGTGAATTTGAAGATTTTTCACATATTCATTTACCAGTTGAAACTCTTCTTGGGAATACTGTGTCATGCCCTTCTCATGGAATAGCTATCAACTATGTAACAAAGCTCTATATCAACTGGTGACTTTTTTCAAATTTTTTAACCTGGCAAATAATTTTGTCAAATACTTCTATTAGTGTTTCAAATTCTCTTTTGTGAAAAGAAGACTACAGAATATGTGAAAGAGCATCATGGTAATAAGGAGTGTCAATGATATCAACAAGTTGCATCCTGATTTTGAACAAAAACTCCAAAATTAAAGAAGGAGAATAAAAAATCAGATTGATATAAAGTAATGTTTGATAAATGATTAGAAAAGTTAGATACTCATCTCTATGAGAACAATGGTGAAGCTAGCAAAATAATATTTTGTATTTTAAATGGTGTTCCCAGGAGGACCTGAGCTCCCCAAATATTATGCCACATTATACAGTATAATCATTTAGTAATTGAAACAATGGATTCTGCTGAACTTTGTCCCATCCCATCATTGCAAAATTAAAGTTCAACATCATTGGTCATAAAGGAAATACAAACTGAAAACATATCCATATACAATAATGTCATGGTAACATTATAAATAATAGATATGAAACTGGAAACAATGGAATTTTCCGGTTGATAACAATGGAAAATGGAATTTTCCATTGATAACAATGGAATTTTTATCAATAATAAAGTGAGTAAATTGTGGTATATTCATAAAATGGAAACATAAACAGCAAAGAAAATGAAAAAATATGTCTATACATTAACCATATGGATGATTTGCTTATATAATAATGAGATGAAGAAAAGCCAAATGCAAAATCATTAAAGGATATGCTTTAATTTACCTAATAATGAAGGACAGGTAAAATTTATCTGGGGTGGAAAATATCAAAAAGAACTCCACTTATGATTAGTGTATAGCATTGGTGATAGAGCACAGTCATCCATTCTTGGATCCCTGAGTTCTATTTGATTTCTTCCTTCTGTTTTGACTCAATGCCCTCTCATAATTTCATCCTTGCAACTTTAAAATTAATTGTGCCACTTCCTAGTACTAGCCAGTAAGGACCAGAATTCCCTCTCAACAAGCCACAGCTGAGAGCACACAGGTGGTAACATGGTGTTACTGAATGACCAGGAGATAAAGTTAGACCTTGCATTCACAGGCAGTAGAGACCAAGGAAAAACACTGAAGCTGCCATTGATAGATGGCTGCATTCAAAGCTGTGTCTGCATCTTTACATGAAGAATAGGATTTTCATGTAATAACATCTTTTGTGTAACTTTAAACTAAATATTCAAAAGTCAGGTGTTAGTGTTTGTCTTTTTGCCTTTGGTTATAACATAATCACAAATAATCAGTCATATAAGACACTGAATAGTGGTATGCAAAGTCATGGCATAGACATTCCTAACTTTGCCTGTGTGCTAAAGTTTAAGGTCATAGTATTATTTCTTTCTGACAATTTGCATTTTCATATTTGATGCAAAGAAAAATGGCAATCAAAAAGTGGAAAAATTACTTTGGAAAAGAAAAGCACTTTGTTACAATAATTAGTAGGTTTAAATAGATCTTTTTCTAAAGAAAATAAACAATTGATCAATAAAAATATGGAAAGATGCTCTGCATTTTTATCCATTAGGGATATGCAAATCCAAACCACAATGAGTAGCCAATTCACACCCTCAAGTATGGCTATTTTTTTTTAAAGGAAAATAACAAGGGTTGGAGAGGATGCAGAGAAATTAGAACTTAGGTGCATTGTTAGTGGGGATGTGTAACAGTGCAGACACTGTGAAAAGCAATATGGTTATTTCTCAGAGTTAAATATAGAACTGCATTTGACCCAGCAACTCCACTTGGTATATACATAAAGAGATGAAAACAAAATTGCAGATATATACACTAATGTTTATAGAAGCATTATTCACAACACTGAAAATCTGGAAACAACACAAATTTCTATCAACAAATGAATTTATAAATATAATGTTGTACAAGCACCCAATGGAATATTATTCAGGTATAAGAGAAAATGAATTAATAAGTCATGCTGCAACATGGGAGAAACTTGAAAATCATGCTTAGTGAAAGAAGCAAGATACCTAAGGTCAAAAATTATTATATGATATCACTTCTAAGAGATGACTAGTAATAATTAATTCACAGAGATAGAAAGCAGATTAGTGGTCACCAAGGGAGGTGGGAAAAGAAAAAAGGGGAGTGTTTGCTTATAAAAATAAACATAAAAATAAAAAAAGAGAAGCATAATATTTTCAACAAATGGTGATGGGACAACTGGACATCCACATGCAAAACAATAAAGTTGGACTTCTACCTTACACTATATTAACTTGAAATTAACTTGAAATGGAACAAAAGCCTTAATGTAAGCATTGCTATAACTCAATAGAAAACAGGGTAAATATTTCTTATCTCATATTTTTAAAAAATTCTGTGGGTTATTTAAAGTGTATCCTTGAGTATGTACTGAAAATACTTCTGTAGCTATTATGACTTTCTATGCGAATGTTATCTACATCTCCTTAGATGTAGACTATTAAAAAAAAGTGATGATAACAAACAAATAGGCTTCTTTTGGTGAATGAAAGTTGGACCTAGAAAATTATTTGTGCATTATATCCTTTGTCTATGGCACAAACTCAGACATCTCTCAGATGTTCACATTGAAAATAAATTAATTTAAAAATAATTAGTAAGTATAGCATGAAGAAAAATTCAAAATTCCATAAAGGGATATTTGGAAATAGTATGCTAATACATAGCAATACTAAATATTATTTTAAATAGCTTATAATTATTTTTAAATTATAAGTAGCTTTATAAAAATGTTATTAAAATTATACTGATATTTGATCTTAATATTGATTCTAAGCTTTATATATATTTTGAAGTGATACATCCAATGAATAGTTGCAATCAGAAGAATCATGTGTAATTGTAGTATTATAATCCACAATCTAATTGACATAGATCTAAAAGTCACATAGAGGTCAATTACTTGATAAATACTGCAGAGTAATTTAATTAATGAGTCTTAAATATATAAAAGTAAATGTTCCTCAAATCAAGATAGATCAAAATAGAGAAATTTTATTTTTTAAATTTTTATTGTGAAAATAAAATTTGCTATTTTAACCATTTTAATTTTACAATTCATTTGCATTAATTAATTTTGTAATGTGCTCTTATCCATATATTACCAATACTTTTTCATCCACCACAACAGAAACTGGCTTATTTCACTCAGAATAATGCTTTTAAGGTATATTACTCAACCATAAAAATAATTTCTTCAACAAAGGTAAACCTTGAAAAGTCATGAAAAAAGAAAGAACAAAATATTTATAATAAGACTATAAGTAAAACATTGTTTGGAACTTCCCAGCATAAAAATAATGCAAAGTTACAAAAGAAGTACAGAAATATATGTTATTTATATTAAAATGAACAATAATTATTGTGCTCAAAATTTCATTATATTAAAATTTATGATATTCTATATAAAAACAAAAAAAATTATGTTGGATTTCTACAGAAGAAAGCTGTAACTACTTTTCAATATTTCATTACCCTATTTTCTATCATGGTCTACTGCTTAAGATAATACACAATTTTACTTTCTAAGTTCTATGTGTATCATACCTGCTTTAAAAGCAAACATACATTACTTTAGTCAAGGCATTGCAAGTTATTTGATTTCTTCTGACCTTTTTCTACATAACTAGCACTCTCTTTATCACATTATCATCAGCTGAATATTTTATTTCAATGAAAATAGCAGTTAATTATGAAATCTCCTTTTTTCTATTTTTAAAATGTCTTCATTTGTACAAATTTCTTGAGATATCCTCTCCTTTTTGTTCTTTGCATTATTTGGACACAGTGTGTAAACTGTATGACTAATTTGCCAGTTCATTTGGAGGCTAACTTGCTGTCTCAGTTAGGTGTTGCTTCATGTGAGGGCTCCACCAAGAGGACTTCATCAGTTGAGTGTGAAAATAGCTGGGGACTACTTGGAGCCTCCATCTGGTAGCAACTCTTGCAATTTCATTGATCTTTGATAGTTTCATGTTTATTTTTAATGTGGATTCCTTTCATCATTAATAGAGTATACTTCATGAATCGTATGAAGCAAGCAGGAGTTTCAAGTTTCCTGAATGACATACCTCCCATTCAAATTTCTATTAGATGGCATTCTTCAGTATTACTTCTTAGACCTATCAGTACAATTTTCTGGTCATTGAAGCATGAGTAACATTTTTACTCATAGACCATCCCTATGAGTTTCTGGATTATTTGGACTATCAATTTCTTGAAATATATTTTCCTGAAGGTGTTCTTAAAGAATCAGTAATACAAAAGTAATTTTGGTACTTCTGAAATGAAAATTAAAGTTTCATCACATGAAAATATGGATGCTTTATGAATAAAACCTCAAAAATGTGATGAAAATACATAAAAAATAATTTGAATAAAGGGCCTCACAGTAGCTAACAAAATATTAAAATTCCCTCCTGGTGAAGTTCTCCTACTTTCTCAAATAAGATGGGCAGAAGCTCAAGAATATAGAAGCCTTGCCTAAGAAAAGAAAACAGGCCAATAAGCCAAGCCCTCAACTTTAGTGTTTGTACTTATGAGCCTTATTTCTGTAATAATGAAACTAAAGCCTAATTATAATTAATTATAAGCCTAATTATAATAAATGTCTAATAATTACCTCCTGAAAACCTCCTTGTTATTCAAGTGTGGCCTATATCTAAGCCAAACTCTGTCAATGTACTCACCACCTTCCCCCCAACATGGGGCATGACTCCCAGGAAGGAGCCTCCCTGTTAACCAGGGATCATTACTAAGCATTAATCAGTGATGCATTTGGAGAAAGACTTTGATCAAAAGGGGGATATATTAAATAAAATAGAGTTTTTATGATTAAGAGATATCAAAGTGAATCGGAAGTTCATTCCAGAGCTTACCCTTATGCAGGTCTCAGCCTCAACAAAAGTGCTCCCGAGGGACCTAGGTATGTGCAGATTACATAGGCAAAGCACATGGCCACATGAAATACTCATTTATAAATCCCCTAATCATGATTCTTTTACTTCTTTTATTTTAACCTATAATTTTTTTTTTTTTAAGATTTTATTTATTTATTCATTTATCCCCTCCTTGCTGCTGGTGCTCGCTGGGTCAGCTAACCACGCCATGTGGGCGGGCTTGCCTTCACCAGGAGGCCCCGGGAACCGAACCCGGGGCCTCCCATATGGTAAACGGGAGCCCTACTGATAGAGCCACAGCTGCTTCCCTTAACCTATAATTTTAAATTTACCTGTTAGTATATTTCTCAGAGACTTAAAGCCTTCATCTTTTTCCTATTTCAGTTGAGGCCTGAAACTGAGCAGATATGTGGCCAACTCCTACTCTCCAGTACTTTGAGCCTGACCTGGACAACTAAGAAAATGATGAACCAGACCCGTCCCCAAAGCAAGTAGTGTCTTTAACTGCAAGCAAACAATTCCATTTCTTTACATCATAATATCTATGTCCCTTCTCAGTCTGAAGCAGAGTGGAAATCATCCCAAATCCCTCAAGATTAAGGAATGAACAAAAATAAGGGGAGAGAGTGTAACTGGCTATTAAGCAGCTTTGTTGTTATGGTAGTTATTACATTGGGTTAATTGAGTAACTTATAACACTGACATAAATATAAATTTCGAAATACACACACACACAAATTGCATAGGAAGAAATAAAACTAATTAGATGATATGACCTTATTTATGGAGAGTCCCAAAAAATCCACAACAAAACTATTTAAGCTAATAAACCAAATCATCAAAGTGGTGGGATACAGGATCAACATGGAAAAATCGGGAAAAAGTTGGGTTTCTATACACTTGTAATGAGCCCTCTGAGGATAGTCAAGAAAACAGCCATTTGCAGTAACAATTAAAATAATAAAATATCTAGAAATAAATTAAATGAAGGATGTAAAGCACTTACACATGAAAAACTATAAAACTTTGCTAAAAGAAATCAAAGAAGATCTACATAAATTGAAGGACCTTCTATGCTCATGGATTGGAAGAGTAAATATTGTCAAGGTATCTTTTTTACTATAAATGATTTACAGATTCAATGCAATACCAATCAAAATTACAACAGCTTCCTTTGATGAAATTGAAAACATATCAAGAAATTTATTTGGAAGGGGAAGGGGACCTCAATAGCCAAAACCATCTTGAAAAAGAAGAATGAATTTGGAGGACTCATACTCCCTGATGTTAAAACTTATTACAAAACTAGGGTGGTCAAAACAGCATGATATTGGCAGAGGGATTTATAGACAAATGGAATAGAATTCAAACTTCAGAAATTGACCCTCATAGCTATGGAAAAGTGATTTATGACAAGGCTGCCATGTCCACTCAGTTGGAAAAGAATAATTGTGAGGGGAGAGCTGTATATCCATATGCAAAATAATGAAAAAGGACACTTATCTCTCACCTTATACAAAAATTAATTCAAAATGGATAAAAGACCTAAAGATAAGAACCAGGCCTTTAAAACTATTAGAAGAAAATATAGGGAAGCACCTTCAGGACCCTGTTTTAGGCAATGGTTTCTTTGACTTTACAGCCAAAGGACAAGCAACAAAAGAAAAAATAGACAAATGGTACCCCATTAAAGCTAAAAACTTTTGAATATCAAAAGACTTTATGATGAAAGCAAAAAAGCAACCTATGCAATGGGAGAAAAGGTTTAGAAAAAAAATAAAGTAAAATGGAGTAACTTAGGCTATGAAAATTAAAATGGAGTTAGAGATCTTTGCATACAGAAAGTCCTTTACACCACTCCTGAAAGTCTGAAACTACTTGTAACAAGCAAAAACTCAGCTGCTAACAAAACCACTACCTTTCTGAAAAAACCTCTTTCCAAGAATCTTGTCCTAATCAATGTATTCTTTATTTCTTCCTCTTTTTCCCTTTATAAACACTTTTCTGACAGCCCTAACTTGGTACCCAATTTAGGTTACAGCATGAATCTGTGCTCCTTGAACTGTGGTTCTAAGACCCCACATACATGCTTTTGCTGCTCAGTTTGGTATTACTTGGACAACATTTCTGGTATTCAGAAGTGGGATCTGAAGCCACCACTGACCTGATGCTGGAGCCACCATTGGATTGCAGCACTATACTGACCAGAGGCCCTTGCACTCTCTCTTTTCTGCAACGGCCCCGGGGGTCCATTTGGTTTGAAACCTTGCTTCCTTTGATTGAGGTTCTGGCATTTGTTTGGGTGACTTCTGGCTAATGATATGTTGGACTTTGTTTTTCTGGATCCATTTTGAACTTTGTTCTTTTGGCTTGGACTGGTGCCAACAGTCTTTTGGTTGCCTTTCTGGCTTATAGACATTCTCCTGTTTGGTGAGTACTCAAATATTTGGAATCTCATCTTTCTCACTTTCTATGATATTATAAAAAGGGATGACTCCCTAAAATATAATGATCTTTTTCCTTGATAATGAGTATTGAGAATTACCAAGTAATTATAGTCACTGAATTTTTATAGAGATGTTTTGTTGCTTTTAGTAAATGTGGAATGACTCACTCACTGAAGCACTCATTGAACTGTAATCATAGCCTTGATGTATGCTAATCTCTCAAAGATGATAGAGACAAATATTTAAAATATTTCTTTGATGCAAATACTATGTTTTATAGCTACATAATCATTATCTTGTAACTGGACAGTCACAGGTTAACTTGTGATTGGCCCTGTTTGCATAACTTATCATAACACATGTGTCCCAGCTAAATTCTGTTGATTCTTAAATGCCCCTTAATGGCCTCCTTTGTTTAGCGTAGTCTCAGTGCTTATTTCATGTTAGTTAAGCAATTTAAAACTAGCACGTAACCTCCCTACTCATTATCTTACTGGATTGAACTATTTACAACTTTGTCTTAACTTATAATCATATGTATTAACCTAACCAGACATTGCCAGTCCCTATGGATGCTAATTAAGTAATTCAGGACCCAGTTTATAACCTATAACCTGATGCTTACCACAGTCAAACTTTTTTCTTTATTTTAGAAGAGGTTTTAGATTAGAGAAAAGTTACATGGAAAATATAGGGGATTCCCATGTACCCCACCCTTCCCCCTCTCAAAATTACCCCTATAAATAGCATCTTTCATTAGTGTGGTGTATTTGTTACTACTGATGAACCCATGCTAAACACTGCTACTAACCATGGTCTATAGTTTACATGATGGTTCATGCTTTGCCTGGCACAATTTTATAGGTCTTGATGAAATATATAATGGCTTGTATCCATCATTTCAATATCATGCAAAACAAGTCCAATGTCCTAAAAATGCCCTATGTTACAGTTATTCTTCCTTCTTCTTTACTTCAGAATCTGTGGTGACCACTGTCTTTTTATCGATGTTACAATTTCTTCCATTACTACAATAATGTCTACTCTGGTCCATGATTGCTTTTCCCCCTTATGTTGGTTCATTCCTCAATCTTGAGGATTTGGGGATGGTGATGCCCACTCTGCCTCCACTTGCAAGGGGCTTAGATCTCATGGGGCAGATGGATGGAACTATCTTGCTTGCAGTTGTAGATATTTTCTGTATTTTGGGATAGGCGCTGTCCATCAGCAAGCTTTTCTTTGTTGTCCTGGGTGAGTCCAATGACCTGGAGAGAAAGCGATGGTTACAACTCTCTTGAGATTCTGGGCTCAACGGGCATATGAACAGACTGAAGAATTAATTCTCCAGGACAGATATTTAATGGGTATAGTGCTAATTATAGCATCAGATAAAAGGAGTAGAAGTACCATGTGTAGGGAAATTATAAATGAATCTAACTTTATTAAATTGGGGAGATAGATTAATATATATTCCAAGGTAAGGCCTAGTGAAGGGTTGCCAATTTCCAGGGGTTGTCTGCCCGGCTTATAGTGTCCAGATGTCTCTGAAACCCTCAGGAGCATGCCTGCTTGAGGCATTGTTTACTGTGGCAGTCAGTAAGATTCTACTGAAATGTCCATAAGCATAACCTCTGGAATGATCTCCCTGCACTCTGGAATCTTTTAGAAGACTCATTTGTATTTAATATTTCCCCCTTTTGGTCAAGGTCCTTTTCCAAATGTACCACTAGTTAGTGCTTACTTATAATCCCACAGTGCCAGGAAGTCCCATCCCCAGGAGCCATGTTCCATGGAGGGGAAAGGCAGTGAATTTATATGCTGAGTTTGGCTTAGAGAGAGGCCATATTTGAGTGACAAGGAGGTTTTCAGGAGATAACTCTTAGGCAATATATATTACTAGGCCAAGTTTCAATTTTACAAGAGTAATGTTCATAAGTATAATCATTAATATCAAGGGTCTGACGTATTGGTCTGTCCTACATTGCTAGGCATTACCTATGTACTCCAGAGAATCCTGTCACTCTGCTAGAGAATGTAGTAGGACTCCACAGGATGGCAATTCGATATTCTTTCTGTTATTGTGTGGGTCTCCATCCACCGAGAATAAAAACCATGACCAATTGAACATATTCATATTCCACAGAGGCATGCCTTAGGTGCACCCCTCCCCACATTCCAGCCACCACTCACACCTTGCACTAGTGATCCTCTTCCCCTAGCAATGGTTGTAAATTTTCTGTAATCCAAAACCTCCCCAATAACAAAGCCAAAAAAAAAAAAATTCTTGCATTGTGTCTTTCATCACCTTAAGTTCTGTTATATTTTATGTATGATTACAATTACTTCTGTATGTTCCTCCAGTGTCCTCACTTTTTTAAAACTTTATTTTCAAAGAAGCTTTAGGTTACAGAAAAGTCACATCAAAATATAGAGGATACCTATATACAATACCCCCACCACTTCTCATATTTTCCCTATTAATAACATCTTATATGAGTAGGGTACATTTGTTGCAATTGAACAAATATTGAAGCATTGCTGCTAACCATGGTCAATAGTTTACGTTATGGTTCACACTTTGCACTATACAATGTTACAGGTTTGAGAAAATATATAATGGCCTGTATCTGTCATTGCAAACCTTGCAGAACATTTTCAATGCCCTAAAATTACCCTATGTTCTTCCTATATTGTCCCTCCTCCTCCCCTTGGGACCTATGGTAACCACTAAGTTTCAATTTTTCAAGAATAAGGTTCATAGTTACATGCATTAATATTGAGGGCTTGACATTCTGATTGTTTTCTTTTATTAGATATTGTCTATGTAGTTGAGAGATTCTTACACCTCAATTTGAGAATGTATCAGGACTCCCCAGAGTGGGGGTTTAATATTTTGTTTATTGTATGGATCTCCACCCACTGAGATAACACTCTATCATAAGATGAGCACATTCATATTCCATGCCCCAGGTAAGCCCTTTCCACATGTCCCTCCACTACTGACACCCTGTACCAGTAAGCCTCCCCTGCCATATTTACCAAAAGAATATTCACACAATTGTAAATTCAACTACAAACATACAAATCCCCAGAGTTCATTTGTTCCTTCCTTCAGCCTTCTTCTTAGTTCTAATGGATAGTCAATACAAAACCCCCAACCTGATTACCCTGACATGCTTGCACCACCATCTACTACCTCCATCTATTACCAAACCACCCCCTTCCACCTTATCATAGGTTCTACCCAGCTTAAGCATTGCCTCACCTCACTGTAATTCCTTTCTATATCCTGATAACCCATCTTCCAGATTCTGCCTCTGTGACTCTGTTCAATATTACTTGGATCATAACAGTGATGTCATGAAACATTTGTCCTTTAGTGATTGGCTTATTTCACTCAAAATAAGGTCTTCAAGATTCATCCATGTGGTTGTGAGTATCAATACTTAATTCTTTCTTACAGTTGAAAAAGATTCCATTATATATATATATAAAATACATTTTCTTTATCCATTCTTCTGTTGATGGACAATTGGGTTGCTTTCAATTTTTGGAAATAGCAAATAATGTCACTATGAACATTTGTGTACATATAATTTTTTGTGTCCCTGCTTTCAGTTTTTCTGGGAATATACCCAGCAGTGGGATTGCAGGATCAAATGGAAATTCTGTAGGTAGCTTCCAGAGGAACCAGAAAAACTTCCTTCACACTGATGCACCATTCTACATTCCTACAAGCATTCAATGAGAATTCCCTTTCCTCCATATCTTGCCCAAAATCTGTTGTTTTCTGTTTTTTTTAAATAGCCACCAGTCTAATAGGTGTAAGATGATATCTCATTGTAGTTTTCTTTTTTTTTTTTTTTTTTTTTGTAGTGGTTACTTTTAATTAATTGTGTCTGGTGAGTCCATTCATCTACCCATTCAAGCCTTTCTAAATTTAGGAAGGTTTTCTTGTTTTGTCATGTTTGGTCTTTTATATTGATTCTGCTCTTTAAAAGCTGTCTCTTCTTCCAAAACTCTTTTTATCTAGACATTGATTTTCTACTCTATGAGCTCAAATTCTAAAGTTCTTTCTCTGGCCACTTTCTTCTTGGCCCTTTCTGTTTCAGCAGTTGGAGAGTAGTTTCAGCTTTTCCTTCATATCACTGCTAATATTTTTCCAGAATCCATTTTTCTCCGTGATGCTTCCAATACAATTTCCAATGACATTCTGTGCTTTCTTTCATTCTTTTCTTAACTTATCATGCCCTTAAAAACATCTTCATTCTGACATCTAATTTATCTCTGGTTCATCTCATATTTTAGAAAATATATGGTCTCTTCTGCTTCCATTGAAGCAGATTCTATCTAACATGTATATATGTTCTCTAAAGGCTTTTAAAATCATTTACTATCTCTATTCCTTGAGTGCTATAGTTACAACTTTTTAAAAATATATTTTAAAAGATGCTTAGATCGCATAAATGTTACACAACAATTACAGGGATTCCCATGTTCCCCACCTCCCACACCTCCCATACATCCCACATAAACATCTTTCATTAGTGTGGCACATCACCTGCAATGGATATATACATCCTGAGGTTTTGTCACTAAGCATGGACCATAGTTCACATTGTAGACCACACTGTCTCCCACACATTTCTGCATGTTATATGCTGATGTAAAATGGCCTATATCTGTCATTTTAATGTCACTCAGGATAATTCCCAAGTCCTGAAAAAGCCCTTGTATTACAACTGCTTTTCCCTTCCCTGCACCAAAAGCATCCAGTGGCCATTGGCTAGACCTCACTGTTGTAATTTCTTCCATTGCTTGAATCACAATATGTCTACAACAGAATACCAGTAAGTAATCTCTAGTCCATAGCTCTTCCCCTAATCCTGAGGAGTTTGGTGTGGTGATGTCCATTCCACCTCCAAGTGAGAGGGGGCTTATATATCCCATGGATATGATGGATGGGCTTATCCTGCCTGCAGCTGCAGACACTCTCCATTTCCTGGGATGGCTGTTGTCCATCATCATCTCCTCACCAGGTGACTTGGGTGAGTCCATTGAGCTGTAGAGTAGGAGTTGCAGCTCTACCAAGATTCCTGGCACAGCTGGGACATGGGCAGGCCAAAGGCTCCAGTCTCTGGAAGCACACCTAGAAACTCCAGCACCACATATAGGTTTGAATAGAAGGGAATGATGGGTCATGTGCAGGGAGGACTTATTTGAGTCCAACTCTGTCACTCTCAGGAGTACAGATTCCAAAGTATAGCCCACTGATAAGGCATCAATCTATGGAGCTATCCCCCCTCATATAGGACCTGGGTGTCTCCAGAGCCCTCAGGAGCCCCTCTGTGTGGGTGAGATCCACTTTGGTGTTCTAGGAGATACTACTGAGGTGTGCATAAGCCTTACCTCTGGGATGACCTCCCGACTCTCTTTGAAATCTCTTAGCCACATGAACTCATTTGTCTTTAACATTTCCCCCTTTTATTCAAGTTTTTTTTCCCAATCATATTGCCAGATGCACTTGGTATTAACCCCTTGTTGCCAGGGAGGCTCATCCCTGGGAGACATGTCCCATGCTGGGGGGAAGGTAATGCATTCATATGCTGAGCTTTGCTCAGAGAGAGGCCACATTTCAGCAACAAGGAGGCTCTCAGTTGGCAACCCTTAGGCACCCCATAACAGTAGGCTAAGTTTCAATTACAAGAGCAAAGACTCATAAGTCTAGTCATAAATAACAAGAACCCATTGGTGGACCATCCTCCTTTTCCAGACACTGCCCCTACACCCAGGGAATGTCACTGCTCCCTTGGAAAATGTGGCAGAGCACGCCAGTCTGGGAATTCAGTATTCCTTCATTTATTGAGTGACTGTCCACTCACTGTGACCATGCTCCACCCCTTGATCAATTGAACAATTTTATATATCTTTCATGTATATTCAGGTGAACTTCCTCCCATGAAACTTCCATCCCAGACATCCCCCACCAATGATTCTCTGCTGCTCCCATTGTAACCCTTCTGTGATCTAAACCTTCCTTGAAGATGAAGCCTATATAATAGCCAAATACAATTAATAGGAAAATGAAATAATAATGATAAGCTTAAATGTAAGAGATAAAATACATGGAAACTCAGAGAAAAAAACTAAAAATAAAATAAAACTAAAGGATTGAGGCAGTCAAAAAAATGGGAAAAAACAAAAATTTTTCTAAAAATTATTATTTATTTTCCTTTTATCACTGCATTATTGGGTGTCCAGTCTGTACTTGGCAACTTCCCCTTCTCACTCCACAGTGTCTCCCAAATCTTCATTTAATTTTCGAAGAAGTTTTAGGTCACAGCAAAGTCACACACAGAATACTAGAGACTATCATATACCCAACCTCTTCCCCCTTTCCTCACCCCATATTAAAACCTTTTTTATGTGGATGGTAACATTGATATAACTGTTATACAGATAGTGAAAAATAACTACTAAATATTGTCAGTGTTTTCCAGTATAGTTTACAATTTAGATGGCACAGTTTAATAGTTTTTGATGATATTTACTATGTCTTGTGTCCATTACTGTAAGGTAATGGAAAATATTTCCCATGACCACGAAATACCCCATTTGATCTTTTCTGTTCCTTACTCCCCATCTCCCTGGGGCACATGATGCCCCCATGTCTTGACTCATTGTATGACAAGATTCATAGTTACATGCAACAAGAGGTCTTGACATGTTGATTATCCTCCCCTATTAGGACCCACCCCTGCTCCTAAGAGACACCTACCTGTCTGTTTCTGAATGAATTGGTCCTCCCATAGATGGGGGTCCATCTTCTTCCCACTCACCGTGTGGGGCTCCACTACCCAATACAACACATTATGACAGGATGAACACTCACACACTCCCCAGAAGCCTACTCCAGATATGCCCCAACTTGAATAACCCCCCAACCTATGCCCTAAACCAGTGACACTACCTTGTCATATTGCCATAAGAGCATTCCCACTCCTGCACTTTCAACATCATACCCACAAATCCCATGTTCACCTAGCCCCCTCCCATCGCTCCCCCCAGTATACTGGGTATTCTAACCCACACTTCCTAATCTACCCACCTGTCAACCCTGCACCACCAAACCCAGGAACACCACCACCCATCTGCCCCATCCCCCAACATGCAACCACACTCTATCCCTTTACAATAGATTATGTCCATATGGGTGATGGTTCAAAGCCTGCTCTTCTCTTACTCTCCCTTGCTAACCTATCTTTCAGACAATGGTTCTCAGAGATTGCTCATTTTCCTCAATTCAAATCAGTGAGGTCATATACTGTTCATCCTTCAGTGCCCGGCTTGCTTAACTCAACATTAGCTCTTCAAGATTCATCCATGTTATTCTGTGTGTTAGCACTTTATTCCTTCCTACAGCTGAGTAATATTCCATTGTATGTATATATGACATTTTGTTTATCCATTCATCTGTTGATGGGCACCAGGGCTGATTCCAACTTTCGGCAATTGTGAACAATGCTGCCATGAACATTGGTGTGCATATATTTATTTGTGTCTTTGCTTTCAATTCTTCTGCGTATATACGCAGCGGTGGAGTCCTGGATTATATGAAAATCTATTGTTAGTTTTCTAAGGAACTGCCAAACTGTACTCCACAGTGCCTGGACCATTCCACAATTCCACCAGCAGTGGATGAGGGTTCCTATTACTCCACATCCTCTCCAACACTTATAGTCTGCTGTTTTTTAAAAGGCTGCCATTCTGATGGGTGTAAGATGGTATCTCATTGTAGTTTTGATTTGCATTACCCTAATAGCTAGCGATGTCAAGCATTTTTTCATGTGCTTTTCAGCCATTTGTAATTCTTCCTTGGAGAAGTATCTTTTCAGGTCACTTGCTCATTTTTTAAATGGATTGTTTGTCTTTTTATTTCTGAGGTGTAGGATTTCATTACATATGCAGGATATTAGGCTTCTATCAGATATATGTTTGCCAAATATTTTCTCCCATTGGGTAGGCTGCCTTTTTATTTTCTTGATAATGTCCTTTGAGGTGCAGAAGTTTTAATTTTGAGGAGATCCCATTTATCTATTTTTCCTTTTGCTGCTCATGCTTTGGGTATGAAGTTCATGGAACCATTTCCTATTACAAGGTCTTGTAGATACTTCCCTACATTATCTTCCAAGGTCTTTATGGTTTTGGCTCTTATATTTAGATCAACGATCCACTTGAATTGATTTTTGTATAAAGTGTGAGATGGTTTTCCTCTCATTCTTTGGATATGGATATCCAGTTCTCCAAGCACCACTTGTTAAAGAGGCCATTCTCTCCCAACTGAGTGGGCTTGGTGGCCTTTTCAAATATCAGATGACTGTATATGTGAGGAGCGATATCAGAACACTCAATTCTATTCCATTGGTTCATATGTCTATCCTTGTGCCAATACCATGCAGTTTTGAGCACTGTACCTTTGTAATATGATTTAAAGTCAGGTAATGTGATACCTCCAACTTCATTTTTCTTTTTCTATCTGTCTTTGTTGATTCGGGGCCCCTTAACTTCCAAATATATTTTGTAGTTAGTTTTTTCAGTTCCTTAAAAAATTCAGTGTTGATTTTTATTGGGATTGCATTAAATCTGTAGATTAGTTCAGGTGGGATAGACATCTTGATGATGTTTAGCCTTCCTATCCATGAACAGGGAATATTCTTCCAATTATTTAAGTCTTCTTTGATTTCCTTTAACAGTGTTGTGTAGTTGTCTGTGTATAAGTCCTTTATATCTTTAGTTAAATTTATTCCTAGACATATAATTCTTTTAGTTACTATTGTAAATGACATTTTTTTCTTGATTTCCTCCTTAGATTGCTCATTATTGGTGTACAGAAAGGCTACTGATTTTTGAGCATTGATCTTTTAGCCTGCAATATTACTGAACTCCTTTATAAGTTCTAGAAGCTTTGTTGTAGATTTCTCAGGGCTTTCTATGTATAGGATCATGTCATGTGCAAATAATGAAATTTTTACTTCTTTTCCTATTTGGATGAGTTTTATTTCTTTTTCTTGCCTCAGTGCTCAAGCAAGTACTTCTAAGGCAATGTTAAATTGGAGGGGTGATAGTGCTCATCCTTGTCTTGTTCCCGATCTCAGAGGGAAGGCTTTTAGGATTTCACCGTTGAAGATGATGTTAGCTTTGAGTTTTTTATATATACCCTTTATCATATTCAGAAAGTTTCCTTCTATTCCTATCTTTGCAGTGTTTTTTCAGGAAAGAGTGCTGTATTTTGTCAAATGCTTTTTCTGCATCTATAGAGATGATCATGTGATTTTTTTCTTTCAATCTGTTTATGTGGTGTATTACATTGATTGATTTTCTTATATTGAACCATCCTTGCATACCCTGGATGAAACCCACTTGGTCATGGTGTATAATCCTTTTGATATGTTGTTGAATGCAATTAGCAAGTATTTTGTTGAGGATTTTAGCATCTAGGTTCATTAGAGAAATTGGTCTGTAATTTTCCTTTCTTGTAGTATCTTTGCTTGGTTTTGGTATTAAGGTAATGTTGGCATCATAGAATGAGTTAGGCAATATTCCTTCTATTTCTATTTTTTGGAAGAGCTTAAGTAGAATTGGTGTTAGCTCTTTCCAGAATGTTTGGTAGAATTCAGCTGTGAAACCATCTGGTCCTAGGCTCTTCTTAGTTAGGAGGTTTTTGATGACTGAGTTTATCTCTTTAATTGTAATTGGACTATTGATTTCATCAATTTCTTCTTTCATCAATGTAGGCTATTTGTGAGTTTCTAGAAATTTTTCCATTTCCTTTAAATTATCATTCTTGTTGGTATATAATTTTTCAAAGTATCCTCTAATGATACTCTTTATATCTGTGGGGTCAGTAGTGATATCCCCTTGCTCATTCCTTATTTTGTGTATTTGCATCTGTTCTGCCTTTTTCTTTGTTAGTCTGGCTAAGGGTTTGTCAATTTTATTGATCTTCTCAAAGAACCAGCTTTTGGTTTTGTTTCTTTTTTCTAGTGCTTTCTTATTCTCTATTTTATTTAGTTTGCTCTAATCTCTGTTATTTGCTTCTTTCAACATCCTTTAGGTTTAGTTTTTTGTTGTTTTTCCAATTCCTCCAAGTGTGCAGTTTGCTATTCAATTTTAGCTCTTTCTTCTTTTTTAATATATGTGTTTATGGCTATGAACTTCCCTCTCAGGACAGCTTTCGCTGCATCCCATAGGTTTTGATTTGTTGTGTTGTCATTTTCATTAGTTTCAAGGTAGTTACTGATTTCTTTAGAGATTTCCTCCTTGACCCACTGTTTGTCTAATAGTATATTGTTTAACTTCCATATCTTTGTGCCTAATCTCTTTCTCTGGCCCTTAGTGATTTCCAATTTCATTCCATTGTGGTCAGAGAAATTACTTTGTATAAACTCAATCTTTTTTCATTCACTGAGAGTTGTTCTGTGGCCTAGCATGTGGTCATTCTTGGAGTATGATCCATGTGCACTTGAGAAGAATGTAAATCTTGCTGTATTTGGGTGTAGTGTTCTGTATATGTCTATTAGGTCCAGGTCTTCTAATTTATTGTTCAGAGTCTTTGTTTCTTCATTGATTCTCTGTTGAGATTTTCTGTCTAATGCTGATAATGGTGTATTAAAGTCCTCCACTATAATTGTAGAGGCATTTATGTGTCCACTTAGTTTTTCCAGAGTTTGCCTCATGTATTTTGGGGCACCCTGATTAGGTGCATAAATGTTTATGATTGTTCTCTCTTCTTGAAAGATTACCCTTCTTACTAAAAATAGGGTCCATCTTAGTCTCTTACAATACTTTTGCATTTAAAGTCTATTTTGTCTGATATTAGAATAGTTACTCCTGCCCTTTTTTGGCTATTGTTTTCTTGTAAAAGTGTTTTCCAGCCATTCACTTTCAGCCTCCTTGAATCCCTGGGTCAAAGGTGGGCTTCTTGTAGACAGTCTATAGATGGATCTTATATCCTTATCCCTTCTGCCAATCTGTTTCTCTTGTGTGGTGAATTTATTCCATTAACATTCAGTGTTATTACTTGCAATGAATTTCTTACTTCAGCCATATTTTCTTTGGGTTAATGTTTTGTCATATGTTGTTTTGCTTCTGTTTTTGTCTTTTTAGTATTTTTAAACCCTCATCCAACTCTCCCTCCCCTGTTTTTTCCTTTCAACTTGTAGAACTTCCTTTAGAATTTCTTGAAGTGCAGATTTCTTATTGGCATTCTCTTTTAATTTCTGTTTATCTGTGAATATTTTTAACTCTCCATCATTTTTGAATGCCAGTTTTGCTGGATAGAGAATTCATGGCTGGAATTTTTTTTTCTTTTAGTACTTTGTCTATGTCATACCACTGTCTTCTTGCCTCCATGGTTTCAAATGAGAAATCAGCACTTAATCTTATTGTGCTTCCCTTGTATGTGATGGTTCTCTTTTCTCTTGCTGCCTTGAGTATTTTCTCTTTGTCTTGAGCATTGGACATTTTGACAAATATATGTCTCTTTTCCTTGAGCAGTGGACATTTTGACAAATATATGTCTTGTTGGCCTGTTGGTATTTATTCTCTTTGGGGTGTTCTGTGCTTCCTGGATCTTCATGTCCATCTCTCTCATTAGGGTTAGGAAGTTTTCAGCAATTATTTCCTTCAACAGTCCTTCTGTTCCCTTTCCCCTCTCTTCTCCTTTTGGGATGCCCATAATGTGTATGTTTGTGCATTTTGTGTTGTCAGTTAAATCCCTGAGGCCCTGCTGGATTTTTCCTATCTTTTTGTCTATCTGTTCTTCTATCTGTTTGATTTCAGATGTATTGTCTTCCACATCACTAATTCTTTCTTCTGCCTATTCAAATCTGCTGTTATGTGAATCCAGCATATTTTTGAATTCTTGGATTGTGCCACTGATCACCATCATATCCGTTATCTTTTTATGTATGCTTACAATTTCTTCAGTATGTTCTTCTAGTGTCTTCTTAATATCCTTAATCTCTTAATCTCTTCCTTCACGTCATTAATTAGGTCCATGATATTTGTTTGGAAAACTTTGATTAGTTGTTCTATGTTCTGCATCTCTTCCTAATTTTTAGTTTGTTCATTGGACTGGTCTGTGTCTTCCTGTTTCTCAGTGTGGTTTGTAATTTTTTGTTGTCCTCTAGTCATCATTTTATCTTGATGGGTTTATTCAGTTGATTAGCTTCTCTCTCTGTTCTAGAGTTTTATTTAGCTGGTGCTTCTGTGTGTGTGTTAATTTTTCTCTTTGACACTTTTTCTTCTTATTTTATTTCCTTGCTTCTTTCTATGTTCCCTTGAAGGCAAAAGATTAGGGCCAGAGGAATTGAAAGATGTGAGAAAGGAAGAAAGATAATAATAATATTGATAAAAGTTAGAAAAGGGTCCGTATAAGACTTAGTGAAATGAATTTTAACTCATGTAGGCAGTGTACATTAATAGGAAAAGAAATGTATACCTACAATGGACTGGGAAACCAAATAGAGGAATATATATATGATTTAGAAGGCTAGAATGATGAGGAGAGAGAGAAAGAGTAAATAAAGGGCTGAAATGAAAAAGTTAATATTAATAAAAAATGAAGAAAACAGAATAGATAGAATAGAAATTGACATTCTTAAGTTTTGGGCTAATGGAAAAACGTGGTATGCAAGAAACATAACAGAAAGCAGATGGCAGAAACATGAAGGAAGGAAAAGAGATAGTGTTGGGAGGCAAAATCTATATAGACAGAGAAAGGGAAATCACTGAAAAGAAGCACAGCAAAGGAGAGACAAACTAGCAGCACTTAATTTTAAAAAAAGAAAAGAAAAAAGTAGGGTGGGTGGAAAGAGGAAAGAAAAGCAAGAGACAACAAATAAACAAAGAAAACCCAAACAATCACATAAGCAAACAGTCAAACAAAGCTCAGGAAGAACCGTGTTCCTCCCTGGGCCCTTGTGGAACCTCTCAGCCTGCTTGTGTTCATCAATCAATTGCCCTACAAGGTTCTAGCTGCAGGTTTTGAGGTAGAGTTTAGCTATTAAACTAAATTAAAAAGAAATATTCTTTTTATTTTTTAAAGTGACTGTCTTCTTTTTCTTTTTTTTTGGATGTAAAAGGACACAAAAGAAGTCCTCTTGTAGACCACCCCTGTATTAGTCAGCCAAAGGGGTGCTAATGTGAAATACCAAAAATGGGTTGGTCTTTATAAAGGGTATTTATTTGGGGTAGAAGTCCACAAATACCAGGCCATAAAGCGTTAAGTTTCTTCTCTCACCAAAGTCCATTGTCACGTGTTGGAGCAAGACAGCTGCTGGCGTTTGCCAGGGTTCAGGCTTCTGGGGTTCCTCTCTTCCTGGGGCTGCATTTCTCTCCAGGCTTAGCTCTTGTTTCCTCCACAAGGTCAGCTGTAGACGATCAGGCGAACGGCTTGCTTCTCTTCTCCTGGGGCCTTCTTTCCAACATCAAAACTGCTTCTCAAAGGACTGCTTCAACTGTCCTTTGCCTTGCCTTTTATATTCGATTCTCCACCCACCAAGGGGTGGGGCTCAACGCCCTAATCCTAACCTAATCATGCCCAGATTAACAGATCAGTTTACAAGCATGATTCAATTACATTTTTGGAATTCATAATTACATCAAACTGCCACAACCCCCTTCACCAAGGGGACTCTAATTAGACTCATGGAAACTAATCAAGCACTTCCCACTTCCTGGCCTCCCCAGGGAAGCTGAAGCTCTGTTACTTGTCTGAGCAGAATGATAAAATTGGCTGACTCCGCCCCCTCTGTTGCCAAGACTCAGTGTCACTGGGCTGCTGGGTAAATCAGGCTTCCTAAGTAGATTTGCCTCTCCCCTCAGCCTGGTGCTGCTTCAAGCCAGCTATTTTGTTCCCCAAAGCTGCAAGGGGTTCCAGGCAGCCAAATCCACTGAAAGGAAACCCCTCTCATCCCTTCACTAGAACCCTCCCACTCTCAGAGATCACTACCTCTCACTGGGTTGCCACTGGGAGTCACAGCTCAAACAACCTTTTTCCCTGAGGGTGGGGCTCAGCCATCTGTGTTAACCACCACAGGCAGGGGAAAAACTCACAAATATGTCCTGAGCAATCCATACTGTCCAGTTCCCTCCAGATAGATGTCCCCAAAGTTCTCGTTCCGTGCGCCCACAGCACAGTCCCTCGGGCAGGACCCTGTCCCCAATCAGCCATCCTCAGAAAGCAAGTCAGCGAGTGCCCTCCTAAACCAACACCATCTTGCCTCTCTCATTGTAGTTTGGTTTGCATTTCCCTAATAATGATGTTAAGCATCTTTTCATGACATTTTAACCATTTGTATTTCCTCTTTGGAAAAGTATCCATTCCAAATCCCTTTCCCATTTTTAAAAAAGGTTTATTTGTGTTTTTATTTTTGAGATGTGGGATTTCTTTATATATACTGGATATTAGACAATCATCAGATAAATGATTCCCAAATATTTTCTCCTGTTGAGTAGGTTAACATTTCAATTTCTTAACAAACTCCTTTGAAGCACAAAAGTTTTAATTCTGAGGAGGTCCCATTTATCTACTTTTTCTTTATTGCTCATGTTTTGGGTGTAAAATTTATGAAAACTTTTCCTACTAGAAGATCTTGTAGATGGTTCCCTGCAATATCTTCCAGGAGATTTATCATCTTGTCTCTTATATTTAGGTCTTTGATCCATGTTGAGTTACTTTTTGTATGGGGCATTAAGTGAAGATCCTCTCATTCTTTTGGA
The DNA here is from genome assembly GCA_026826555.1 of Tolypeutes matacus. Classification (NCBI taxonomy): domain Eukaryota; kingdom Metazoa; phylum Chordata; class Mammalia; order Cingulata; family Chlamyphoridae; genus Tolypeutes; species Tolypeutes matacus. Next base: position 164,875 of record JAKSZT010031418.1, on the reverse strand, counting down.
TATGGGTATCCAGTTATTCCAGCACCATTTGCTGAGGAGGCCATTCTGTCCCATTTGAGTGGGCTTGGTGACTTTGTCAAATATTATTTGACCATGTATGTGTGGATTTATACAAAAATATCAATTTGGCCTTAATTGTCATTACGTCTATCCTTGTGCCAATACAGTTTTGACCACTGTAACTTTGAAGTATGTTTTAAAGTCAGTTAGCATGATTCCTCGAATTTCATTTATTATTTTTTTCAAAATGTTTTTCACAACTTGGGGCACCTTGCCCTGCCAAATAAATTTCGTAATTGGCTTTTCCAGTTCAGTAAAAAAAAAAAAAAAATGCTGTTGTAATATTTGTTAGGATTATTGTTACTTCTCTAAATCAATTTGGTTGGGACAGACATCTTAATGATGTTTAGTCTTCCAATCCATGATTGTGACATATTCTTCCATTTATATAGGCCTTCTTTGATTTCCTTTAACAATGTTGTGCTATTTTCTGTGTACAAGACTTTTACATATTTAGTTAAGCTTATTCCTAGATATTTGATTCTCTTAGTTTCTATTGTAAACAGAATTTTTTTCTTTATTTCCTCTTCACATTGCTCATTATTAGTGTATAGAAATTCTGCTGACTTTTGTGTGTTGATCTTATATCCTTGTCAATTTACTGAACTTATTTATTAGCTCTAGAAGCTTTCTTGTAGATTTTCAGGATTTTCTATGTATAGGATCATATCATCTACAAATAGTGAAATTTTTACTACTTCCTTTCCAACTTAGATCACTTTTATTTCTTTTTCTTGCCTATATGCTTGAACAAGTACTTCTAACCCAATGTTAAATAAGAGCATTAACAGTGAGCATCCTTTACTTGTTCCAGATCTTAGAGTGAGAGCTTTTAGTATTTTACAATTGAGTATGATGTTAGCTGTGAGTTTTTCATATATACTCTTTATCATGTTGAGGAAGTTACTCTCTATTCCTATCTTTCAAAGTGTTTTTATCAAGAAAGGATACTGTATCTTGTCAAATGCTTTTTGTGGTCAATACAGATTATCATGTGATTGTTTTCTTTCAATCTGTTAATATGGTATTGATTGATTTCATTATGTTGAGCCCTCTTCCTTGCAGACCAGGTATAAAATCCACTTGATCATGGTGTATAATTCATTTGATGTGTTGTTGAATATGATTAGCAAATATTTTGTTGAATATTTTGGCATCTACATTGATTGGAGATTAGTCTGTAGTTTTTGTGTTTTTTTTCTTGTGGCATCTATGTGGATTTGGTATTAGGGTGCTGTTGGCATGATAGAATGAATTAGGTAATGTTCCCTCCAGTTGTATTTTTTGGAAGTGATTAACCAGGATTGGTTCTAATTCCTTCTAGAATGATTGGAAGAATTCACCCATTAAGTCATCTAGTCCTGGGCTTTTCTTGATTGGGAGGTTTTTGATGACTAATTCAATTTCGCTATTGTGATTGGTATGTTGAGTTCTTCTATTTCTTCTTTCATCCATATAGATGTTTATCTAGAAATTTGTCCATTTGAACTAACTTATCCACATTATTGGCATACAATTTTTCAAAACATCCTCTTAAGATTCTCTTTACTTCTGTGAGATCAGTGGTGATACCCCTTCTCTTATTTTTTATTTTATTTGCATCTTCTCTGTTTTTCTTTCCTAGTCTAGCTAAGATTTTATCAATTTTATTAATCTTCTCAAAAAACAGCTTTTGATTTCATTACTATTTTGTAGTTTTTTAAATTCAATTTGATATAGTTCTGCTCTAATCTTTGTTATTTTATTCTTTCCATTTGGCTTGGGATTCATTTTTTGTTCTCTTTCCTAGTTCCTCCAGGTGTACAGTTAGACCCTTGATTGTATATCTTTCTTCTTCTTTAATATAAGTATGTATGGCTATAAATATCCCTCTCAGCACTGCTTTAGCTGCATCTCATGATGTGTTGTGTTCTCATTTTGATTCTTTTTGAGGTAGATATTGATTACTTTTGCAATTTCCTCCTTCTCCCACTGAATGTTTAACAATGTGTTGCTTAAATTCCATATTTTTGTGCCTATTCTGGTTCTCTTCCCCCTATTAATATATAGCTTCATTCAGTTGTGCTCAGAGAAATTACTTTGTATAATTTCAGTCTTTCATTGAGACTTATTCTGTGACCTAGCCTGCAGCTTATCATGGTGTTGATCCATGTAGGCTTGAAAAAAATGTATATCCTGCTATATTTGCGTGTAATATTCTGTATGTGTCTATTAGATCTAGTTCCTCAAATGTATTATTCAAGGAGTCTGTTACTATATTAACCCTCTGTAGAGATTTTTGTCTAATGGTGTAATGATGTAATAAAATCCCTCATTGTAATTGTAGAGGCATCTATTTCTCCCCTTAGTGTTTCCATTGTTTGTCTCCTGTATTTGAGGCATACTGTTTAGGTGAATAAATGTTTATGATTGTCCTTTCTTCTTGATAGATTACCCCTTTTATTACTATATTGTGCCCTTCTTTGTCTCTTACAGTAGTTTTGCATTTAAAGTCTATTTTGTCTAATATTAGTGTAGCTATGTCCACCCTTTTTTAGATATTATTTGTGTGTAAAATAGTTTTCCAACATTTTACTTGCAACCTCCTTGTGTCCCTTGATCTAAGGTGAGTTTCTTGTAGACAACATACAGATGGGTCATATTTCCTCATCCATTCTGCTAATATTTGTCTTTTGATTGAAGCATTTAATCCATTAATATTCAATGTTATTATCAAGGCATTACTGACAGACATTTTTTTTCTAGGTTTAAATATGTCATATTTTGTTTTTATTTCTCTTTCTATACTTTAGTTACTCTTACTAATAATCTTCCTTCCTACAATCTCCTCCAAACCTTTCTCTCCTGTTTTGTTTTTCCTTTCAACCTGCAGAGCTCCATTTAATATTGCTTGAAGGGCAGGACTCTTGTTGACCTCTCTCTTAATTTCTGTTTATGTGTGAACATTTTGATCTCTGTCATTTTTGAATGTCAGCTCTGTTAGATACAGAATTCTTGGCTGGCAGTTTTTCCTTTTAGCATTAGCACTTTAACTATATCATACCACTGCCTTCTCACTTCCATGGTTTAAGATAAGAAATCAGTGCTTAATCTTATCTAGCTTCCTTTGTATGTGATGGATCTCTTTTCTCTTGCTGATTTCAGTATTCTATCTTTGTCTTGGGGATTTGACACTTTGATAAATATATGTCTTGGGGTAAGCCTCTTAAGATTTATACTGTTTGGAATGTGGGGCACTTTCTGGATATGTATATCCATGTCCTTCAAAAAAGGGGGAATTTTCAGCCATTATTTCTTCCAACACACCTTCTGCCCCCTTCCACCTCTCTGCTCCCTCTGGGATGACTATAACGCCTATGTTTATACATTTTGTATTGCCCATCAATTCACAAAATATTTCTTGAATTTTTTCCATCATTTTATCTATTTGTTCTACTCTCTGTGCAATTTCATATATATTTTTTGATGTTACTAATTCTTTTCTCTGCTTGTTCAAATCTGCTGTTATATTCTTTTTACCGTATTTTGATTTCTTGCATTGTGTCATTCATCACCATCAGATTTGTTATCTTTTTATGTATGTTTAAAATTTCTTATGTTCCCCCAGTGTCTTCTTAATATCCTTCATCTCTTCCTTCACTTCAATAAGTTGATTCATGGTATTTGTTTGGACATCTTTCATTAGTTGTTCTATGTTCTTCATCACCTCTTGTTTTTGTTTGTTTGTTTGTTTGTTTGTTTTTTGTTAGACTGGGCCATGTCTTCCTGTTTCTTAGTATGACTTGTAGATTTTTGCTGGTGCCTAGTCATCTGTTTATCTTGATGGGCTTATTCAGATGGTTAGCTTCTTTTCTATTCTCAGGTTTTATTTTGTTTTGTTTTGTGTTGTGTTGTGTCCTCTTTGACACTTGGTTCCACTTATTCTATAACCTTGGAGTTGTTCATTTTTCCCTGAAGAAATTTTAAAACCATAGAAAAGAAAGAAGAAGAGAAAAAGAATAATATTATTATTATACTAATATGTATATAATATATTTTAATGCAATAAAAAAAAGAAGAGGTAAACATTTGTAGCTCATGTGGTTGAGTGCCTGATTCCCCTATTTGAGGTCCTGGGTTCAATCCCCTGTACCTCTTGGAAAAAAAAAAAAAAGAAATTAGAAAAAGAACCATAAAAGAGTCAGGAAAAAAATAAGTACTATAAATGAAAAATCATAAAAAAATACAAAAGCATAAGAATAAAAATGGTGGAAAAAAATGAAACTAGAAAAAATAAAACTAGAAAAAAATAGAATATAAAAGACCAGAAAGATGATAAAAGATAAGGGGGGGGAAAGTACAAACAAGAGAAGGTGGAATGAAAGAAAACCAATGGAACAGGGGACAATGAAAGAAAGGAAAGGACTAAAAAGAAACTAAGGGAAAAAGAAGGAAAAGAAAAAAGGAAATAAAGAATAAAATAAAGAATAAAAGTAGAATACTAAAAATTTAAAAATTAAAAACAAATACTAGTAAGAAATATGCAACCTGAAAAAAAAATTTGTCTATAAGTTCCCTATCACAAGGTGCCATCTGGATGCCTGACAACGTGCTGGATTATTCTTTGGATCCCTTCTGTTAAGCAGTACCAAGGATGAACAAGGAACCTAATAGATGTGAAGCAGGCATTCATATACTGAGCTACACTTCTCCACAGGTTAGTTACACTTCTGAAATTTTATCTGCTTCTTCCTTTCCTCAAGACCCTTAGGTAAAATGGGCTTCTAACAGTTTGCCAGCTATCTCTCCTGGCTTCCTTCTTTCCAGGACTGTTAGGTGCCTGTTAGCCCTCTTCCTCACTTATGTATTTCCTCTCTCTCCCAGGGTGTGTGGGCATGGCAGCCTGCCTGATTCCATCCCCCTGCACTCTCCTTGGTGTCATTTCAGCACTGACCAGGGCCTTTAATTTTATTTTATTTCCTCCCTCTGTTCTGTTTGCCCTATCTCCCCTCCCACTTTTATTAATACTTCTCTCTCTCTCTGAATTTGCTGGGTGCCTGTTCCACATATTTGCCCTTCAGTGCCCTCAAGAATGGGTCACCTGTAACCTCCACTCCTGTGCTGAATACAACTGAGATTCAAAGTGGGTTCAGCTGGTCAAATGCACTAAGAGAAAATACTCTCTGGCCTCCTCCAGACTCCTTTTCTTCTCAGGGAGGAGGACTATTTTTCCCTCCGTTAGTTGCAGTGAGCCAGGGATTTTACCAAGGCTATTCTCCTTGATGGTGGAAGATATGTGCCCTTCCAAGCTGCAGGGGCAAGAAATTCATGGTTTTCCTTTGGCCTCTTTGTTTGTCTGTCCTTCTCCCACCTGGATGATTCACAGCACTCTCTTGGTCTGCAGATCCCTAAAGCAGGTCCCTTGGATAGCTTTTTGCCCTTCCTCCTTTGCTTTTGTGAGAGAGTTGAGCCTTGTCTAGCTACTCCCATGCCATCTTCCCAGAAGTCCTGTAATATTTTTTAGATACTTCGTATCAAATAGTATACTGATGAAAAACTAGAGTTTGGTTTTCTCTCTCTTAAAATAAAGTTTTCTTGGATTACCAGTCTGTTCTTGCTAAGAATTTGTAAAGAATTTTTTCCACTGAATAATCAATGTAAAAGACAGAATCTATATTTTATCAGAATACATTCTTATATTTCATTTTAAACTTATCATGTCCTTAAATCTTTAAAAAATATTTTTAATCAACATTTACCTCCTATATATACTTTTAAAATATTTTATCATTTTGATTAAAGAAGAACACCAAATTTTGTTTCACAGTGACCTATTATCCTACTTAACAAACTGTTCAAACTTCCTGATAACTTCTGTAATTTTTCTTCTCAAATAAAATGCTAAATAATTTGTTTTTTATTTCAAATTGTCCTTGGAATTTTCCAGAAGGCCCTCAGACAATCAGAAAAAAATCTACTCTTTCACCTTGTAAAAAAAAAGTGCCAGCAATAGCTTTACTTTATATACAATAAATTGCATAGAAATTTTTTGAATTAAACGAGATTTTCTAATCTTTTGTTAGATTTATATAAAGTGTTATATATGTATACAGATATATTCCAGGAATTATAAAAATTTCCTAAAATATTGCCAATATCCTTACTTTCCATAATATTCCCTAATTCTAATCTACCTCATATTATGCAACAGTATAATGTTGCCAGACATAATTGTAGTTATTCTTAAAAATATGTTATATGCCACACAAACAATCAAATTTCCTCTCACATCTTTGCTCTTGTAAATGAGACTTAGCCTGCAGTTGTGGGGTGCCTAAGGGTTGCCACCTGAGAGCCTCCTTGTTGCTCAAATGTGGCCTCTCTCTAAGCCAAACTCAGCATATGATTGCATTACCTTCCCCGCAACGTGGGACATGACTCCCGGGGATGAGCCTCCCTGGCAACGAGGGATTAATACCAAGTGCCAACTGGCAACACAACTGGAAAAAGACCTTGAATAAAAGGGGGAGATGGTGAAGACAAATGAGTTCAAGTGGCTAAGAGACTTCAAAGAGAGTCGGGAGGTCCTCCCAGAGGTAACTCTTACACACACCTCAGTAGGAGCTCATAGAACATCTAAGTGCCTATCACCCCACTCATTGGGGTTCCTGAGAGCTCCGGAGACACCCTGGTCCTATATAAGGGGGGATAGCCCCAGAGACTGATGCCTTATCAGTGGGTTCTATTTTGGAATCTGTGCTCCTGAGAGTGACAGAATTAGACTCAAATAAGTCCTCCCTGCACATGGTTCACCAGTCCCTTCTATTCAAACCTATATGTGATGCTGGAGTTTTTAGGTATACTTCCAGAGACTGGAGCCTCTCGCCTACCTATGTGCCAGGTGTGCATGAAATCTAGGTGGTGCTGCAACTCCTACCCTACAGCTCAATGGACTCATCCAAGTCACCTGGTGAGGAGACAATGATGGGAAATGGCCATCCCAGGGAATGGAGAGGGCCTGCATCTGCAGGCAGGATCATCCCATCCACCATATCCATGGGATATAAGCCCTCTCTCACTTGGAGTTGGAGTGGACATCACCATCCCAGTCCCCTCAGGATTGGGGGAAGATCTATGGACTAGAGTGGACTTGATGGTATTCTCTTGCTCACATATGGTGATTCTAGCAATGCAAGAAATTATAACAATGAGGTGGAGCCAGTGGCCACTTGACAGTTTTGGGGTAGGGAGGGGATGAGCAGTTGAAATACAGGGGCTTCTTTGGGAGTTGGAGGTTATCCTGAGTACTGTTGTGGCAACGGATGTAGGCCATTTTAAATCAGCACACACCACTCAGACCTGAGTGGGAGAGAGGGTGGTCTACAGTGTGAACTGTGGTCTATGGTTGGTGGCAAGGCTCCAGGATGTGTAAGTTCATTGAGGGTGGTGGGCCACACTGTGGGAGATGTTTGTGTGGGATGTGGTGGGAGGTGTGGGAGGTGGGCAACATGGGAATCCCAGTAGGTTCCGTGTAATATTTTGGGTAATCTAAGAACCTCTTAAAATATATGTATATATATATATATAAATAACATTTTTGTAAGCAAATACACATATATGTATATATATTTATATATCATTTTGCAAATGTTTGTATGTATTGTGAGAATTTTGATTTTTACCCATAATAAAAAAAAAAAAATTCCTCTCACATTATTTTATAACTAACACTCATTAGATTTTCACTTTTATAAAACAGCCATTTTTTTTCTTTTGTGTTTTAAGTTTTTGTAATCCACAGGTAATTTTATGTATGTTTGCTTGTTTTATTCTAATGTTTTTTCTGCAAATACTTGCAATCAGTTACAAGTCAGAATACTTCATCTTCAACTAAAAGTACTCTCTCCAAGACCTATGGAAAGACTATGCCAAATAATCTGGGGCACCAGCTTCTAATGACATTGTTAAAATAATTTTGAGACCATAGTATAGGGCTAACTCAAGATTTCCAGAAATCTAATGGGAAACTGAAGTCTTCATAAAATTGCTGACACAAGATGAGCAGAGCAAGATTAATTACCTAGGACTGAGTGAATTAATGAAAAATGATTATAGATTTTGTTTGAAATATTGCTGATATTTTAATGTTTTATCTTTTTAAAATATAAGAAATCCCTTTTGCTTTTCCCTTAAGCTATCTATAGCACCACAAAACTTACTGTTTTAGTTTCTTAGGATGCTCAAGAAAATACCATGAGATGAGTTGACATAAATGGTGGGAATTTATTAGCTTAAAGTTTTCAGGGTTAAAGAGTACAAATCAAGGTGTCATCAAGGTGATGCTTTCTCCCCAGAGACTGTGGCATTCTAGGGCTGGCTGCCAGTAATCCTTTTTCCTTAGTTTATTTGCATGGCAAGGCACATGGAAGCATTCTTGGTTTCTCCAATCTCTCCCAGTTACTGTTGATGCTTGCTTCTGGCTCTATCTCCCAGGTTCCAATGATGTTCTGCTTCTGGCTGCTCTGCCTGTGGTTTCTCTTTCTCAGAATTTAATTTTGCCTATAAAGGGCTCCAGTAATAAGATTAAGACACGTCCTAATTGTGGTGGGTTATTACTTAACTGAAGTAACCTCAACAAAAGTTCCTATTTACAATGGGTTCACACTTACAGGAATGGGATTAACTTTCATAACATGTTATTCTTAGGTATGCACAGTTCCAAACCAACATACTTAATGCCTAAGAACCTTCCTGCCTTTCAGCTCTCTTGTTACTCTAATGCGGCTTCCTCTAAGCCCCAAGTCTCTATAAATCTATAACTTTCTCCCATATAAAAAACATGACTTTCAGTTATGAGCCTCCCTGACACTGCAGGATAACCAGAAACTAAGTTATCAAGAATGCTTTCAGAGAAATATCTTGATCAATGGGGGAAATGTCAAAGTATACTATAGTAACTTATGCTGTGACTTAAAATGGAGTCAGAGCACTGCACAGAGAAGGCCTTATGCCACACACAAAACCTACATCCTGATGGGATAAGTGAAAACTAAGCAGTTAACAAAACCACTTCCTCTCTGAAAACAAAATATCTCTTTCTAAGGTCCTCATTTTAACCAATTTATGTTTTTTCTTCTTTTTCCCTTTAAGAACCTTTGCCTGACAGCCCCAACTTGGGACACAAGTTATGTTGCTACCTGAATCTGTGCCCCTGCCCCAAATTGCAATTCTAGAATCCCAAAAACATGCTTTTGTTGCTTTATGACTCAGTTTGTTATTTCTCAGTCAACACCAGGAACAAAAGGACAAATATTGTAGGCGCCCATATCAAATAATTAGTATATGCAAATTCATAGAAAAACTAGAATACAGGTTACCAGGGACATGGGTGGAGGTGGTGATGAGGAGGTTCTGTTTCAAATGATGGAAAAGCTTTTGCAATGGATGGTGGTGATAGTAGCATAACATAGTGGATGTAATTAGCAACAATAAATTATAAAATTGAAAGCATTAGAAATGGAAAATTTTAGGATGTATACATGCCTCCAGAATAAAACTTAAAAAAACAAAACAAAACAAAACAAAAAAAAACCAGAACTGTACAACACAAAGAATGGACCCTAACATAAATTATGGGCTGTAGTTAATATCATTGTAATAATATTGTTTCATCAATTGTAACAAAGGTAGAACACTAATACAAAATGTTAATAATAAGAAAAATTGTATGTTTGGGGTCTTATAAGAGAACTCTGCAATTTTTGGTTGACTTTTCTATAAACCTAAAATGTCTCCAGCAAAAATTTCAAATAATGCAAACAAAATATATCATATAAAAGAAAAATTTGAAACACCTAAAAATACTTACATTGATCCTGTAGATGTACCACCAATAATTCAATAACTCATTTTCAGGATATATTTTTATTGCACATTATTTGTTAACAGAAAATTTTGGAAAATATCTAAATCCCAAAACCTAGAGTATTAGTTAAGTAAACTTTGGCATGTTTAAACAGTGGTTTCATCTGCACATATTAGAAACGAAGACATATTCTCTGATCAATTGTAATGAAAGTACCACATTAATGCTAAATATAAACAGTTTTATATTTATTAAAATAATATTCATATGGGAATTCTGCATTTTCTACATGATTTCTTGTAAACCTAGACCTTCTCTAATACAAAACAATACAAAGCAAAATTAATAGGATACATGGGAGGAAGTTTATCTGGGCATACATAAAAGGTTTACAAATATGTTCAAATGTTTATGGGGAATTGCCACAGTGGTTAGAGATTCATACAACACCTGAAATAATATTAAATTCCCACCCTGGGAAGCTCTTCCACATTCTCTAATGGAACAGCAACAATCCCCCCAAGTATAAGCTCAATCACTAGTGAGGAAGGATGGTCCATTGATGGGCCTTGATATTGATGACTATGCTTATGAGTCTTTGCTCTTGAAGTTTCAACTTAGCTTAATGATGTAGGGTCCCTAAGATTTACCTCCTAAAAACCTCCTTCTAAGCCAATCTCACCATATAAATGAATTACCAACCTCCCAGCATGGGACATAAGTCTCAGGGATGAGACTCCATGGCACCAAGGGATTACTACCAAGCACTGGCTTGTGCTACAACTGGAAAAAGACCTTGAATAAAAGGGAGAAAAGGTGAAGACAATGAGTTTATAAGTCTAAGAGACTTCAAAGTGAGTCAGGAGGTTATCAGAGAGGGAACGCTCATGTGCATCTCAGCAGGATCTCATAGACTGCTAAAGTAGATACTACCTCAAATAGTGGGGCTCCTGAGTGCTCTGGAGACACCCAGGTCCTAGGGTCATGGCAGATAGCTCCAGAGTTTGGTGCCTTGCCAGTGGGCCCTGCTTTTCAGTCTGTGCTCCTGAATGTGACAGATTTGGACTCAGATGTGACTTCTATACACATGCTTCTTCTGTCCCTTTTATTTGAACATATAGTTGGTAATGGAGTTGGTAGGTATACATCCAAGAGACTGGAATCTCTGGGCTGTCTATATGCCAGCTGGGCCTTGAGCCTCAGTGTATATGCAACACCTACTCTCCAGTTCATTGAAGTCACCCAGGACAACTAACAAGGATGGACCTCCACACCAAGGAACTGAGAGAGTCTATAACTGCAAGCAAGAGAGTCCCATCCATCAGCCATATGGGATCGAAGTCCCCTCTCAATTAGAGGTGGAGTGGGCATCACTATCCCAGAATCCTCAGGATTGGATAAAATTTTATTGGATAAAATAAAATATGGACTAGAGTGGACTTACTGGTATTCTACCATAGACTTATTGTGACTCTAGCATGGAAAAACTTTTACCATGGTTGTGGAGGCAGATGCTGCAGGAGGTGCTGAAGTCAGGGAAAGGGAAAAAGAAGTGTAATATGGGGACATTTTCAGGACTTGGAGTTGTCCTGAATGACATTGCAATGACACATAGAGGCCATTATATATCCTGACATAACATATAGCATTGAGTAGGAGAGAGTGTAAACTATAGTCCATGCTTACTGGCTGTATTAGTCAGGGTTCTCTCGGGAAACAGAATCAACAGGAGATATCTGTCAATAATATGAGATTTTTTTTTTTTTTTTATTATGGGTAAAAATCAAAATTCTCACAATACATACAAACAGTTGTAAAATGATATATAAATATATATGCATATATGTGTATTTGCAATAATATGAGATTTTAAAAGAGTCTCTCGTGTGACCGTGGGGATGCATGAGTCCAGGTTCCGCAGGCAGGCTGCAAACCAGGGGCTCTGATGAAAGTCTGATGAAAGGTCCTTGATGAGTTTCTGGGAGAAGTTGGCTGTCCAATGAAGAGCTGGGAAATTCTCTCTGAATGTTGAAATAAATTTCCCTTTTAAGGCATTCAACTGATTGGATAAAAGTATCACCCATTGATGATGCAATCTCCCTGATTGATGTAGATGTAATCAGCCATCCATGCAGTAAACTCACTGGTGATCAAAGTCCATAAATGATCTTGTATTACAATTAGTCCAGTGCTTGCTGGACTTAACACCTGGACACAATTACCTGGCAAAGTTGACACATTAGCCTAACCATCACAGTCCACCACTTGTCAACTTGGCAATCACACATGTTACCCTAAACCATACTTAGTCTCTAAGTAAAAACAATAACAGACAAGAATACATATATATTTCTGCCTAACAATGTTCAACTCCCCTGCATACAACCAGAAACACATTAATTCCCCACAGAACAGAGTGCAAGTCCTTGGGTCATATTCACTCTTAAACTTGACATCCTTAAATATTGTGATATGGAATTAATACAACTTTTCATATAATCGGGGAAAAGTTGGGGAAGAAAACAAAGAAAATCATTTTGTGTACATATACAATCATACTCATAACGAAACAAGGAAGAAGGGTTCAAGACTATTGCAGTCCATGTTTCTGTAACTGGTCACATGGTCAAAGTTCATATTTATCACTACCTTCTTCCACTACCCATTCCATGTTCCCATTACCTTCAACAAGCACTTCAGCTGGCCATGGTTCTTTGCCTGGTGGGGTGACCCAACCTTTCATTCCCGAAGATTCTGGGCCATTGTTAGTCTTGCTTGAATTGGTTTGTTGCAATTTTCCATTGACTTTAATCACAGGACATGGCAGTACTAGGAGAGGCCCTAGAGGATCTCCTGTATTCCAGGCAAACTCTTCTTTACCCCCATTATGTAGATGTAGTCCTATTTCCCCTTGATAGTCAGGATCAATCACCCCAGCCAGTATAGTAGTTCCCTTCTTTGCCTGTTGATTCACAGCTAAGAGGAGCCCAAAGTGGCCAGGTGGCAGTCTTAACTTCCAGTTCAATGGAATCATTGTTATGTTCCCTGGTGGCAGCACTCCTCCTTTTGGGACTAAAACCTGTAGACCAGCAGAGCTTAAGGTTGCAGAGACAGGAAGCAAAAATTTTCTTAGTGGGTCACTAGGGGTAACAGTGAGTGGTGCCATTCCCATTTCCACCTCTTGATTCCTGGACCCATGAATCTTGGTTATGGGAGAAACAGCACCATAGAGAGGATGCTGATTCAGAGCAAACACAGCCTCCTGGAGAACACTGCCCCAGCCCTGCATGGTATTGCCACCTAGTTGCTGCCGTAATTGATTCTTCAAAAGGCCATTCCACAGTTCTATTAATCCAGCTGCTTCAGGGTGATGAGAACATGGTAAGACCAGTGAATTCCATGGGCACATGCCCATTCCCATACATCATTTGCCTGTGAAATGGGTTCCTTGATCAGAAGCAATGCTGTGTGGAATGCCATAGTGGTAGATAAAGACATTCGGTAAGTCCACAAATGGTAGTTTTGGAAGAAGCATTGCATGCCAGAAATGCGAACACATAGCCAGAGTATGTGTCTATTCTAGTTAAAACAAATCACTGCCCCTTCCATGGTGGAAGTGGCTCAATATAGTCAACCTTCCACCAGGTAACAGGCTGGTCACCTCAAGGAATGGTGCCATATCGGGGACTGAGAGTGGGTCTCTGCTGCTGGCAGCCTTGGTGAGGGGAAGTCCATGTTGCTGAGCCCGTGCATAATCTCCATCCCTACTTCTATGGCCACTTTGTTCATGAGCCCATTGGGCAATGACAGGAGTGGCTGGGGAAAAAGGCTGAGCATTAGCCACAGAGTGGGTCATCTTATCCACTTGATTATTAAATTCTTCCTCTGGTGAGCATTCATGTGGGACACAAATATGTCCATGTTTTTTGCCCCATCAGAAAGGTCTATCCACATAGCTCTTCCCTAGACCTCCTTGTGACCAATTTTCCAATCATGTTCCTTCCAAGTCCCTGACCATCCAGCCAAACCATTGGCAACAGCCCGTGAATCAGTGTACAAACACACTTCTGGCCATTTCTTCTTCCAAGCAAAATGAACAACTAGATGCACTGCTTGAAGCTTTGCCCACTGGGAGGATTTGCCCTCACTGCTATCCTTCAAGGATGTCCCAGAAAAGGGCAGCAGTGCTGCAGCTGTCCACTTTTGGGTGGTACCTGCATATCGTGCAGAACTATCTGTAAACCAGGCCCGAGTTTTCTCATCCTTAGTCAACTGATTGTAAGGGACTCCCCAAGAGGCCAAAGCTGTGGGCTGGTAAAGAGAAGGTAACATGGCAGGGGTGGTGACCATGGGCATTTGGGTTACTTCCTCATGTAACTTACTTGTGCCTTCAGGACTTGCTCGAGCCCTATCTCATATATACCACTTCCACTTTATTATGGAGTGCTACTGTGCATGCCCAACTTTATGGTTTGGTGGGTCAGACAATACCCAGTTCATGATAGGCAGCTCAGGTCTCATGGTAACTTGATGGCCCATGTTTAAGCATTCAGTCTCTACGAAGGTCCAGTAGCAAGCCAAAAGCCGCTTCTCAAAAGGGGAGTAGTTATCTGCAGAGGATGGCAAGGCTTTCCTCCAAAATCCCAAGGGTCTGCATTGTGATTCCCCTATAGGGGCCTGCCAAAGGCTCCAGACAGCATCTCTATTTGCCACTGAAAATTCCAGCACCATTGGATCTGCTGGATCATATGGTCCAAGTGGTAGTGGAGCTTGCACAGAAGCCTGGACCTGTCACAGGGCTTCCTTTTGTTCCAGTCCCCAATCAAAATCAGCAGCTTTTCTGGTCACTCAGTAAATGGACTGGAGTAGCACACTCAAATGAGGAAAGTGTTGTTTCCAAAATCCAAAGAGGCTAACTAAGAGTTCTGCCTCTTTTTTGGTCATAAAAGGGGCCAGGTGCAACAACTTATCCTTTACTTTAGAAGGGATATATCGACAGCCCCCACACCATTGGACACCTAGAAATTTCACTGAGGTGGAAGGATGCTGTATTTTTGTTGGATTTACCTCCCATCCTCTCTCATGCAAATGGCTTACCGATAAATCTAGAGTCTTTGCTACTTCTTGCTCAGTAGGTTCTATCAACATGATATCATCAATATAATGGACCAGTGTGATGTCTCATGGGAGGGAGAGATGATCAAGTTCCCTGCAGACAATATTATGACATAGGGCTGGAGAGTTGATATATCCCTGAGGCAGGACAGTCAAGGTATACTGCTGGCCTTGCCAGCTGAAAGCAAACTGTTTCTGGTGGTTCTTACTAATGGCAATTGAGAAAAAAGCATTTGCCAGATCAACAGCTGCATACCAGGTACCAGGGGAAGTGTTGATTTGCTCAAGCAATGATACCACATCTGGGACAGCAGCTGCAATTGGAGTCACCACCTGGTTAAGTTTACGATAATCTACTGTCATCCTCCAAGATCCACCTGTTTTCTGCACAGGCCAAATAGGAGAGTTGAATGGGGATGTGGTGGGAATCACCACCCCTGCATTCCTTCAAATCCTTGATGGTGGCACTAATCTCTGCCATCCTTCCAGGAATCCAGTATTGCCTTTGATTTACTATTTTGCTAGGAAGGGGCAGTTCTAGAGGCTTCCACTTGGTCTTTCCAGGCATAATAGCTCTCACTCCACAAGTCAGGGATCCATTGTGGGGATTCTGCCAGTTACTGAGTATGCGTATTCCAATTATGCATTCTGGAACTGGAGAAATAACCACAGAATGGGTCCAGGGACCCACTGGACCCATTGTGAAATGGACCTGAGCTAAAAATCCATCAATCACCTGATCTCCATAAGCCCCTAACTCTGACTGGTGGACCACAGTGATGTATTGGGTCTCCTGGAATTAATGTCACTTCTGAGCCACTCTCTAATAATCCCCAAAATGTCTGATCATTTCCTTTTCCCCAATGCACAGTTACTTTGGCAAAAGGCCGTAGGTCTCCCTGGGGAAAGGTGGGAGGAAGATTAACAGTATAAATTTTTGGCAGTTTAACAGGATCCTTCCCCAAGAGGACCTGTCCTTCTCCTCATTCACGGGGCTCTGAGTCTGTAAACTGTCTCAAATCTGAGTATTGATTAAGGGGCCGGGATTTTTTACATCTGTAATTTGAGTTAGGATTTTGTTCACTTGACCTAGAACCCTTCTGCTTATACAGATCCAGAAGAAATTTAGTAGACTGCCAGTGTACTTCACTTCTTGGTACCCCATGATCTATTAGCCAATGACATAACTCCATGCGACTCAGACTATTCTGTGTGCTGTTTGGAATCTGTCTTTCATTGCGGTAGCCACGCCCACCTTGCCTTTGGCAACTAACTGTGGATACTTGACTTTTACCTGATTGAGATCTGATCATTCCCATAATGTTTAAGGATTCAATTCCATTACAGTCCACCCCACCCCACCCCCTGCCCAGTAATATATGGACTGTAGAGAAGAGCAACCACAGAGTTCTGCAGAGAAGATGGATTTAGTCTTACAAATTTATTCTTCAAAGTGCTGGTTAAAGGTGTGTCCTCTGGACATTCCTGGGGTGGGTGGGCAAGTCTCAAATGGTAAATCCATTCTAGCATTCCAATCTCTCTAAGCCTTTGAATCCCTTCTTCTACTGTATACTAGGGCAAATCGGGCATCTCAACATCAGGCATGCTAGGCCATTGTTTGGTCCCTGCTTCAGTCAGCCACCAAAACAAACTGTTAGAGCCCTTTCTAACCCCTTGAGCTACAGCGTTAAATCCAGAGTTCCTGCTTAGTGGGCCCATATCAATAAATTCAGCCTGATTCAACTTTATATTCCTTCCACTATATCCCATACCCTTATTATACATTCCCACGCATATTCCCCTGATTTCTGTCTATATAAGTTGGAAAACTCATGCAGTTCTTTCAGAGTATAGCATACTTCCTCATGGGTCACACTTTGTATTTCACCTTTGAGAATTTTGTTGTGATTTTAGTCTAGTAATGGGTCTTGAAGACAAGAGGGGTGGGAGGTGTGGGTAAGGAGAAGGATTAGAGATGTTTTGCAGGCTACTGGCCTCAGGGCATTCCTTTGCATTTTCTTCTGGTGAGACAGGATTAATCTCTTCAGGCAAGGGTTGGAGGACAGATTTCCTCAGGGCAGATTGGAAGTTTTGCAGTGCATGCTGAAGTTTGGCTGGTTCCTGCCTCATGGCTGGGAGGGGGTCCAGACTCTCTGGGGCAGGCTGGAGGCTCAGGGCTGGAAGGAAGTCCAGACTCCCTGGGACAGGCTGGAGGCTGGATGATACAAGGTTGACAAGGTGTGGTCTCCACAGGGCAGGCCATCACAGGTTTATCTGATAAAGTCTCAGGAGAATTTAGGGTTCCAATGTCCCCACCAATATTATCATCACCCCATATATCTCCATCCCAATCCTTGGGGCTCCACTCCTTTCCAATCAATGCCTTCACTTTAATTGCAGAAACCGTGCGAGGTTGAGATTTTAGTTTCTTCTGTAATTCTCCTACTCATACAATGAGAGTCTGGGTTTGATTCTCAGATATCTCAAGTCTGTGGCTACAGTAGACAAGATTTTCTTTCAAAGCACATGTAGAAACTTTCATATCATTCATGCGGCATTTAAGTTTCAAATTTGAAGACTTTCTTTTGCAACTGTATCCAGAGTATCTAGGAGGAGCCAGCCAACATCATTATACTTTTTGATTCCACAAAATTCGTTAAGGTGTTGAAAACACTCTCACCCAGATCCTTGCTTCTTATAAGCATGGAAGTAGGGAATTCCAGTGATGCTATTTTGCATATCTCTATTGCCAGCTCATGCCATGGACTGTTAGCAAACTCTTCATTATTTGAAAAGGAGTCATTAGTACCCCTGAGTCCAATTAGAGTAGAGAACCAATTACAAAACTCCCAGAAACACCTCAGACATCCCATGTTTAAGACTATGTTCCTCAGGAACTGCCCCACTTCTGGTACCAAGCTGTATTAATCAGGGTTCTCTCAGGAAACAGAATCAACAGGAGATATCTGTCAATAATATGAGATTTTAAAAGAGTCTCATGCAACTGTGGGGATGCACATGTTCAGGTTCCGCAGGCAGGCTGCAAACCAGGGGCTCTGATGAAAGTCTGATGAAAGGTCCTTGATAAGTTTCTGGGAGAAGTTGGCTGTCCAACGAAGAGCTGGGAAATTCTCTCTGAATGTTGAAATCACTTCCCCTTTTAAGGCACTCGACTGATTGGATAAAAGCATCACCCATTGATGATGCAATCTCCCTGATCGATGCAGATGTAATCAGCCATCCATGCAGTAAACTCACTGGTGATCAAAGTCCATAAATGGTCTTATATTTCAATTAGCCCAGTGCTTGCTGGAACAAACATCTGGACACAATTACCTGGCTGAGTTGGCACATTAGCCTAACCATCACAGTGGCAATGCTCCAAAATGTGTTCTTCTATTGCAATGAATGTACCACACTAATGAAAGAAGTTGTTAATGTGGGGAAAAGTGGGAGGTGTGGTGAGTGGGTAGAAAATTTTCAACCATTATTTCTTCAACTTTTCTTCTGCTCTTTTTCCCTTTTCTTCTTTTTCTGGGACACCCTTGACACATATGTTTGCACATCTCTTTCTGTCATTTAGCTCCCCAAGGTCTTGTTAAATTTTTTCCATTCTTTTCTTCATTTGGTCTTTTGTATGTTCACTTTCAGAGGCCATTTCTTCTATTTCTTCTAGTTCACCAATCCTTTCTTCTGCCTCCTCAAATTGGCTGTTATATGATTCCAGTATACTTTTAATTTCATTTACTGCACCTTTCATTTCTGTAAGATTTGCTATTTCTCTACATATGCTTTCAAATTCTTCTTTGTGCTCATCCAATGTCTTCTTAATATCTTTAATCTCTTTAGCCATCACATTGAATTTATTAAGGAGATTTGTTTGAATATCTGTGATTAGTTGTCTCAACTCCTTTATGTCATCTCAGGGCTTATCTTGTTCATTTAACTGGAACATATCTTCCTGTTTCTTGGTATGGGTTATAATTTTTCTTGGTATCTTGGCATCTGGTTACTAGATGTATTTATTCTGGGTGTCATCTCTCTTTAGTTTAGGGCTTCCTTGCCCTCCTTTGATGGTTGTGTGGTAGGAGCTGAGAATCTAGCTGGTGCTGAAAGCTGTGGAGGCTCTAGTTGCCCTCATTTCCCCAGGGACCAATGAAGCTTCTCTCACCTTTCCCCTTTGCCAGGCATAGGGACAGAGCCACAGCCATGTGTAATAATCCAAGTTGTGCAGGCCTAGACTGTAGTTGCCCAGAGAGACTAATGAAGCTTTATGCCCCTTCCTCCCTTGCTTGGGGTGGGGAAGGAGCTGCAAGTGTGGGCAGCAAACCATTCAGTGCAGGTCCAAAATGACCGCAGTTGCCCCAGTAGAATTCCAACTATTCAATCTATGCTGACTGAATGTACCTGCAGTTACCTGGAGAGACTTTTGCAGGTCCTGCCACTTTCCTCCCTGCTGGAAAGAAGCCAGTCCCTATCAGACCCATGATTTTCAGTCTGCCCCACTTCCCCTCATGACAGGAGCAGAGTTAAAATGGCTGCTACCAACCTTTTTCTGACTTGGGCAGACTCAAACTTTAGCTATTCTTAAGGTTATAGTTTAACCCACTGAATTTACTAATCAGTAGCTGAGGTTGGTGCCCAACCATCTCTTCCACTCCCATTTTTGAGGAATGGAACATCCAAATGCAGCCACAGAATAGCTTCCAAATAGGCTTGTGCCACCAGTAGAGGATGGGCACTGGCCTCCATGGTGTGGAGTGCTCTACTAATGAATCTTCTCTGCAGATGTGAAGTCTCCTCCTTCCATTCTTTCCAGGATGTTGCAGGATGATCATCTGGTCTCCTGAAGCCCCCAAACAGTTGCTTTAGATAGCACTGGGTGATTACTAACTGCCCTATAGCAGGAGCTGACTCTAGGAACTTGTTATTATGCCACCATCTTGCTGGTTGTTCAATAATTTAGATTTTGAAGTTATAAAAGTATTGCAATATTTATTCCTTTCCAATAGAAATGTCTTTTTAAACCACATTACACACAATTCATTCATTATTTCTCTGAATAAATGTGTATCCATCTTTCACTCTGTGCCTACTAGTTGCCAACAGTTATTCAAATTTACATTCAAGGAATAATCTGCTCCTTTTTCTTCATAGAACTTAGTACATTGAAAATGCATAAAACCATAAATGCTGTGATAATTCCAGGCAGAAAGAGGTACATGCCTAAGCAGATCTGAGGGGTGGACCATCAACACTCATTGAATTGTGAAAGCACAAATACTCCTGAAGGATCAAAAACATTTTTAAAGAACTGAGGAGGAAATTTCCCAAATACTCTAAGTGCATGGGATGTATTTATCAGTACTTATAATAATTTAAAATCTGCAATGAAAACAAGCCATCTAAATTCATACTCAAGCAGGGCCAAGTGATTTGTGCCTAATAGATTTGGCACAAAGATATAGAAGCTAACAACACACCCTTAGACAAACAGTGGGTCAAGGTGGAAATCTCAAAATAATTCAGTAACAACCTTGAAACAAATGAAATTGATAACACAACATATCAAAACCTGTGGGGTGCAGCCAAAGCTGTACTGAGAGGGAAATTCATAGCCATAAATGCATATCTTAAAAGAGAAGAAAGAGCTGAAATTGAATACCTAACTGCACACCTGGAGGAATCAGAAAAACAACAACAAACTAACCCCAAAGGAAATAGAAAAAAGGAAATAACAAAGATTAGAGCAGAACTAAATGAAATAGAAAATAAGAAAGCACTAGAAAAAGTAAACAAAACCAAAAGTGGGTTCTTCGAGAAGATCAATAAAATTGACAAACCTTTAGCCAAACTAACAAACGAAAAGAGAGCATATGCAAATACTCAAATAAGGAATGAGGAGAGGGATATAAATATTGAACCCACAGAAGTAAAGAGTTTCATAAGAGGATATTTTGAAAAATTATATGCCAACAAGAATGATAATTTAGAGGAAATGGAAAAATTCTTAGAAACTCACAAGAAGCCTACATTGACAAAAGAAGAAACTGATGAACTCAACAGTCCAATTACAAGTAAAGAGATAGATTCTGTCATCAAAAACTATTCAACTAAGAAGAGTCCAGGACCAGACAGCTTCACAGGTGAATTCTACCAAACATTCTGGAAAGAGCTAACACCAATTCTGCTTAAGCTCTTCCAAAAAATAGAAGTAGAAGTAACATTGCCTAACTCATTCTATGATGTCAACATTCACCCAAATACCACAGCCAAACAAAGATACCACAAGAAGGGAAAACTACAGACCAATTTCTCTAATGAACCTGGATGTTAAAATCCTCAACAAAATCCTTGCTAATCACATTCAACAGCATATCAAAAGAATTATACACTCTGACCAAGTGGGTTTCATCCCAGGTATGCAAGGATGGCTCAACATAAGAAAATCAATCAAAGTAATGCACCACATAAACAGAATGAAAGAGAAAAATCACATGATCATCTCTATAGATGCAGAAAAAGCATTGGAGAAAATACACACCCTTTCCTGATTAAAACACTGCAAAAGAGAGGAATAGAAGGAAACTTTCTGAACATGATAATGGATATATATGAAAACCCAAAGCTAACAACATCTTCAATGGTGAAATCCTTTGAGATAGGGAACAAGACAAAGATGCCCACTATCACCACTCCTATTTAACATTGTCTTAGAAGTACTTGCTCAAGCACTGAGACAAGAAAAAGATATAAAAGGCATCCATATTAGAAAAGAAGAAGTAAAAATTTCATAATTTGCAGAATTCATGATCCTACATGTAGAAAGCCCTGAGAAATCTACAACAAAGCTTCTAGAACGTATAAAGGTGTTCAGTAATGTCGCAGGTTATAAGATCAATGCTCAAAAATCAGTAGCCTTTCTGTCAACCAATAACAAGCAATCTGAGGACAAAATCAAGAAAAAAAATACCATTTACAATAGTAACTAAAAGAATCAAATGCCTAGAAATAAATTTAACTAAAGAGGTACAGGACCTATATACAGAAAACTACACAACACTTTAAAGGAAATTAAATAAAATTTAAATAAATGGAAGAATATTCCCTGTTCATGGATAGGAAGACTAAACATAATCAACATATCTATCCTAATCAAACCAATCTACAGATTTAATGCAATCCTTATAAAATCAACATAGCTAGCATTTTTTAAGGAACTGGAAAAACTAATTATAAAATTTATTTGGAAGGGTAAGAGGCCATGAATTGTGAAAGACATATTGAAAAAGAAAAATGAAGTTGGAGGTATCACACTACCTGACTTTAAAACATACTACAAAGCTACAGTGCTCAAAACTGCATGGTATTGGCACAAGGACAAACATACTGACCAATGGACCTGAATTGAGAGTTCTGATATAAATCCTCGCATATACATTCACCTGATATTTGACAAGGCCACCATGCACATTACAGTTGGGAGAGAATGGCCTCTTCAACAACTGGTGCTTGGAGAACTGGATATCCATATCCAAAAGAATGAAAGAGGAACTCCCTCTCACACCTTATACAAAAAACATCTCAATATGGAACAAAGATCTAAATATAAGCGCCAACACCATAAAGACCTTGGAAGATAATGCAGGGAAACATCGATAGGAACTTGTAATAGGAAATGGTTTCATGAACTTCACACCCAAAGCACGAGCAGCAAAATTAAAAAGTAGATAAATGGAATCTCCTCAAAATTATAAAAATTTTGCACCTCAAAGGATGTTATCAAGAAAATAAAAAGTCAGCCTACCCAATGGAAGAAAATATTTGGCAATCATATATCTGATAGGAGCCTAATATCCTGCATATATAAAGAAATCCTCCACCTCAAAAATAAAAGGACAAACAACCCATTTAAAAAATGGGTAAGTGATTTGAAAAGACACTTCTCCAAGGAAGAAATACAAATGGCTAAAAAGCACATGAAAAAAATGCTTGACATCACTAGCTATTAGGGAAATGCAAGTCAAAAACTACAATGAGATACCATCTTACACCCATTAGAATGGTGGCTTTAAAAAAAAAACAGCAGACTATAAGTGTTGGAGAGGATGTGGAATAATATGAACCCTCTCCCACTGCTGGTGGTATTGTGGAATGATCCAGCCTCTGTGAGGACAGTTTGGTGGTTCCTCAAAAAACTAATTTTAGAACTTCCATATGATCCATATATTCCACTGCTGGGTATATACCCTGAAGAATTGAAAGCAAAGACATGAACAGATATATGCATACCAATGTTCAAAGCAGCATTATTCTGAGCCAAAACTCGGAATCAAGCCAGGTGCCCACAACAGATGAATGGATTAACAAAATGTCGTACATACATACAATGGAATATTACTCAGCTGTAAGAAGGAATAAAGTACTAACACACAGATAACATGGATGAAACTTGAAGACCTTATTTTGAGTGACGTAAGCCAGGCATTAAAGGATGAACAGTGCATGACCTCACTTATATGAATTCAGGAAATTGAGCAGTCTCAGGGAGCTATTGTCTGTAAGATAGGTTTAAAATAAATAGAAAGAAAAGAGAAAGTTGTGAGCCATCACCCATATGGACATAATCTATAGTAAAGTGATATAGTGTAGTTGCATATTGAAAGGATAGGACAGGAGGGTAGTGATGTTATTGGGTTGGGTGATGCAGGATTGACAGGTGGGTAGATAGGGAAGGGTGGGTTAAAAGGTCAAGGATACTGGGGGGAGGATCGGGAGAGGGACCAGGTGAACATTGGGGATTTGTGGGTATGAGGTTGGTGGGAATGTTCTTATGGCAATGTGACAAAGAAGTGTCACTGGTTTAGGGTGTTGGTTGGGCGGGCATTTGAGACAGGGTGTACCAGGAGCAGGCTCCTAGGTAGTGTGTGAGTGTTCATCCTGTTATAATGTGTTGTATCAGTGGGTGAAGACCCACATAATGAGCGAGAAGGAGATGGACTCCCATCTTTGGGAGGACCAAATCATTCAGAAGTAGACAGGCAGTGGTCTTTCAAGAGCAAGGGCAGTTCCTAATAGGGGAGAACAAACCAGTCTGTCAAGACCACTTTTTGCATGTAACTATGAATCTTGTCATCCAATGAGTCAAGCCAGTGGGTCATTGTGGGCCCTAGGGGGATGTGGAGGGAGGAACAGAATAGATCAAACAGGGTATTTAGTTGTCAGTGGAAATATTTTTCATTACCTTACAATGATGGACACAGGACATGGTAAACATCACCAAAATTTATAGAACTGTACGGGCTAAAATGTAAGCCATACTGTAAACCATTGACAATGTTTAGTAGCTATGTTTCACTATCTGTATATCAGTTATAACATGCTACCATCCACATACAAAAAGGTATTAATATAGCATGGGAGGAAAAGGGGAAGGATGTTGGGTATATGAGAGTCTCCTGTATTCTGTGTGTGACTTTGCTTGACCTAAAACTTCTTTGAAAACAAAATTAAAACTAGTGTGACACTGGGGAATGAGAGGGGGAAGGTGCCACGGTACAGACTAGACACTAGATATTGCAGTGATGAAAGGTCAAAAAATTTTTTTGATATTTTTCATTTTTTAATATCCCAATCTTTTAATTTTATTTAATTTTTAGTTTTTTTATTTTATGTATTTTATGTCTTACATTTAAACTTATCATTATTATTTCATTTCCTATTAATTGTATTCAGATATTGTAATGGCTTCATCTTTGAAGAAGCTTTGGATCACAGAAGTGTTACAGTTAGGGTAGGGGAGGATCATTGGTGTGGGGTGTCAAGGATGGGGAATGCATGGGAGGAAGTTCACCTGAGCATACATATAAGGTATATAAAAATGTTCAAATGTTCATGGGGCATGTTCACAGTGGGTGGAGAATCACTCAGTAAATGAGAGAATACTGAATTCCATCCTGGAGAGCTGTGCCATATTCTCTAAGGGAGCAGCAACAGTCCCCCAAGTGCAGGGGCAGTGACTGGGGAGGGAGAATGATCCACTGATGGGCCCTTGATATTGATGACTAGCCTTATGAGTCTTTGCTTTTGAAATTCAAACTTAGCTTATTGTTATGGGGTGCCTAAGGTTTGCCTCCTGAGAGCCTCCTTGTTGCTCAAATGTGCCTCTCTCTAAGCCAAACTCAGCATATGAATGCATTACCTTGCTCCCAGTATGGGACATGACTCCTGGGGATGAGACTTCCTGGCACCAAGGGATTGCTACCAAGCACCAAATGGCAGTGCAACTGGAAAAAGACCTTAAATAAAAGGGGCAACAGTAAAGACAAATGAGTTTATATGGCTAAGAGACTTCAAAATGAGTAGGGAGGTCATCCCAGAGGTAATGCTTACACAGATCTCTGTATGATCTCATAGAATTCCAAAGTGGATATCACCCCAAATAGTGGGGCTCCTGAGGACTCTGGAAACACCCAGGTCCTATGTCAGGGTGGATAGCTCTGGAGTTTGGTACCTTGCCAATGGGCTCTACTTTGGAGTTTGTGCTTCTGAGATTTTCAGAGTTGGACTTAACTATTTCTTCCCTGCACATGGCTCATCTGTCCCTTCTATTCATACCTATACTTGGTGCTGGAATTTGTAGGTGTACATCCAGAGACTTGATTCTTTGAGCTATCCATGTGCCAGCTGGGCTTGGAACCTTGGTGGAGCAGCAACTCCTACTCTACAGCTCATTGGACACACCCAGGAGAACTGGCGGGGCCATCCCAAGGAATGGTGAAAATCTGCAGCTGCAGGCAGGATATTCCCATCCATCTTATACATGGGATAAAAGCCCCCTCTCAATTGGAGGTGGAGTGGACATCACCATTCCAGACTCTTCAGGATGGGGGGAATAACTATGGACTAGAGTGGACTTACTGGTATTCTATTCTAGACATATTGTGATTCAGGCAATGGAAAAAATTACAGCATTAATGTGGAGCCAGTGGCTATTGGGTGCTTTGGGGGCAGGGAGAGGGAAAAGCAGCTGTAATACAGGGGCTTTTTTGGGACTTGGGAATTATCTTGAGTGACATTGCAATGACAGATATAGGCCATTTTATATCATCATATAACATGCAGAACTGTGTAGGAGAGAGTATGGTTTACAAGGTGAACTACGGTCCATGCTTAATGGCAAAGCCCCAGGATGTGTATATCCATTGCAGGTGATGTGCCACACTAATGAAGGATGTTTATGTGGGAGGTTGTGGAGGTGTGTGAGGTGGGGCATATGGGAATCCCTATAGTTTTTGTGTAAGATTTATGTAATCTAAGTGTCTTTTAAAAAATAAAAATAAATTATTATTTTAAAATTTTTATGTAAACAAATATGAAAAAAAAAATATTTGGGGCTTTTTGATTCTGCTACATCAGGTAAGGTGTGACTCAGGTTGAATCTCTACCCCTTGCTGGGTCTGATATAAATGGACTCACATGTGAAGACACACAGGAAAAGAGAATTCTGTCATTTTTTATCCTGCCATGTTACAGAAAATAGAAAGCTCAAACAGCTGAAGCCTCAGGGAAAGATGAGACATTTTGCCTGATAGTTTACAGGTCTGGGAAGAAACAATTGCTATGCCAGCACATAGCCTCAAAAGGCTAGGTCCATGGAGATTCAAGAGGAACAGGATGCTGAGAGGGGACAGCAGAAACCAGCCCAAGAGCTGCAACCATCTTGTTTCAACACATGACAAAAGATTTTTGGGAAAAAGCAAACTTGAGTTGAAGTTTTAAAAGCCTTGTAACTGTATGTTTTTACCTCAAACCAATACCTTTTATAAAAGCCAAAAGATTACTGGTACTTTGCACTGGCAGCCTTTTGACAGACTAATACAGTCATTAAGAGGTCAATTCTATGCAAACAGATTTACAAGTCATGCAATCCCAATAAAAATCCTAACATCACTTCCTGCAGAAATTGAAAAACTAACTTTCAAATTTATTTGGAAAAGTAAGGGCCTCCAAATAGCCAAATATGTCTTTAAAAAAGAAGAAGGAAGTTGGAGGATCTCACTTCCTGGCTTTAAAGCATATTACTTAGCTACAGTGGTAAAAAGAGCCTGGTACTATAACCCTATGAAAGAGAGAGAAATTGAACATCTGAGTAAACTCACCACCCTAATAAGATGCCTAGACATCAGCAAAAAATGACAAGCCATGCTAAGGAAATGGAAGAAATAGCTCAAGAAAAGGACTATATCAAAGTCTCAGAGGAGATGCAGGATTCACAACAACTAATCAATGAGATGCACACAAATTTCCAAAATCAAATTAATGAGTTGAAAGACAGTATGGCTAAAGAGATAAAAGACATCAAGAAAGAAGACACCAAGCACAAGAATTTGAAAACCTGAATTAAAAAATAACAGAGCTCTTGGGAGTGAAAAACATGATAGTTCAGATAAAAAACACATTAGAGGCATACAACAGCAGACTCAAAATGACAGAAGAAAGAATAATGTCTCAACCCAGTAAATAAAGAGTGTAACAATAAGAGATTATATTTTGTCTTAGGCATCTCAGTAACCCCAGCACTTTGCATAGTAGCTGCTCAGTGTATTTTGAATGATATGGAAAAGTCTGTGGTCAGGGAGTGGTTGTAGCTCAGGAGTTGAGCACCTGCCTCCCACATATGAGATCCCAGTTTCAATCCCTGGTACCTCCAAATAAATAAATAAATAAATTGTAAAATACATATTAAAAAAAAAAGAATAAGTGATTCAGAAGACAGAACAGCTGAAATTGAAGAAAGAAAATGACAAAGAGAGAAAAGAATGGAAAAAAATAGAGCAGGAGTACAGGGAGTTGAATGATAACATGAAACACAACTACATATGTGTCTTGGGAGTTCCAGAATGAGAAAAGAAGAGAAAAGGGGCAGAAAGAGTATTTGAGAAATAATAGCTGAATATTTCCCAACTCTTATAAAAGAAACGAACTTACATGACCAAGAAGTGCAGCCTACCCCAATAAGAATGAATGCAAAAAAACCTATTCCCAGGCACATATTAGAATGTCCAACAGCAAGGATAAAAAGAAAATTCTGAGAGCAACAAGTGAAATGCAAACCATCACAGACAAGGAATGCCCAGTAAGACATAGTGTGGATTTCTTAGAGCAGAAATAAATGAAATTGAGAAAAAAAAAATAGAGAAAATCAACAAAACAAAAAGCTGGTTCTTTGAGAAGATCAATGAAATTGGCAAATCCTTAGCTAGACTAAAAAAGAAAAAAGAGAGCACAGACAACTAAATCAGAAAGGTAAGGATTAAAGTTATGACTGACCCCAGAGAATTAAAAAGGAAACTGTATACCAACAAACTAGACAACCTAGATGAAATGGACAAATTCCTAGAAATGTGCAAACAACCTATACTGACACTACAAGAAATACAAGAACTTAACAAACCAATGACATTTAAAGTGATTGAAACCGTCATCAAAAATCTCCCAACAAACAAAATTTCAGGACCAGATGGCATCACAGGTAAATTCTCCCAAGCATTTTGAGAAGAATTAACACCAATCCTGTTTAAACTCTTCCAAATAATTGAAGAGGAGGGAAAATTACCCAATACATTTTATGAAGTGAACGTAACCCTAAAACCAAAGCCAGATAAGGACAATACAAGAAAAGAAAATTACAGTCCAATCTCTCTAAATAACATAGATGAAAAAAATCTCAACAAAATACTTGTAAATAGAATACAATAAGTTAATGTATATAAACTTATACATTAATACCAAGTGGGATTTATTCCTGGTATGCAAGGGTGGTTTAATCTAAGAAAATCATTCAACATAATACACCACATTAATAAACTGTAGGGAACACACACACACACACATACATGATCATCTCAATTGATGCAGGAAAGGCGTTCAATAAAATCCAGCATCCTTTCTTGATATAAACACTTCTAATGATAAGAATAGGAGGAAAATTCCTCAATATGATAAAAGCCATATATAAAAAACCCACAGGCAACATAATACTCAATGGGGAATGACTGAAAGTTTTCCATCTAAGGTGGGGATGAGCCCACACTCATCATTCTTATTCAACATTATGCTAAAAGTTCTAGCTAGAGCAATTAGACAAGGGGGAAATAAAAGGCATCCAAATAGGAAAAAAGGAAATAAAACTCTCACTATTTGTGAATGACATGATCCTATATTTAGAAAACTCTGAAATGTCTACAACAAAGCTACTTGAGCTAATGAACTAGTTCAGCAAAGTGGCAAGATACAAGATCAACATGCAAAAATCAGTAATGTTTCTGTACACTATTATTGAACAATCTGAGAAGGAAATCAGGGAAACATTCCATTTACAATAGGAACAAAAGACTCAAATACCTAGGAATTAATTTAAACAAAGAAGACCTATATGTAGAAAACTGAAAAACAATGCTAAAAGAATTAAATGAAGACCCAAACAAATGGAAAGATGTTTTGTGTTCATGGACTGGAAAACTAAATATTGTGAAAATGTCAGTCCTACACACACTGATTAATCGATTCAATGCAATACCAATCAAAATTCCAACAGTCTACATTACAGAAATAGAAAAGGAAATTGAAAGTGTGATATGGGAGGAATTTCACTGCCTGATCTTGAAGCATATTGCAAAGCTATAGTGGTCAAAAGAACATGGTATTGGAATAAAGATCAGTGAAATAGAATTCAGAGTCCAGAAATAAACCCTCACCTTTATGACCAACTGGTTTTTGACAAACCTAACAAGTCGATGTTGACAGGACAAAAGAGTCTCTTCAACAATGGTGCTGGGAGATCTGGATATCAATAACCAAAAGAGAAAAAGATGACCCCTTTCTCAATCTCTATACAAGAATCAACTCAAAATGGATCAAAGACCTAACTATAATAGCCAGGACCATAAAACTACCAGAAGAAAATGTGAGAAAACATCTTAAAGACCTTAAGATGTTGGTGGTTACTTGGACCTTATACCCAAAGCATGCAAAAAAAGAAAAAATAGATAAATGAGACTTCCTCAAAATTAAACACTTTTGCACCTCACAGGACTTTGTGAAAAGGGTGAAAAGGCAGCTGACTCAATGGGAAAAAATATTTGAAAATTACATGTCCCATAATGGCTTAATATCCATGACAGATAAAGAGATGCTGCAACTCAACAGTAAAAAGACAAACAATCTGATAGGAAATGGGCAAAATATTTCAATAGACATTTGTCTAAAGAAGAAATACAATTGGAAAAAAAAAAAGAAAGTTCAACATCAATAGCCCTTAGGGAAATGCAAATCAAAACTACAATGAGATATCATTTCACACTTATCAGAATGGCAACTACTAAAATGACAGAGAACTGCAATTTTTGGAGAGGATATAGAGAGATAGGAACACTTATTCAGTGTTGATGGGAATGTAAAATGGTACAGCCACTGTGGAGGACTATTTGGCAGCTCCCAAAGAATTTGAATGTAAATTTGCCACGTGACCTGTCAATACCACAATTGGGTATATAACCAGAAGAACTGAGAGCAGTGACATGAACAGATATCTGCACAGCAATATTCATAGTGGCATTATTCACAATTGCCAAAAGATGGAAACAACCCAAGTGTCCATCAACTGATGAACGGATAAACAAACTGTGGTGCATTCACATGGCAGAATATTATGCAGCTATAAGAAGAAATGAAGTCGTGAAGCATACGACAACATGGATGAACCTGGAAGACATTCTGTTTTGTGAAGCAAGTCAGACATAAAAAGACAAATACTGTATGTGCACTACTATGAATTAAATATATTGTTTAATCTTATGGAGATATTAACTTTAACACAAGTCATCAGCAAATTGAAAGAGGTTAAAGAATGGAAAGCTGAGGGTTAACTTGTGCACAGCTGGTTAAAAGGATGCCTGTTAATTTTTGGAAATGAAAAGAAAGGGTGAAAGCTCAACATAATGTTTGTAACTAGGCATTCAACAAAATCCAGCACTTTTTCTTTAAAACACCTCAAAAGATAGTAATATTATGTGGGTATGAAAGTGGTTTAAAGGGAAAGTCTAAGGTCATGTATATTACTAAAAGGAAAGCTAAAAAATGTGGCATGGCATTATACAGCATAGTAAAACCACAAGTGAAATATGAATATGGGTAAAATCCCATATATAAGATCATTTTCTTGGAAGCTGAACAAATGTATGTTAATACTACAAAATGTTAGTGTTAGACAAAAAACATTATGCTTAATGAAAGAAGCCAGATACAAAGTGCTACTATGATTCAATTTATATAAAATGTAAATATAAATCAATTTTTAAAGGTGAAATTAGATTAGTGTTTTTGTAGGGTTGGAGAAGGAATGCTAAGGGGTGTGGAGTTTTTCTTTTTGGAGTAATGAAATTGCTGTAGATTTTTTTTTGTGGTGATGAATGCACAGCATTATGATTATACTAAAAGCCATTGATTAGACACTATGGATAGATCATATGGCATGTGTATATATCTCAATAAAGCTGCTGAATAAATGAGTGAATTGTTGTGCAAGAGTAGACAGAAATGGCAGCTATGAACAGCAGGGGAAACATGGAGAGATTGAGAATGAAGGATTTTCTTGTTTGTTTATTATTATTATCATTGAAATAATGAAAATGCTGTAATAATGATTGAAGTGATGAATGCACAACCATGTTATTATACCAAATACTATTGATTGTACACTTTGGATGAATTGTATGTATTATTAGTATTTATCAATAAGATTGATTTAAGAAAAACAGAAAGGAAGTGGAGAAAGTGGAACACTCATTCACTCGATGTAAATATAGAATGGTGCAGTCTCTGTGGGAGACAGTTTGGCAGTACCTCAGGCAGCTGAATATAGAACTGCCATATAATCTAGCAATTCTGTTACTAGGAATGTATTGAGAGGAACTGAAATCAAGGAAATGCAAACTGACATTTGCACAATAATGTTCATAGCAGCATTTTTCACAATTGCTATAATATGGAACAAGCCCAAGTATTCATCAATGGATGAATGGATAAACAAATGTGGTATATACATACAAAGGAATACTATTCAGCTGTAAGAAGAAATGAAATCAGGATGTATATGACAACATGAATGAACCTAAATGATATTATGGTGCTTGAAATAAGCCAGATGCAAAAGCACAAATATTGTATGGTCTCATTGATATGAACTGTTATGAATAAACTCACAGAGGTAAACTCTAGAGTATACATTACTAGGAAATTTAATGTGGCTTGAGAATGTGACCTGATGTTTAACGTATGTAGCATTATTAATAAGGATAACTGAAAGTTTGGAAATGAATAGAGTTGAAAGAAACAAATTATTGTGAGGTTAAATAACACTGCTGATTTATAAATGTGATTGTGGCTGAAAGGGGTAGTCTGTGGACGTAAATGTCAATTGAAAGGAAACTAGAGAATAATCTAGGGAATATACAACAGTGATTTCGGTGGTAGATGAAGAGTATGGTTAATAGTATAAATATGAGAATGCTCTTCTTTTTCCTTTTGAAGTCATGAAAATGTTCTAAAATTGACTGAGGGGATGACAGCACAACACTGTGATAGAAATGAGAGCCACTGAGCATACACTTTGAATAGATTGTACAAACGTGGGGCTGTAAAACACAGGGAATGCAGTGGTGAAAGATGGATTGTGGTTAGCAAAAGAAATATGAGAACATTCTCTCATGGCTGATAGCAAATACATAATACTAATATAAGGTGTTAGTAATTGTGTGGGTTGAGGGGAAATACACAAAATGTAAGATATGGGCTATTGTTAGTAGTAATATTTTGACAATGCACTTTCATAGATTGTAACAAATATTTCACAACAATGCAAGATATTGGTGGTGGGGAATTTGTATGTGAGCCTAGTAAGATGATATGCCTGTTTGTTGTAAATTCACAACCTTTATTATACACTTATTGTTCATGTATATTCATGTATGAATGATATACTTCAATAAAATTTTATTTAAAAAACAACAGTAGAACATCCCTATAATATAATAGTACTTGGCAATAAAAAGGAAGAAACTGTTGATATATGCAAAAACATAGGTGACTCTTAAAGGCAATATTTTTAGTCCAAAAACCTTTAAACTGTCAAAAGGTCACACAATATGATTCCATTTATATGACCTTCTTGTAATGGCAAAAGTATAGTGATGGAGAAGCGCACACACTTTGCCAGGGATTTGGGTGGCAGATTAGTGTGATTACAAAAGAGAAGTAATGGGGACTATTTGCAAAGTAGTCTATCTCCTAATTTTGGTGGTGGTTACAAGAATCTATACATGCATTACAATTCATAGACCATAGAGCCAAAGAAAAGTCTTTTCATTTTAATTTAATTTTAGACTACTAATTAAAATAAAAAGAAAATTGGGGAAAATTAAATAAACTGTATTCATTATCATCTCCTTATGTAATTTTTTCAATAGTAACTTTAATATTTAAATGTTAAAAACATTATTATTAAAACCAGGGATTAGAGTTTTAACAATCCCTTCTTAGGTAGAAGAATCCAGAAGGAGCAGACCCATGTGTTAAAAGATGAAGGGATAAAAATTTTAATAACTTTGACTGATCATTAAGTTTTTTAAATATATAAAGTTATAAATTTTGACAGTCTGGTGTAATAACTGCATTTGGAACTGATCCAGCCTCTTTAGATGGGACTCAGGTAACTCTCCTATGAAAGAGTGTTCTTAAATTTTGCTTGGTTGATAGACTGACTCTCATGGACAGGCTTAATTGACAGGAAGTCCATAAAGAAGGAATCTCTTTTCCAGATATCGAGGTTTCATCTTTCTCATCACTGTGATTTTCTGGGTTGTGGATCTTGAACATATGGACTATGATGGAAAAAAAATTGCAAAGTATGATTTTTACTTGACTAAAGTGAAAAGGAGTGAAGAGGCTAATCACCTTCCTTATATGATTATGACTCAGATCATATATCACATCCACTAGAAGTTCATTAGCCTGAAAGTAATCATATTGCTCTACTTAGCTACATGGGATGCTGGAAATTGTATCCTCTCACCTGGAGGTAATGTGTGCAGATGATTTTGGATGGAAGGTCCCTACCACCCTTCATACAGAGAAAGAAAAATAATATTGGTAGATAATTAGTAATTTACCAATCATCAGATTGCGGAAGATTTAAAATAAGCCTGATCATATGCAAATACTTCAGTGTAAATATATGTTTTAAGGACACTTAATTTTTATAATATGATATTTTATATGTAACAATAAAAATAAGAAATGGCAATATATACAGTGCTTGGCACTGCTAGTTGCCTTCCTAAGAGTTGTCTCAAACATTTCCAGATCTTCCTAGAAGGAGGGTGGATGCAGCCATTTAATTCAAAGTTTTGAATATTGAGTAAGCGGAATTTTTTGGATGTGATTTCAGGAAGAATTCTTTTTTTCCTGTGATCTACTCTATTTATTGCAAGTAGCTTCTGCTTTTTTTAACATTTTCTTTTTTTATATATAATAAAGTTTACTCTTAAGGAGGTTTTGGTTACAGAAAAGTTACATCAAAAGTGTAAGGGAGTCCCATATACTCTCCTCCACCCACATCTTCCACCTTTAATAACATCTTACAATAGTGTGGCACCTTTGTTACAACAGATGAATAAAAATTGAAGCATTGCTACTAACCAAGGTCTATAGTTTACATTGTGGCTTACTCTTAATTTCAATGCCCTAAATATATTCTATGTTCCACCTATTATTCTCTTCCCTTTTCCTCACTATCTTTATATCAATGTTACAGGTTCTTCCATTATTGGAATAATAATGTCTACTTTGGTCCATGCATTCCCTTCTTATATTTGTTCATTCCTCAATTTTGAGGATTTGGGGATGGTTATGCCAGTTCTTCTTTAGATGGAAAGAGGGCTTAGATTTTATGGGGTGGATGGAAAAACCTGTTTGCTTGCAGTTGTAGATACTTTCTGGGTTTTTTTGGGATGGGGTTGTCCATTATCATTATTTTCATAATATGCTATTTTATATATAACATTAATGAAAATATGAAGTGACAAATAGGCAGTGCCTGGCACTTAGTTGCCTTCTTAAGATTTGTCCCAAATATAAATAAACAATGCTTCAAGGTCTTCCTAGGAGGAGGGGTGAGGGTGGATGCAGCCATTTAACTCAACTTTTTCAAATATTGAGTAAGTGGAATTTTTTGGAGCTAATTTCAGGAAAAACCCTTACAAGGAGCTCAGTTAGGCCCCACTGCCTTCCACTTTTCCAGGTGTTTCATTCAAGATGTAATGTTTGGTGCTGCAGTGCTCATTTCTGTACTTGGGGACTCAGAACCATGTGCTTGGGTCACTGAAGATAAAATTAAAGAAGCCTGGTTGTCTGGTGATGTTTGGAGCTGGCATTTCGTTTCTGCAATGCTTTAGTGGGGCAGAAAAGTAAAGCCTATTTTGCAATAGCAACATTTTGGGGAATTTTCTTTTATTCAAGGGTAACATGATTCCAAATCAACACACTAACAACCACATTCCAGAAGTGGAGAAGATGTGAACACAATTAGGTGGAAATATGCAAGCATTTCTTCATATTTCATAGTAGAGCATTTATCTCTATTGTCCAACCCTTGAAGAGTAGAGGTGATATGCAAAAATAGTGATTAAAACCTATTTCATGAAAGAACAAAAAATACTTGTAAGTAGCTATAGAAATTACAAATCTTCTAATTATCACAGAGATAAACAAAGGACAGTAATAAACTCAAAAAGGACATATGGACAAACATCTATGGTTAAATGTGAATAGAGAATATTTTCCCAAAGCCTCACAGTGTGTGGTTAAGAGTTTCTGTGCTTTCTACAGTAATAGAGAAATTGGTTAGAAATGAGGGCTTGGGGGCAGACTATGATACATGTTTTTCCCAAGATCATTATTTTGATGGTCATATTTGATTTTATCTAACACTTTATTTAGAAAATTTACAAAGATATAGAATAATTGAAATGCTATAATGAGCACCTATGTAACTTTCAAATGAATTTATTAATTGCTAACATTGTTTAGGTAAAACACATATGTAATTTTAAATTTGTTGATATAGATTCTTTCAATTGTTTAGAAAAGAGTGCATATTCTTTTATCAAATTCAATTATCATATATATCTGGGCATATATATAATTTCTAAAGTTCTAAAATATAAAAATTTTTCTAAAAACACCATTTACACATTTGAAAGTATGTTGCAGAAATCCTGACATTTCAACCTTAAACATTTTAGAACAAATGTTTTAAAATGAGATCAGGATATTCTCCAACAAAATAACATGATTCTCATAGCAAGGAAGAATCTAACAATATAAAACTGTGTAATAATATATTAAGAGTGTTTATCTATCATGAAAAATGCAAATTTAAAGCAAGTTGATTGCATAATCATATTTTACCAGAATGTTTTTGTCTTGTCACAGAAAAACATACTAATAACATAAATTCATTGTTTGCTTTCATCAGGCAAAACAATTCCTGAAAAAACTTTTCTTGTGTCTTACTCTAGAGCATGAGAAGAAACAAAATTGTCACTCCTGAAATAATTAAGGTTATTTTTCAACTTATTATGTTGATCAGTTATAAAAATGAGAGGTCATTTTAGGTTGGTAGTGATGCGGTTTATTCAAGAAGAGAAGTATATTCCCTATAGAGTCTCAACTGTTGCTTTTCCAAAGGGGAAAGGGGGTGTGATAGAAATTAAAGAACAAAATCCAGTATCAGCTCTCTATATAAGTGAGGAGTTTGTTTTTCTTTGCTGATGCATTTTTGTTGGCTGGATCATTTTACTTTCATCTTGTTGAAACCTCATATTGGTAATGAAATTTCGGAAGCTGAAAAAAGTGAGAAAACCCTTGGCTAAACGGTGGATTTTCTAAGCTAAAGGAAACAATTAGATGATTGTAGAGATATGGTGTGAAAGTTTACACATTACGGAACGTAAACCAAATAAAAACTAGGTACGAGAAAGAATGTATTTTTTAATAATATTAGATTGATTGGGTAAAGAAATGCATAGAAATTGTTTGGGTCCTAAAAATTATCCATATGCACATACAGTTGTCTAATATCTTTCCATGTAAATTTCTGCTGTATCTAAAGCATGTTTCTGACCCTGCACCTTGATTTATATTTCCTAGACAATTGGATCTCTGAGCCCTACTTGGTCAAAAAGGACCTCAGAAAGCAGGGGGAGAAATTACACACTAGAACGGCTTTTATAATTCCTCTAGCTTAAGAGTTACTGGTCCATCAGGTTAAGAGGAAAGATGAAAGAAACCTTCTTAGCAATATTTTCTAAAAGAAAATTTAATAACCTATTTACTAAGAAACTTTAACCATAATATTTCCTTTATATTAATGTACTAAATAAATTATATTTTGAATTATCTTGGGATCTAACTGGTAATTTTGCTTAATGAGCTTATTTTCTTTTTCTCAATATAGTGGAAATTTGAAGTAAATATTTGCTACAGACAGAAGCGTCATATACAGTATATTTGCCTTTGACCATATGTAAAGGTGTAAGTCACAGAAAATACAAAAAGTTAATTCCTGGTTAATGTCCCTTGAAGGGTAATGCTAGCCACATGCCCCTAGCTCTGGATCTTCCTTAATGGTTGGCTGTTTGTGAATATGAAAAAGCTGACTTCAACATGTGTAGTTCACATACTCATGTGCTTGTATTCACACCAAGTAATCCCACAAAGCAGTGGAGATTGCACTGTATGAGGACTTTTCCGTTCTTAGAATCATTTGATTAAAAAAAAAATGTATAGAAATTATTCCTCAGCAACATATTATTAGCAAAAATATCACTTTTTACTTTTCTAAATATAAGGATAAATTCTGGGATTTAATTATGTTTGTAACCACACGCGAAGTTGTTAATAACATATATTTCCTTCCACATTAACAAATTCTGCAATTTACATGCCAAGACCAAGTTTTACTTAGGAAATCTAAACATTCAAGGGCAAATTTTGGGGAAAATCTATTCTCATTTCTTCATGATGCACGTTGGCCATATACCCTCAAGTAGAAATAGCTAGGTGTTTTTATTAGGAAGTTGTTGACTTATTTCTCATAATCCTTATTTAGAAAAAAATATCAATTTTGAAAGTGTGGTTAAATAATTACTTAATATAAAATGTAAAATAGTGACTGTATCAAATTATGAATATGTCTTGTAATAAAAAGTGCCTTTAATTTCTCATATTCACAATTAATTTTCAATGTATTAATATATGATATACAATACTTTGCAGAAGATTGAATATTTGGGAATGTGAGAATTAATGTTGCAGGTATTTTTTGCTCCAATCTCTTTATTCCCCTTTTTAACAAACTTTTGCTCATTCAATAATGTTTTTATTTTCAAAAGTTCAATTATTTACAGACCATCACTTAAAAGAGTTTATTTTACTTCACACAGGACAGAGGTGCTTCTGTTTAAGGAAACAAAAGAACAGAAATAGTAATAGCTCCATTAAGGATAGAATGATAACATCTTCCAATTAATTTCAGCATTTTTTATTTAAAACTTTCCAAGGAAAAATCAAAACTTGTCAGAAAATTACAATTCTATTTGTTTGAAGAAACAATTATGTATACTTTGCAATAAGTATGCTACTCATTTTATCTGAGCCAAGAAATCATGAAAAATTTTATGAGGTAAAAGAAAGAAGGGTGAGAAGTGGTATAGGGGAACAATAGACTTAGTTTGGCATTTTATTTTCTAAAAATATTTTCTGCTTGAATTTTCTATCATGCATATGTGCTGTTTATAAAAACAGAATATACTACTTTTTAAAGTAAGAAAAAATTCAACATACTTATCAATTTCCTGACCTTGAATAAAATAAAATTATTTTTGTAAATAATCATAAATTTAGTGATGATGGGGCTCTTCTGGTATACTGAAATATAATTAGAAAGTTAAACAAGGGTAAATAAAAAAAATATGTG
Source organism: Tolypeutes matacus (assembly GCA_026826555.1). NCBI lineage: Eukaryota > Metazoa > Chordata > Mammalia > Cingulata > Chlamyphoridae > Tolypeutes > Tolypeutes matacus. The sequence goes on along the minus strand of JAKSZT010031418.1, from coordinate 125,759 downwards.
CTACCATACATAAGTTGTAAATAAAATGTGCTCAAGCACTTAAATTTTAATGGGAAATGGATTTGAATATATATGGAAACAGGTCTGCTTTTTGTTGGGATCACATTCAGACACTATTACCAAGTTTTCATTTATATTATATAGGCTAAATTTAATTCGCATTAAGGTATATCTTTTGAGGATATAACATGTTACTCTTCATGTTTAAATGATTATGATTGTGAAGTTATAGAAATATTTTTACATTTATTTCTTTCCAATAGAAATACTTTTCAAACCAAATAACACATAATTCACTCATTATTTCAATGAGCAATTATGTATTAATCTTATATTCTATTTGTAAATAGTTATTAAAATTTACTTTCAATAAATATACACTTTTTCTATCTTTAGCTAATTCAGTGTTTAGATAGTGCATAAAACTAAAAACATGAGCTAATACAAGACTGAAAAATACAGCTGCCTAATAAGATGTGGAAGATGGACCACCAGCTTTCACTGAATTGTGAAATCACAAAAGCTCGTGTGGACCAACAACCATTTCACTAAGATAAAATTTAAATTTTCACCTCTTGTTAAAAAACTGAGGGTGAATATTTCATAAATATCATAAAGGCATGAGATGTTTTTATCAGCATTTATAGTAATTTGGTATCTGCGATTAAAATTTTGCTAACACAATTTATCATTAACCATAGCCGAATTATTTTCCAAGTGTTGATCATGACTAGGCTCCTAGATTTTTTATGGTAACCTGTGTATGTTGGTTTCATTTGCTCCAGAAAGACCAAGGTGGAGAGAGGAGATGGACATCTACAATCTCACCACCAAGGACTTTTTCCTCTTAGGGATCTCTGGTCTGACTGAGATGTGCTATCGTTTCATTATGGCTTTGGCTGTCATCTATCAGGTCACTTTGTTGGCAAACAGTGCCATTCTCCTGGCCATTGGGACTGAGAAAAAGCTACACATTCCCATGTATTACTTCTTGGCAAATTTGTCCCTCTTAGACATATTCTGCCCCTCAGCTACTGTTCCCAAGATGCTTGAGAACTTCCTGACTGAGAAGCAAAGCAGTGCCTTTCTGATAACTTTTATTTCTTATATCTACATCATATCCACCATCCTTAAGATCCCATCATCTGAAGGGAAGTGCAAAGCCTTCTCCACATGTGCTTCCCATCTCCTTGTTGTAGGTCTGTTTTATGGCACCATAATATTCACCTATATCTGTCCTTCCTCCAGTCAACACTCCCCAGGCAGAGACAGGTTCATCTCTATGCTGTATGTGATTTTCACCCCAATATTAAACCCCATCATCTACAGCTTGAGAAACACAGAGGTTAAGGAAGCACTCAAAAGGTTTTATGTCATAAAATATGATTACAGCAAGCATAATATTGACAAGGTATTTATTTAGCACTCCATGTAGTTTGAATCCACAGAAAGAATATCTATAGCTAGATAGTAAACAGACCTATGCATATATAGAAATTTACACATATGCACACCCACATTCCTATCCTTAGTGTTATATCTATTCATATAACTACATCTATCTCTGTCCACTAGGAAATTTTTTTAAAAATCACCCAAAAATAGCATTTCTGAGAGCAACTTAGAGAACTGTTATTAACAATAGTATAAGTGGCATCAGGTATATTTTCGAAATCAGCAATGTCCCAGTATGTATCTTCTAAGGCTTTCCAGAGTTATCCATAGAATTTTTTGCCTCAAATATCTGTTACTGAGATTTAGACACAGTGGTAAATTCCATACACATTTGAAAAAAGTAATGAAGTAATAATTGTAAATATTTGATATTTGGTTTGTTCATTCCTTCATTTTATTCTGTGTAGCACAGTTTATATGTGAAATGAAAGAATCAAGTGAAATTCCTATTTTATAAAAACACTGTGGAATTTGTTAAATGTAATACATAAAATTAAGTAAAACCTTAAAACTCAACCAAGTGTTCAATTCAGATAACTGAAACTCAAATATTTATTTAGTATTTCATCACTAATTTGTATAATTTGCATCACTATTCTGATCATCATATTTGGGTAATATCTGTGTTATAGAAACCAATGTAAAAACTAGATTCTGTCTTGCCAGAAATAGTATATTTCTCACTAAGTCTGGTAAAATTAGCCCTTGATTTGTCAAAGACTGGAATAGAATATTTGAAAATGTTAAGAAAAAATAAGTTGTAGACTTTGCTTTGCTTATTACACCATAGACATTTTGTAGAACACTATTTTTGGTTGGAATAATAAAGTTGATGAAATCGTGGTAATTCTAGTTTCTTCTTCTTAAGTAAAAAATGTCCTTGAAATACAAGGAACATGCTGGGATTTCTCTCTGGTTCCATGCTGCTGTGTTTCAGGAGAATTGTTTAGAACTTGAGATCTTAAAATCATCATGTATTTAAGCTGAATGAGATTGGTGGATGGTATGCTTTCCCAGGTATCCTGAAGATGAGACTATCTCAATCCAGAGATCATAATACTTTGATGATGCAATATTTTTTATTGAAGAGAAACTGTTTTGCTCTTGTACAAAAAATGAGGATATAGTTTTCTATCTCACTCTTTAAAGTTCCAGTCGTCTAAGACAACATGGCTAAATTACCTAAGAGTTATGTTCTGAGTCACTTCACATGGGATGTAGTTTAGACTTTGGCAGGAATATGAATGGATATACCAGCCATAAAGACATGTTATTTCAGCCTTCCATGTAAGAGCATCCAACTGAATATTGCATGAGGCAAAAAGGACTGCTGTCCTTTTAATAAGTGTATGTATATTAACCTAAAGGGATGTTTTCTTAATTCTTCTCCACAGATGTTAGTACCAACAAATTATGTTCTCAGTATTGTGCTACCATGACCATCATCCATTACTAAACCAATTCCATCATTGTGATTGCTTTGAATTACACACTGCCTCTGAACAATTAGCAAATCCTGTTAGTTCAAATTCCTCAATGCATCTGTAATCTGACTACTCTGGCCCAAGACGTCATCACCTCTTGCCCATATTACTAAGTCTCCTCACTTTGTTCCTGTTTTCCATTCCTCATCCACTCATTTCTCAGTACTGTGGCCATAGAGATCCTGTCATGCCATGCTTTTGTTCAGGACAGAACTTTCAATCACATTCAGAGTAAAAGCTTATGTGCTGAATTATAGAACGCCTATGATTTGGCATCTGTGAATTTATAAAGTTTACCTTTCTACCTTGCCCAGAATGCTGTACTGCCACTGGTCATATTCTTGTTTATATTAGTTCCATAGCACTGACATTCCAGATTATCACAAAATGGGTGTCTTAAAACAATAGTAACTTATTGTTTCAAAGTTATAGAAGCTAGATGTCTGAATTCAAGGTGGCAGCAAGGACATGTTCTCTCTTAATGCTTTAAAAGAAGATTATTTCTTTTCTCTTCATGGGCTCTGGCAGTTACTGGAACTCTTGGGTGTTCATTGGCTTGTGGCAGAATAACTCCACTCTCTGCCTCTCTCCTCAAATAACCTTCTCACCTGTATGTCCAAATATGCTTCTTCTTAGAAGGTCAACAGTCATATTGGCTTAGGACCCACCGTGGTCCTATTTGGTCTTAGCTTAACTAATTACATATAAATGCTCTATTTCCATATAAGTTCACAATTGCTGGGCTGGATATTAAGACTTGAACATATCTTTTTGGGGGTATAACTCAACCTACAGCACTGTTTTTCAAGCATGCTAGGTGATGTTCTGCCTGAACCTTTTAATGCTGATAGGTTCCTGAAGCCTTGGGTATTTTACCACAGGATCCTTCCTAGCTCACTTACTTCTTTTCATCTGATCTTAATTACAATATAACCTTCTCAGTGAGCTTTTTCATTATTGATATCAAGAAGGAGCCAGATTGCAAATATTATGAAAGGTCTTTATGATTTGGTTGGTTTGTTTAGGTTAACTCCTGGCATTCATATAAATCTCTTTGTAACATTAGCTGAATCAAATGAAGGAAGAGACAGAGTTAACATTTTAAAATATTAAAAAGTACAATGTGCAACAAAAGATTACAAGACAAACAAATAAATGAGAAATGATGGCCTATCCACCTGAAAAATATACAAATCCAGAAACTATCATCTAAGAAGACCAGACTTTGGACTCACTGGACAAAGACTTAAAAAAAATTATCCTTGGTATGATCAAGGAAATAAAAATATATATATATGGAGACAGAACTAACTGATCTGAGGAAGTCAATGAACTACTAGCATGGGAATCTCTTTGAGATTCTTAATAGGAACCAAACAGAAACACTAGAGTTGAAGACCACAAAAAATGAAATGAAAAAAAGTCCAAAGAGGATTTCAATAGCAGATAGTGTTAGGCCTCAAGGCATGGCCTTTATGGATAACCAGAGATGGCATGAAGAAAACTTCAACACAAGAGTTAGGCAAACTCACATTTATTATGTCTGCCGAGGTAAGGAGCCCAAGGTCAGTCTAAAGTGACTCAGACCTGACTCCCTGTGCTGCAGTTTTGCTCTTGCTTAAATAACTAAGTTACTATTTAGCATTTGCTTTGATTATGCATTAGCTTTTATGCACATGGATGATCATACATAGCTAGTTAAATAACTGTATGATTAGTATACTCAGGAAATCATGCTTGCACATACATTGCATGATGAAAAAAAGGGCAGTTAATTCCACCCCTGGGTGGGAAATTTACTATGTTAATTAAGCAAGTTCAAGTGAGAACATCAAGGGGTTTCATCTGTGCAGGCCCAGCCAACTGGTTGAAGCTGGTTTTCATACTTATTGCTTCAACAGGATATTCTTGACCACTAAAAGCAGAATTTGGCAGAAAGAGAGGGTTGCATTTCATTGCCTTCTAATTTACATACAATTCTTTCTTATGTAGCCTAGCAACAGGGAGAGAAACAAGTTACTTTCAGGTATTCCATCATCCTACATCCATCAATAGGAGGTGATTAAAGAACGAACCAGTAATCACAGAAACAAGAAAACTGGAATGAATCAGGCTGAGATGCAATAAGGAAAAAAAAAAAGAACAAATAGAACCTTAGAGACTTATGGGACATCTTCAAGCTTACCAATATATGCATTATGGTAGGTCCAGCAAGAATAGACAGAGAGGAAAGGGGCAGAAGGAAAAATTTAAGAAATAAGAATAGAAAACATCCCAAATTTAAAAGTCATGAATAAGCACATTCAAGAAGGCTAATGATGCCTAAACAGAAGAAACTCAAAGAGAACCATTCACAAGCATATAGTAGTCAAAATACTGAATATCAAGGACAAGGAGAGATTTCTGAAAGAATCCAGAGAATAGCAACAAGTTATACATAAGCAGATCCCAGTAAGATTAAGAGCTGATTTTGAACCTGAAAGCATGTATTAGAATGTGTTTTTTTGGCAAATATGGCAGGGGAGGGTCACTGATACAGGGTATCAATAGTGGGGGATGTGTAGGAAAGTGTGCACCTGGGGCATGCTTCTGTGGACTATGAATGTGTTCATCTTAGCATAGGGAGTTATCTCAGTGGGTGGAGACTCACCCCATAAACAAGAAAAGATTAAACTCCCATCCTCAGGAGTCCTGAGACATTCTCAAATACAGGGGCTCTTGAGTACATAGGCAGCACCTAATCAAAGAAAGCAGACTAGTATGTCAAGCCCTCAATATTAATGTATGTAACTATGAAAGTTATTCTTAAAAAATTGAAACTAAGTGGTTGTCATAGGTTTTTAGGGAAGGGAGAGGGAAGAATGGGTGGAACATAGAGGATTGGGGGCATTGTAATTGCTCTGCATGATCTTTCAATGATGGATACAGGACATTATGTGTTTATCCAGGATCTATAAAAGTATATGGTACAGAAGGTACACCATATTGTAAACCATTGGCCATGGTTATTTGTTCATCAATTGGAACAAATGTACCATACTCATTAGGATGTTTTTGGTAGGGGAGGATGTGGATGGGAGGGGATAAGGTACATGAGAATCCTTTATATTTTCTATGTGACTTTTCTGTAACCTAAAGCATTTTGGAAAATAAAGTGAAAAAATAAGATATTGGGGAAACATTCAGAAGAAATTGTCAATATACATAAAAGAGTACAGATATTACAGTGATGAAAGTCAATGCTAATATATATATATATATTTTTAATTCTTTAATTTTTAATTTTATTATTATTTTTGTTGTTGGCTTTGTTTGTGGGGAGATTTTAGATTGCGAAAGTGTTGCAACTGTTTCAGGGGCAGATCACTGGTGTGGGGTATTGGTGGTGGGTGAATGTGTGGGAAAGGGGCACCTGAGGCATAACTCTATGGAATATGAGTGTGTTCATATGGTAAAGGGGTGTTTTCTCAGTGCATGGTAAACAATGAATAATGAATTCTCATCCTGGGGAGTCCAGCTACATTCCCTAATAAAGTGGGAAGAATCTCTAGAGTACATGGGCAATGCCTAGTGAAGAAGGACAGACTAATATGACAGGCCCTTCATATTGATGCTTTTACTTAAGAACCTTGTTCTTCTGAAATTGAGATTTTGCCCAGTAATGTATTTTGTCTAAGAGTTACCTCCTGTAAACCTCCCTGTTGTTCAAATGTGGCATCTCTCTAAGCCAAACTCAGAATATAATTCACTACCTTCCTCTGGATGTGGATCATGACTCCCAGAGATGAATCTCCCTGGCACTGAGAGATTATTACCAAGCACCAACTAGTGATTCATTTGGAAAAAGTCCTAGACCAAAAGGGGGAAATATTAAATTGAAATGAAATTTTATGGCTAAGAGATTTAAAAGTGATTTAGGAGTTCACTCCAGAGATTACACTTATGCACATCTCAGAAGGATCTCACTGACTGCCAGAGTAAACAGTGCCTCAAGAAGTGGTGTTTCTGAAGGGTCTAGAGACATTTAGAGCCTATAGGCAGGGCAGATAACCCCAGGAAATTGGTTTCCTATCTGCAAGTCTTACCTTGGAATATATGATAACCCATCATCCAAACATATCAGAGTTATACTCACTTATAATTTTCCTACACATGGTATTTCTGCCCCATTTATTTGAACTTATAATTAACATTATACCCACTAAATATATGTCCTAGAGTCTTAAATCTTCCATCTGTTCCTTTGCTTTTCGAGCCTTGAATCTCAGAAGAGTTGTAGCCAACACATACTCTCCAGTTAATTGGACTGGCCTAGGACAATTAAAAAAAAGATGATGATGGACAATGACCATACAAAAAAAAAAAAAAAAAAAAAAAAAACCAGAGAATAACACCAACTGCAAGCAAGTTGGAATAATGGAATGACTGGAAATTCCATTATTACCATCAGTGGTAGAAGCCCTCCAGATAGTGACTTAAGCCGGCCCAGGTAAACAATTTTCCTCTGGTGGGACTACTAGAGAAGAGTGGGAAAACAGTGGTACCGGGTGTTTTTCATTCTCATACAAAGGAAAACATAGATAATTTTTCTTAATAAGATCTACTTTTAAATAATGTCTAAAGGAAGTCCTCCAAAAAAAAAAAAAAAAAAAAAAAACAAGAATGATAACAGAAGAGGGCTTAGAACTTCAGAAAGGAAAGGAACAATAGAATGGGTAAAAATGGGGGTAAATTATGTATAACCACTTTTTTTTATTCATTTATTTTGTCTATTCATTGTGAGTTTCTTAATCATATTTGATGATAGAAGCAAAAATTATGACACCTAATATGTTACTCAATTTGATGCTCAATATATATAGAAAGTGTACTTAAGAAAATTATATTAACAATTTAGGGAGTTAAAGGAACCTAAATGGAAATACAGTTACTACACTACATTCAAAGTAGAAGAGTTCATACCAGCAGCCTAGTAAGTTACATATGTATATTTTAATACATAGAGCAATCCCTTAGAACATTATGCAAAACAATATACTCAATACACTATAAATAAATAAAAATGAAATTTTAAAAAATAGGCTCACATAATACAAAGAATATATGTGGACACATTTGTGAACACACATGAAGGCAAGATAGCAGATAACAAACAAGAAATGGCAGCTATATGCATATCTATAGTTCTTTTAAATGTAAATGGTGTATATATACCAATTAAAGACAGATATTGGCAGGGTGGAAAAACAACAAAAACAAAAAATAACAAGTGAACTATGTGTTATCTACAGGATTCCCACTTCAAGCATAATAATTTAGGTATGTTGAAAATAAGGTGACAGAAGAAAGGCACACCATAAAATAAAATTTTACAAAACAAGAGTGGCTACATTAATATCAGATAAGTAGATTTCAGAGCAAAGAAAATTACTAGTGACAAGAGGGACATTGTATAATGATAAAAGGTTAATTCTACCAAGAAATATTAACAATGATAGACCAATGAAACAGAAAATTAGCAAGGGTATATAAGAGCTCAATAACATCATCCATCAATAGGGTGTGATTGAAAATTATTATATACTCCACCCCAAAATGAAAGAATAGCTATTCTTTTGAAGTGTCTCTTCTCAAAGATAGACAATATCCTGGGCAATACAGCAAATGTCAACACATTTAAAAAAATTGAAAACATGCAGAGAAGTATTTTCTGAATATAATGGAATCAAACGAAATAAGATATAAATAACAGAAAGACAACAGAAATATTACCAAAGTCATAGAAAGCAAACAACTTATTTCTCAAAATGCATGTTTCAAAGAGAAATGGTAAATGGTAATAAATTCATAGAAGTGAATGAAAATGAAAACAAAACCTGTCAACATTTAAGGGATGCAGCTAAAGCAACATTGGGAAATAAATTTATAGCACTAATTGCTTGTATTTTAAAAGAATAGCTATCTCAAGTCAATAATCTAATTTTCAAATATCAGGACACTACAAAAAGGAGCAAAATAAATGCCAGCCAAAAGATAGAAATACTAAATAAATTAAAAGAGAAATCAATGACATTTGAAACAGGAAAACAATGGTGATTATCAATGAAATAACAAGCTGGTTTTCTCCAAATTAAATATAATTAACAAATTACAAGACTGATAAAGATCAAAGGAGAGAAGATACAAATTACCAATAACAGAGATAAAACAAGGCTATCACTGCAGATCCTGAAGATATTAAAAGGATAATAAAAGGTTAACAGGAACAACTTTACACTCATAAATGCAACAACTAAGAAGAAATAGACAAATTCTTTGAAATTGCTAACTACATCAAATGTCAACCAAATTTAGGTCAATAATCAATAGAGTAATATAACTATTATAGAAATTAAGTTAGTTAAAACTCTGCAGAAAAAGAATTTTTGAGGCCCAGGTTGTTTTACTGAATAATTTACCAAATATTTAAAGAGAAATTAACTCCTATTCTACACAATGTCTTCCAGAAAGAGGAGGGAACACTTCTCAACTTTTATTACAAGGTTAGCATTATCGTGGTACGAAAAACAGACAAACATATTACAAATGGGAAAATTGCACACTAATATTTCTTATGAATTTAGAAATAAAAAATTCAAGCCTAATATAAGTAAATCAAATTCAGCAGTGAAAAAATATAATTTTACTCTACAAACAAGTGAGATTTTTTAAAGACTTGTTCAATATTCAAAAATTAATCAATGTAATCCATCTTGTTAAGAGGATAAAGAAGTATCATATAACAATATCATTGTATGCACAAAAAATATTGGACATAAACAAGACCTATTCATAATTTTTAAAAGTCAGGAAAATAAGACTACAGAAGACACTTCCTCTGCATAAGAAGCATAAACAAACTTACTGAAAGGTGAGAGTAAACATTCTATACATATTTTATGGTTTATACATTTTCATATATCAGGATGCTAAGGTTATTACAGAAACACTAAGAAATCCAGGGATGATATATTTTTCCATCATTATAGTGCTATATTAATCAAGAGAAAAATGGACAAGCAAGAAGAAGGGAGAGAAGGATAGACAAATGGAGCAGAATAGAGAACACACTAAGAGACTCACATAAAAATTGACAAAATGATTTTTACAATGTGCAGAAGCAATTCAATGAAAGAAGAATGACCTTTTCAATAGCTATTAGTGCTGAAACAATTAGCTATCCATAGGGTGGGAAACCTAAATCTAGCCTCACAATGTATACAATAATTCACTGACAATTGATTATATACATAAGGTAAAATGGAAAACAATAAAACTTTTAGAAGAAAAAATAGGAGAAAATTTTAAGACATGGACCCTGGTGAAAAGGAAACAATGATTTTATGAAATAACAAGCTACAGATTGAGCAAATATTTATAAACCACAAAACTGACAAAGGACTCATATCTAGAATATATAAAGCACACTTAAAACCGAACAGTAATAACATAGAAATCTAAATAGCACTTAGGCAAAAGACAATGAAAGACATTCACAGAAGAAGATATATGTATGGTAAACACATGAAAAAATGTTCAAAATCACCATTACTTAGGTAATGCATATCATGACTATGATTAGATATTACTAGAAATGGTTAGAACAGTTAAAAAATAAAAATTTAAAATAGCAAATGTCGGCAAGGATGTGGAGAAAACAGAAGACTTCTACTTTATGAGTGGGGATTTAAAATTATATAGCTACTCTAGGAAAAGAGTTTGACATTCTTAAATAATTTAATATATACTTCCTTGGGTATTTATCCCAAATAAATTTAAATAATGTCCAGGTGAAAACATGTGCATACTGTTCATATAAGATTTATTTTTAATAGAAAAAACTGGAAACAAACAAATGTTCTTCAATAGATAAAAGGTTAAGAGGAGGGGCCAAGATGGCGTTAGTGTAGGAGGGCACACACTGCAAGCTCCCAGAGCAAGGCGGATTGTGGACGGGGTCCTGCCCGGGGGTCTGTGCTGTGCACGCGTGGAGTGAGAAGCTTGGGACATCTATCTGTGCGGATCAACGGTGTGGACGGAACAGTGGAGATTCCTGAGTTTTAAGGCTGCTGGTGGTGGTTGGCAGAGATGGCTGAGCCCCGCGGTTAGGGAGAAAAAATAAAATAAAATAAAACGGACACTTGGAGCCACGAGCAGGCGAGAAAGTTTTATTTTCTGGGGATCTGGCTGCCTGGCGCCCCTTGGACCTTGTGTGAACAGAACAAATGAGCTAATCAGCACCTGGTAAACCGGAGTGGGGATCCTGGACGGGGGACGGAGCTGATTTCCCTAGTGACCCAGGGATAAGACCCGGGCCGCTGTGGAGCCAGGAAGAAGGGACACTTCCCAAAAGAGGGAGGGTTCTGTTGGAGGACAGGGAAGGGTATTTTTTTATTTTTAGACATCGGTCTGGCTGCCTGCACCGCCCCATAGCTTTGGGGAGCAGATAAGCCGACCTGAAGCAGCATCAGGCTGAGAGCAGACGCGAATCTGCACTCAAACTGATTTACTTAGCAACCCGGTGACACTCGAGCTCGGCTCCAGAAGGGGCGGAATTGGCTGTCTTTAGCACTCCGCACTGACTAACATCAGAGCTACAGCTACCCTGGGGAGTCCAGGAAGTGGGACGAGCTTGATTAATTTCCACGGGCCCAGCTAGGGTCCTTCCGTAAGGGGGTTGGTCTAGAGGAGGAATTATTTTGGGTCCTGTATTTCGTTAAAAAAAATAAAAATTAAAAAAAAAAGTGAGAAGGTCACTTCAATAAATGAAAAATAAATTCTTTTTAATTTAGTTTAATAGCTAAAAGCTGCTTCAGGACCTGCATGTAGAACCCTGCGGGGAAATTGATTGATAAACACAAGTAGGCAGGAAGGATCCACATGGACCCTAGGGAAATCATTGACCCCCTTAGCTATTTTTGACTGCTTGCCTGTGTGGATCTTTGATTTCTCTCTGTTTCTTTCTGGTCCCTTGCTTTTCTTTCCTCTTTCCTTCCCCCTTTCTTTTTTCTTCCATTTTTTAAAAAATTAGGTGCTGCTAGCTTGTCGCTTCTTTGCTGTGCTTCTTTTTCAGTAATTTCCCACTCGCTGTATATATTGATTCTGTATTACAAACTATCGCTTATCCTTCCTGCATCTTTATGCCTTCTGTTTTCTGTTGTGGCTCTTAGATACAACATTTTTTCATAGGCTCACAACTCAAGGGTGTCAATTTCTATTCCATCTATTTTGTTTTCTTCTTTTTTTTTTATTAGTATTAACTTTTTCCTTTCAGACTTTTCTTTACTATTTCTCTCCCTTCTCATAATTCTAGCCTTCTAAATCACTATAAATATATTCCTCCATTTTTTTCCCAGTCCATTGTAGGAACTCCATTTTTTTTTCCTAGTACTCTACACTGCCTACACAAGTTAAATATTCATCCCATTAAGTCTCATTTTGCCCCTCTTCTAACTCTTATCAATAGTACTATTATCCTTCTGCCTTCCTTACATCTTTTGATTCCTCTGGCCCTAACCTTTTGCCTTCAAGGGAACATAGAAAGAAGTAAGGAAATAAAATAAGAAGAAAAACTGCCAAAGAGAAAACTTAACTCACATGCAGAACCAAAAGCTAAATAAAACTCTAGAGCATAAAGAAAAGCTAATCAACTGAACAAACCCATCAAGATAATATGATGACCAGAGGGCAACAGAAAAATACAAATGACTCTGAGAAACTGGAAAACACGGACAAGTCCAATGCACAAAATAAAAACCAGGAAGCAATGCAGAACATCGAACAACTAATCAAAGCTATCCAAACAAATATCATGGACCAACTTAAAGAACTGATGGAAGAGATTAAGGATATAAAGAAGACACTGGGAGAACATACTGAAGAAATAGCAAACATGCCTAAAAATGTAATGGATATGATGGTGAACAATGGCACAAGCCAAGAAATGAAAAAGACACTGGACACACAAAACAGCAGATTTGAACAGGCAGAGGAAAGAATTAGTGATATGGAAGACAATACAGCTGAAATCAAAGAGATTGTAGAACAGATAGACAAAAAGATAGAAAAAATCCAGTATGTACTCAGGGAATTAACCGATAATACAAAACGCACAAACATACGCATTATGGGCATCCCAGAAGGAGAAGAGAAGGGAAAGGGAACAGAAAGAGTGTAGAAGGAAATAATGGCTGAAAACTTCCCAAATCTATGAGAGAGATGGATGTGCAGATCCAGGAAGCACAGCGCACCCCAAATACTATAAATCCCGAGGCCAACTCCAAGACATATACTTGTCAAAATGTCCAATGCTCAAGACAAAGAGAAAATACTCAAAGCAGCAAGAGAAAAGAGAACCATCTCATACAAGGGAAGCATAATAAGATTAAGTGCTGATTTCTCAGCTGAAACCATGGAGGCAAGAAGACAGTGGTATAACATAGTCAAAACACTAAAAGAAAAAAACTTCCAGCCGCGAATTCTCTATCCAGCAAAACTGTAAGTTCATTGAGGTTGGTGGGCCACACTGTGGGAGATGTTTGTGTGGGATGTGGTGGGAGGTGTGGGAGGTGGGCAACATGGGAATCCCAGTGGGTTCCGTGTAATATTTTAGGTAATCTAAGCACCTCTTAAAATATATATATAAATAACATTTTTGTATGCAAATACACATATATGCATATATATTTATATATCATTTTGCAAATGTTTGTATGTATTGTGAGAATTTTGATTTTTACCCATAATAAAAAAAAAAAAAGAAAAAAAAGAAAAAAAAATGATGGAGAGTTCAAAATATTCACAGATAAACAGAAATTAAGAGAGTATGTCTTTTAAAAATAAATAAAAAAATATATTTAAAAATATAAATAAATAAATAAATGAACAAACAAACAAGATCCCTGGTTCAAATCCCAGCTCTCCTTGGAGAAGTGAACCACTCAGTTATCAAACACCCAGTGGATACTTTAGGTCAGTGAACATATAGAAATTATTTTTGTATTAGCTTCTCTTGAGTTTCTTACTTTTCTTTAAAAAAAATGTTCCTTTTTTAAAATTTAAGTTAGTTTACTTGCTAAAACACTATTCAAAACCTGCAGAAGGCAAGCTGCAGGGTAATTAATTGATGAACAACATCAGCCTGAGAAGCTCCTCAGGGGCCTAAGAGAGAGGGCTGTTTTTCCTAAGTTTTTGTTTGATTGCTTCCTTGAGTGTTTGTGATATGGTCTTGATTTTCTCTTCTTCTTCCCCAGCCCCCTTTTTTTTTCTTTTTTACAATAAGAAGCTGCTGTCTAGTTTCTTGTTTGCTGTGCTTCCCCCTTCCCTTTGTTTCCCCTATTTTTGTATACTAATTTTGTCTGCCTATGTTAATTTTTTTCCTACCTTCATCTTATCTTCTACTTTCAGTTTCGTTCTTACATTTCACCTTTCTTTGTTTGTCTTCAGTTTTTCTTGTTTTTATCTATCTCCTCTATTCTCTGTTTTCTTTCTCTTTTTACTTTTTTCCTTATTGTCTTTTCTTTTCTCTTTTCTCCTCTTCTTTTTTTTTTTAATTGTTTTTAAAACATACTTAGATTACATAAATGTTACACAAATATTGTAGGGATTCCCATATGTCCCACCTCCCACTCCTCACACAACCTCCCACATAAACATCCTTCGTTAGAGTGGTAAATCACCTGCAATAAATATACACATCTTGGGGCTTTGCCACTAAGCATGGACCATAGTAGACATTGTAGACCACACTTTCTCCCACACAGTTCTGCATGTTATATGATGATATAAAATGGCCTATATTTGTCAGTGCAATATCACTCAGGATAATTCCCAAGTCCAGAAAAGGCCCTGTATTACAACTGCTTTTCCCTCTCCTGGCCCCAAGGTGTCCGGTGGCCACTGGCTTCACATTAATGTTGTAATTACTTCCATTGTGTGAATAACAATATGTCTATAACAGAATACCAGTAAGTCCACTCAAGTCCATAGCTCTTCCCCCAATCCTGAGGAGTCAGAGATGGTAATGCCCACCCCACCTCCAAGTGAGAGTGGGTTTATATCCCATGGATAAGATGGATGGGATTATCCTGCCTGCAGCTGCAGACTTTCTCCATTCCCTGGGATGGCAGTTGTCCATCATCAGCTCCCCACCAGGTGTTCAGGGTGAGTCCACTGAGCTGTAGAGTAGGAGTTGCAGCTCCACCAAGATTCCAGGCCTAGCTGGCACATGGACAGCCCAAAGACACTGGTCTCTGGAAGTACACCTACAAACTCCAGCACCACATATAGGTTTGAATAGAAGGGACAGATGGACCACGTGCAGGGAAGGCATATTTGGGTCCAACACTGTCACTCTCAGGAGCAAGGATTCCAAAGCAGGGCCAACTGAAAAGGCACAAAAATCTGGGGCTATCCACCCTGATATAGGATTTGAGTGTCTCCAGAGCCCTCAGCAGCCCCTCTGTTTGGGGTGATATCCACATTGGAAACCTATGAGGTCCTATTGAGATGTGCATAAGCATTACCTCTGGGATGACTTCCCAATTCACTTTGAAGTCTCTTAGCGATATGAACTCTTTTGTCTTTACCTTTCCCCCTTTTATTTGAGGTCTTTTTCCAGTCATATTGCCCATTGGCCCTTGTTAGTAATCCCTCATTGCCAGGGAGGCTCATCCCCAGGAGTCATGTCCCACACTGGGAGGAAGGTAATGCATTCATGTGCTGAGTTTGGCTTAGAGAGAGGCCACATTTGAGTAAAAAGGAGGCTCTCAGGAGGCAACCCTTTGGCACCCCATAACAATAGGCTAAGTTTAAATTTCAAGAGCAAAGACTCATAAGGCTAGTCATCAATAACAAGAACCCATCAGTGGATCATCCTCCTTTGCCAGACATTGCACCTGCACTTGGGGGACTGTTGCTACTCCCTTGGAGATATGGCAGAGCTCTCCAGGATGGGAATTCAATATTCTCTCATTTATTGAATGGTTCTCCACCCACTGTGACCATGCCCCATGAGCATTTGAACAAATTTATATACCTTTTATGTATGTTCAGGTGAACTTCCCCCCATGAACCCCTCATCCCTGACACAGCTCATCAACAATCCTCTCCCACCCCAGTTGTAACCCTTCTGTGATCCAAAACTTCTTTAAAGATAAAATCAATACAATAGCCAAATACAATTAATAGGAAAATGAAATAATAATGATAAGTTTAAATGTAAGAGATAAAATACATGAAAACTTTAAAAAACTAAAAATAAAATTAAATTAAAGGATTGGGTTATTCAAAAAATGAGAAAAATTTTTTAAAAATTAGAAAAAAATTTTTTTTGAGATTTTGCCTTTTATCACTGCAATATCTGTTGTTCAGTCGGTACTATGGCACCTTCCCCCCTCACTCCCCAGTGTCTCACTATTTTTCATTTAATTTTCAAAGAAGTTTTAGGTCACAGCAAAGTCACACACAG
This sequence comes from Tolypeutes matacus, assembly GCA_026826555.1. NCBI lineage: Eukaryota > Metazoa > Chordata > Mammalia > Cingulata > Chlamyphoridae > Tolypeutes > Tolypeutes matacus. The sequence goes on along the minus strand of JAKSZT010031418.1, from coordinate 109,313 downwards.
AATATAAGAGACTCTCATATATACAACCTCCTCCCCCTTTCCTCACCTCATATTAAAACCTTTTTTTATGTGGATGGTAGCATTGTTATAACTGATATACAGATAGTGAAACATAGCTACTAAACATTGTCAATGGTTTACAGTATGGTTTACATTTTAGAACATACACTTTTATAAATTTTGATGAAATTTACCATGTCCTGTGTCCATCCCTATAAGGTAATGAAAAACATTTCCACTGACCTCTAAATACCCCATTTGATCTATTCTGTCCTTCCTTCCCACCCCACCCTGGAGCCCACAATGACCCCCTGGCTTGACTCATTGGATGACAAGATTCATAGTTACATGCAACAAGAGGTCTTGACACACTGGTCTTTCCTCCACTATTAGGAACCTCACTTGCTCTTAAGAGATGCCTACCTGTCTATTTCTGAGCAAATTGGTCCTTCCAAAGATGGGAGCTCATCTCCTTCCCTCTCATTCTCGATATTTTTTCTTCTGTTTTTCATTTCATTGTTTGCACTCCACTTTTAAAAATTCTTATTCTTCTGTAATTCTTACATGATTTAAGTATACACGTTTTTTTAGGTCTTATATGGCTCTTCTACTCCCTTTTACTATTATTATTACTATTATCCTTTTTCTCTTCTTAACTCTTTCACTTTTTCTGGCCCTATTTTTTTTCTTTCAAGGGAACATAGAAAACAGTAAAGAAATATAATAAGATGAACAAACTGTCAAAGAGAAAACTTACCACACACACAAAAACAGCAACTCAAAAAAAAAAAAAAAAGCCCAGATTAGAGAGAGAAACTAATCAACTGAATAAAACCATCAAGATAATAAAAATGCCTAAAATCCAACAAAAAACTATAAATCATAATAAGAAACAGGAAGATATGACCCTATGACCCAGTCCAACAGACAAACTAAACCCAGGAGGAGATGTAGAACATGGAACTGCTAATCAGAGCCGTGCAAACAAATATCATGAGCCAACTTAATGAAGTGAAGGAAGAGATTAAGGATATTAAAAAGACACTAGGCGAACCTACTGAAGAAATTGTAAACATACATAAAAAGATAACAGATATGATGGTGGTGAAAGACACAATCTAAGAAATCAAAAATACACTGGAAGCACTTAACAGCAAATTTGAAAGTCAGAGGAAAGAATTAGTGATGTGGAAGACAGTACATCTGAAATCAAACAGATAGTAGAACAGAGAGATAAAAAGATAGAAAAAATCCAGCAGGGACCTGGGGATCTGAACAACAACACAAAATGCCCCAACATATGCATTATGGGCTTCCCCAAGGGAGAAGAGAAGGGAAAGGGGACAGAAGGAGTGTTGGAGGAAATAATGGCTGAAAACATTCAACTCTATTGAGGGAGATGGATTTACATGTCCAGAAAGTGCAGCATACCCCAAATGGTATAAATCCCAACAGTCTTACTCCAAGACATATAATTGTTAAACTTTCCAATGATCAAGACAAAGAGACAACACCGAAACAAGCAAGAGAAAAGAAAACCATCACATGCAAGGGAAGTTCAATAAGATTAAGCACTAATTTCTCATCTGAAACCATGGAAGACAGAAGGCAGTGGTATGACATAGTTAAGGTGCTAAAAGAAAAAACCCTAGCCAAAAATTCTCAATCCAGCAAAGTTCACAGCAAAAAATGAGGGAGAGTTCAAAATATTCAAGATAAACAGATATTAAGAGAGTATGTCAATAAGAAACCCACATTTCAGGAAATACTAAAGGGAGTTCTGAAAATACAAAAGGGAAAAACAGGAGAAAGAGAGTTGGAGGAGCATGTAGGAACAACAAAAAAGGCAAAAAGAGAAATAAAAACAACATATGGCACACATAAACCCAAAGAAAATCTGGCTAATGTAAGAAATTCTTGACAGTAATACCATTGAATGTTAATATACTAAACTCACCAGTCAAGAGACACCAATTGGCAGAATGGATAAGGAAATATGATCCATCTATATGCTGTCTGCAAGAAACCCACCTTAGACCCAGGGATTCAAGGAGGCTGAAAGTGAATGGTTGGAAAACAATTTTACAAGCAATCAATAAACAAAAAAGGGCTGGAGTAGCTATACTAATATCGGACAAAAGAGACTTAAATGCAAAACTATTGGAAGAGATTAAGATGGACAATATATATAAATAAAGGAAGTAACCTTTCGAGAAGAAAGAACAATCATAAACATTTATGCACCTAACCAGGGCACCTCAAAATACATGAGGCAAATACTGGAAAAAGTAAGTGGAGAAAGAGATACCTCTACAATTACAATGGGGGACTTTAATATACCATTATCACCATTAGACAGAATATCTCAACAGAGATTCAATAAAGAAAAAAGTCTTTGAATAATACATAAAAGAATCTGGAAATAGTAGACATGTACAGAACACTGCACCTAAATACAGTGGGCTAGACATTCTTCTTGAATGCACATGGACCATTCTCCAAGATAGATCACATGCTAGGCCAAAGAAAAATGCTCAAGAAATTCAACTGTGGTCTATGGTTGGTGGCAACGCCCCAGGATGTGTAAGTCCATTGAGGGTGGTGGGCCACACTTGTGGGAGATGTTTGTGTGGGATGTGGTGGGAGGTGTGGGAGGTGGGCAACATGGAAATTCCAGGGGGTTCCGTGTAATATTTTCGGTAATCTAAGCACCTCTTAAAATATATTTATATATATAAAAATAACATTTTTGTAAGCAAATGCACATATATGCATATATATTTATATATCATTTTACAAATAGTGGTATGTATTGTGAAAATTTTGATTTTTACCCACAATAAAAAATAAATTAATTAAAAAAAAAAAAAAGAAATTCAGAAAGATTGAAATTATACAAAGTAATTTCTCTGACCACAATGGAATGAAGATGGAAATCAGTAAGGGGCAGAGAATCAGATTAGGCACAAACTAACCCCAAAGGAAGAAGAAAGTAGGAAATAACAAAGATTGGAGCAGAACTAAATGAAAAAAAAAAAATAAGGAAGCACTAGAAAAAATAAACAAAAGCTGGTTCCTTGAGAAGACCAATAAAATTGACAAACCCTTAGGTAGACTAACAACAACAAAAAAGAGAGAAGATACAAGCACACAAAAAAAGAAATGAGGAGGTGGATATCACCACTGACCCCAAAGAAATAAAGAGTATCATTAGAGGATATGCCAAAAAAATGGACAATTTAGGGGAAATGGACAAATTCCTAGAAACACAGAAGCAGCATACATGGACAAGAGAAGATATTGAGGAACTCAAAAAACCAATCACAAGAAATGAGACAGAATCAGTCATCAAAACATCCCAACCAAGAATAGCCCAGGACAAGATGGACTCACAGGTGAATTCTACCAAACATTCTGGAAAGAACTAGCACCAATCTTTCTTAAACTCTTTCAAAAAATAAAAGTGGAAGGAACATTACCTAACTCATTCTATGATGCCAACATTACCCTAACAACAAGGCCAAAGACTCCAGAAGAAAGGAAACCTACAGACCAATCTTTCTAATGAACCTAGATGCTAAAATCCTCAACAAAATACTTGCTAACTGCATCCAACAATCAAACGAATTACACCATGACAAAGTAGGTTTCATCCTGGGTATGCAAGGATGGTTCAACATAAGAAAACTAATCAATGTTATATACCACATCAGTAGATTGAAGGAAAAAATCACATGATCATCTCTATAGATGCAGAAAAAGCATTTGACAAAAGACAGCACCCTTTCCTGATAAAAACTCTACAAAAGATAGGGATAGAAGGAAACTTCCTCAATATGATAAGAGATATATATGAAAAATACATAGTTAACATCATATACAATGGTGAAATTCTAAAATCTTTCCAAGATTGTGAACGAGACAAGGATGCCCACTATCATCACTCCTATTTAACACTGTGTTAGAAGACTTGCTCGAGCACTTCAGGAAAAAGAAATTAAAGGCATCCCAATTAGAAAGGAAGAAGTAAAAATTTCACTGTTTGCAGATGACATGATCCTATACACAGAAAGCCCTGAGAAACCTACAACAAAGTTTCTAGACCTTATAAATGAGTTCAGAAATATCACAGGTTATAAGATCAATGTCCAAAATTCAGTAGCATTTCTGTACACCAATAAAAAGCAATCTGAGGAGGAAATCAAGAAAAAAAAATCCCATTTACAATAGCAACTAAAAGAATCAAATACCTAGGAATAATTTAACTAAAGAAGTAAATGACTTATATGCAGAAAACTACACAACATTCTTAAAGGAAATCAAAGAAGCCTTAAATAAATGGAAGAATATTCCCTGTTCATGGGTAGGAAGACTAAACATCATTAAGTTGTCTATCCTACTGAAACTGATCACCACAGCACTTTCTACTGAATTGGAAAAACTATCTATGAAATTTATCTGGAAGTGCAAGAGGCCCTGAATAGCCAAAGACATATTGAAAAAGAAAAATTAAATTGGAAGAATTAGACTCCCTGATTTTAAATCATACTACAAAGCTACAGTGGTCAAAACTGCATGGTATTGGCACAACGATAGATATACTGACCATTGTAACTGAATTGAGAGTTCTGATATAGACCCTTGTGTATACAGTCATCTGATATTCAACAAGACCACCAAGCCCACTCAATTGGGAGAGAATGGCCTTGTCACAATTGGTGCTTGGAGAACTGGACATCCGTATCCAAAAGAATGAGATGGGAACACCATCTCACACCTTATACAAAATTCCACTCAAGATGAATCAAAGATCTAAATATAAGAGCCAAGACCATAAAAAACTTGGAGGATAATATAGGGAAGCATCTACAAGATCTTGTATTAGAAAATGGTTTTATGAACTTCACAACCAAAGCACAATCAAAAAAAGAAATAAATAGATAAATGGGGCCTCCTGAAAATTAAAAACTTTTGCACCACAAGGAGTCTCTAAAGAAAATGAAAAGGTAGCTGACCTAATGGGAGAAAATATTCAGTAACTATATATTGGATAGGAGTCTAATATCCAGCATATAAAGAAATCTGACACCTTAAAAATAAAATTACAAAAACCCATTTAAAAATGAGCAAGTGATTTGAATAGACATTTCTCCAGAGAAGAAATGCAAATGCCTAAAAAGCACATGAAAAGATGTTCAACATCACTAGCTATTAGGGAATGCAAATCAAAACTCCAATGAAATATCATCTTACACCCATTTGATTGGTTGTGAATTAAAAAACAGAGAACTACAAGTGTTAGAGAGGATGCAGAGGAATGGGAACCCTCATCCACTGCTGGTGGGAATATAGATTGATCCATCCATTGTGGAGGACAACTATTATAGCTCTGCCATATGATCCATCAATTCTACTGCTGGGTCCATACCCAGAAGCATTGAAAGCATGGACACGAACAGATATATGCACACCAATGTTCTTAGCAGCATTATTCACTATTGCCAAAAGTTGTAATCGACCCAAATGCCTGTCAACAGTTAAATGGATAAAGAAAATGTGGTATATACATACAATGTAAAGTTACTCAGCTGTAAGAATGAATACAGTACTCACACATGGGATAACATGGATGAATCTTAAGGACCTTAAGTTAAGTAAAGCAAGACAGTCATTGAAGGACAAATATTACATGACCTTATTGATATTAATTAAGCAAATTGAGGAAACTCAGAGAGCTAGAGTCTGAAAGATAAGGTTACAGGAAATAGGGAGAAGAAGGTTGTGAGCCAATGCCCATACTGGCGAAATCTATGATAGGGTGGAAGTGTGTAGTTGTGCAATGAAGGGGCAAGGCAGGAGTTTAGTGGTAATATTGGGTTGGGTGGTGCAGGTTTGACAGGCAGGAGGACAGGGAAGGTGAGGAGGGTGAGGAGGTGGGTTGGATGGTCCATGGAATTAGGGGGAGGGTTGGGGGAGGTGCAGGTGAACACTGGGGATTTGCCCATACATGGTTGAAATCACAATGTTGGGAATGCTCATTTGGAAATATGACAAGGAAGGGTTACTGGTTAGGGTGTTGGAAGGGGGGCATTTGGACCAGGGTGCACCTGGGGCAGGCTTTTAGGGAGCATCAGAGTGATCCTTTTGGCATAGTGTGTTGCATCAATGGGTAGAGACCCATATAATGATTGGGAAGGTGTTGGACTCGCATCCTAGGGAGGCCCGCTATGTTCTCAAATAGAAGGACGCCAGTAACTTGAGAGGATCAGCAGTGCCTAAAAGGGGAGGACAGAAAAGTGTGTCAAGCCCTCAGTTAAAAAACAAGTAACTATGTATCTATTTCATCCTTCAAGGAGTGAAGCCTGGTAGTCGCCATGCGCCCAAAGGGGAGGAGTAGGGAGGAATAAAATAGATGGAATGGGGGCAATTTTGGGGCAATTGAAATGTTCTGCATGATCTTGCAAAGATGGATACAGGCCACATTAAATTTTATCAGATCTTATAAAAGCATATAGTCCAAAATGTAAACCATAATGTGAAACATTGACAATGGTTAGTAGCTATGTTTCAATATTTTTGCATCAATTGTAACAAATGTTCCACCCACATATGAAAGGCTATTGAAGGGGGGAAGGGGAAGAGGGGAGGATGTTGGGTATATGGGAATCCCCTTTATTCTGTACCTGACTCTACTATGACTAAAAACTTCTTCTAAGAAAATAAAAAGTAAGACACTGAGGGAATAAATGGAAGGAAATGTTATTGTACATACAGTGCAACAGTGTTACAGTAATAAAAGGCAAAATGTAAAAAAAAGTTTTTTTCTTCAAATATTTTTTCATTAGTTTTTGATAGTCCAATTTTTAAAAATATTATTCTATTTTTACTTTTTATTAATTTTTTTCTCTATCTTACTTCTTATATATAAAACTATCATTATCTCATTTTCTTATTAATTTAATTTGGCTATTTTACTGGCTTCAATTTTAAAGAAGTTTTGGATCACAGAAGGGTTACAACTTTGACAGGGGATGATCATGGTGCAAGGTGTCAGTGATGGGGGATACATGGGAGGAAGTTCGCCTGGGTATACATATAAGGCATATAACTGTGTTCAAGTGTTAATGGGGCATTGTCATGGTGGTTGGAGATTCACACGATAACCAAAAAATATCAAATTCCCATCTGGGGGAACTCTGCCATTGTCTCTAATAGAACAACAAGAATGCCCCAAGTACAGGGACAATGAGTTTTGAAGGAGGATGGTCCATTGAAGGACCCTTGATATTGATGACTATGCTTATGAGCCTTTGCTCTTGAAATTGAAACTTAACTTAGGGACGTGGGGGCCTAAGAGTTACCTACAGGTAACCTCCTTGTTGGTCAAATGTGGCCTCTCTCTAAGCTGAACTCAACATATAAAAGCAATAACTTTAAATATTTTTTTTAATATTTTAAAGATACTTAGATTACATAAATGTTACATAAAAATTATTGGAATTCCCACATACCCTGCTCCCCATACCTCCCACTTTAAAAATATATTTTAAAACAAAAATATATTTTTAAAATGTATTTAATATTAAAATATAAATATATAATATATACACATATAAATATATATAAATATATATTTAAAAAAGAAAAGACTGAAGATTTAAGTCTCTGGGACATATATTTAAGTAAGTATAGTGCTAATTGTAGTTTGGGTGGGAAGGGGCTGAGGAGCCATGTGTAGAGAAATTATGAACGAGTCTAACTCTGTTATATTTAGGAACACATGTTCCAGGATTGGACCCACTAGCAGGGTGATGAATTCCTGAGATTGTCTGCCTTGCCTGTGGTGTCTGGGTTACTCTGGAGCTCTCAGAGGTACCATTGTTTGAGGCACTGTTTACTATGGTGGCCAGTGAGATCCTGCTTTGATAGTGATGAGTGTGACCTCTGGAATGAACCTTATTCTTCAAAAATTGAAACTTAGTGGTTACCATATTTTCTGATGGGAGGGTGAGAGATCAGTAGGATTAGAACAGAACAGAACAGAACAGAACAGAACAGAACAGAACAGAACAGAACAGAACAGAATAGAATAGAATAGAATAGAATAGAATAGAATAGAATAGAATAGAATAGAATAGAATAGAAGGGACATAAAGCATTTTTAGGACATTGGAAATGTTCTGCATGATCTTAGAATGATGGACAGGACATTTTAAAATTGGTCAAAACCTAGAAATGTGTATGATGCAAAATGTAAACCATAATGTAAGCCATTGACCATAATTAGCAGCAATGCTTCAATATTTATACATCAATTGTAACAAAAGTACCATACACATGTAAAATGTTATTAATAGGGTAGAGTGGGAGAGGGGGAATGGTTTGGGCATATGGGAAGGCCCTATAATTTCTATGTGACTTTTCTGTAACCTAATGTTTCTTTTAAGATAAAGTGAAAAAAATAAGACACTGCGGAAACAGATGGAATAAATGATCACTGTATGTAAAAGCTAACAAATTTTGTCCTCAAAAAAAAAAAAAAGCAATAACTTCCCTCCAACATGGGCCGTGACTCCTGGTTGTGAACCTCCCCAGCACCAAGGTATTGCTACCATGTACCAACAAGCAATGCATCTGGGAAAAAAAATAAACTTTGACCAAAAGGGGAAACGCTAAACACAAGTAAGTTTGTATGGCTGAGAGAATTCAAAGTGAGTTGAGAGGCCACCCCAGAAGTAGCTCTTATGCACATCTCAACAGGAATCTCATTGACAGCCAAAGCAGATATGACTCCAAATAGCAAAGCTCCTCAGGGATATGGAGACATCTAGACACTACCATTAGGGCAGACAGCTCAGGAATTTGGTCCCTTGCCAGTGGGCCCTAATCTGGTTAGACTCAGCATTGATTTCTCTATGCATGACTCTTCTGTCCCTCTATTCAAACCTATAATTAGTACTAGAGTTGGTAGGTGTACATCCAAGAGACTTGAATCTTTGGGCTGTCTGTGTGCCAACTGATCCCTGAATCTCAATGGAGTTGCAGCACCTACTCTCCATTTCAAGGGACTCATCCAGGACAAATAATGGGAAGGAGTTGATAGACAAACAGCATACCAAGGAACCGAGAGTGCAAGCAAGAGAGTCTCATCTATCAGATATATGAGATTGAAGCCCCCCTCTATTAATGGTGGATTGGGCATCACCATCCCAGAGACCTCAGGGTTGGGAAATGAACTATGTACTAAAATAAACTTACTAGTATTCTACTATAGACTACTTGTGATTCTAACAATGGAAGAAATACCACTGTTGTGGAGGCAATGACCCATGGATGTTCTGGGGTTATGGAGAGGGAAAAACAGGTGTAATAGGGGACCATTTTCAGGACTTAGGGATCATCTGAATGACATTACAATGACAGATACAGGCCTTTATATATCCGGCCATAACCTGCAGAGTCGAATGGGAGATAATGTAAACTACAATGTAAACTGTAATCCATGCTTAGTGGCAATGCTCCAAAATGTGTTTAGCAATTGCAAAGAATGTACCACACTGAAGAAGATGTTGCTAATATGGGAAAATGTGGGAGGTGTGGGGAGCTGGGCATATGGGAATCCCCTATATATTTTCTGTAACATGTATGTAATGAAAGTATCTTTTAAAAATTTTTTTAAAAGTGGAAAAAATAATTTACTTCATTCGGGGAATTCTAACAACAAAGTGAAACAAAAAGGCTAAAAAGAATAGACAAATGTTGTGAGTAGATAATAAAATTTTTATTTAGACAACTTAGAAAAATCTATTGAAAATCTATTTGGCACATTGGGATAATTCAGTAATGTTATTAATTATAAAATAAATATATAAAATATAATAAAAATAATAGTTAACTATAAAATTAGAAAATTTAAATTCACAAAAGTCATAAATACAACAACCTGAAAACACACGGAAATAATTTTTTCGATGTCCATAATATACATGAAGAATATACATGTACCAGCACTACATTAATGTAGAACATGAAGCACTTAAAAATGCATTATATTATATAATATATTCTGGAATGCGAAATCTCAGTATTATAAAGATATTGACTCCTCCTTTATTAATAGATTAGTTCTCAGGAAATAATTGCAAAAATTCCTTGCAGCATGGCTTATACCAAAGAAAAATCTGTAATCTTATATCAATCCAAATTGGATTGGGCAAATAAATTGCGTCTTAATTTCACACAATGAAATACTAGGGAACTATTGAAAATAATAATTTTCAAAATAGTAGTGGACACTAGATTTGTATTTTAGTTGGAAACCCCAATTAAAAAAAAATATGTTATGATATACTATCTAATAGCTCACTCATGTACATTGTCCCTTCTATGTCACTCCAAGTAGTAGGATTATACACACCCACCATATTTAATTCAGTTGTGGCCACATTACTTCCTTTGGCCAATGGAAAGTGAGTGTAAATGATATGCATTGTTTCTAGCAATAGTTTAAGATCATCCATGGGATCCCTTTCCCTCTGCCATGTTGGCCAAGACAGAGTATTCCAGATAACCCAGTTTCATCAGCTTTGGTCCAGAGGGAAGATGATATAATCCAGGGGTAGGTGAACACAGTGATTTATAGATTCAACACAATACAATACAATCCCCAGAAAACTTTTGGTAGGACTTTAGAGGCTGATTCTTAAACTTATCTGAAATTGAAAATGATCTAAAAGAGTCAAAACAACTTTCAAAAGGAACAAACTGGGAAGACTAATATTACTACCTGACCTCATATTATATAATATTCAAAATAATGTGGGACTATCCCAAATATAGACAAACTACAGAATCCAGAAATAGACCCATGCAAATATTGTCATTTGATTTCAACAAAGGTATTGAGGCAATTTAAAGAAGAAAATAGAATCTTTTCAACAAATGTTACAGAACAACAGTGTACCAGTATGGAAAAATGTGAATCTCCACCCCTACTTCACACTATATACAAATATTAACTTCAAATGGATCATAGACTGTATTAGTCAAGGTTTTCTGTGGAAACAGAATTGACAGGAAAAATCTGTGAATAGTATGAGATTTTATAAAATTCTCTCTTGAGACTGTGAAGATAGACAAGTCAGTCCAAATTCCCCATGCAGGCTGTAAACAAGGGGATCTGATGAAGGCTCTTGATGAGTTCCCAGTAGACAATGGCTGCCCAAAGTAGAGCTGTAAATTCTCTCTGTATGCTGAAATCTCTTCCCCTTTTAAGACATTCAACTCATTGCTGACAGCAATATCCTTGGTTGATTGTAGAAGTAATCAGCCATCTATGCAATGAACTCAATGATGACTAAAGTCCACAAGTTTCCTTTTATTAGTTAGCCCAGTGCTTGCTTGACCAAACAACTGGGTACAATTACCTGGCTGAGTTGACACATTAGCCTAACTGTCACAAAGAACTTAAAGCTAAACTGAAGCTCTAAAACTTTTAGAAGACAACATAGGAGATAACCTTCACAAAATCTTCTTAAACCCCATATAAAGAAAAAATGGATGTTGGACATCATCAGTATTTAAAAATCCCTGCTTTTACAAAGACACATTTAAGAAAACAGAAAGGCAAGCCACAGAATGGAACATATTACATTCTGTACATATATATCAAACAAAGGAATTGCATTCGGTGTATATAAATAACTCTTACAACTTAGTAACAAGATAATCTAATTTAAAAATGGAAAAAAGCTTTGGACAATTCACAAAAAGTATGGGTAAGCAATAAACAAATAGTGTAACAAGCACATAAAGCATGCCCAAATCATCAGGGAACTACAAATTAAATTATCATGCTACCTTACCATTGCACATCAATTAAGAATTGCTCTAATTAAATATTGTCATAGCCCAAGTGTATGGTTAGGCTAATGTGTCAACTCGGCCAAGTAGTTGTGTCCAGGTGTTTGTTCCAGCAAGCACTGGGCTAATTGTAATACAAGAGCATTTATAGACTTTGATCACCAGTGAGTTTACTGCATGGATGACTGATTACATCTGCATCAATCAGGGAGATTACATTATCAATGGGTGGTGCTTTTATCCAATCAGTTGAATGACTTAAAAGTGGAAGTGATTTAACATTCAGAGAGAATTTCCCAGCTCGTTGTTGGACAGGCAACTTCTCCCAGAGACTCATCAACGACCTTTCGTCGGACTTTCATCAGAGCCCCTGGTTTGCAGCTTGCCTGAGGAACCTGGACTTGTGCGTCCCCACGGTCGCGTGAGAGACTCTTTTAGAGTTCCATATTATTCACAGATATCTCCTGCTGATTCTGTTTCCCGAGAGAACCCTGACTAATACAGCCAAGTTTGGTGATTTTGTTGGCGGTAAGAATATTGAACAACTGCAACTCAGAAATTGCTGGTATGTATGTAAAATGGTACAATCACTTTAGAGAACAGTTCATCTCTTTCTTAAAAAGTTACATGGGCACTTATCATATAATCCAGAATACTAAAAAATATTCATACCAGCTTTATTCATAATGCAAAAAGCTATAAATACCCCATGTGCATGTACCCATCAACACATGATTTGATTGACAGATTATAGTACATACATAGAATATTATACTACACAATCATAGAACGGTATACACAACTGATCTAACCTTTAGTTACACAAAATGGATCACTGGTTGGTAGGACTGGTAGAATTAACTGAAGAGAGAAAGATGGAACTATCTGAGATGACAGAAAATTTCTATTTGTTGATGGAGGTGATGATTATATATGTGGATGCACTTGACAAAACTCATCTAAGTGTACACTTAAAGTGGTTGCATTTTGTTGTATGTAATTAAAACTCAGTAAAGTTGTTTAAAATATGAATATAAAAATTGCAAATATTTACATACATAATAAAATTAATTAGCCTTTATAAAGCAGTTTACAGGCTAAAAAGTACTTTTACAATAATGATTTTCATTTCTCTTCACAACCACATAAGATAGCTATATTTTTAATTCTTCTTAGCTGAAAAAGTGAATCTCAGAAAGATTAAGTGACCTGCCAATGGCCTATAGTTAACAAATAGTTAATAATTAGGCCTTTGTATTTCAAGGTTCTTTCTATTAGACAATAGTATTCATTAGTCCATTGTCCCTTCTGCTATAATTCCAGGTTGCTAAGCAAAGTAAAATTACTCAGTCTTATTTTAAATAGGATATTTATTACATATTAAAATAATATAAAAGGATATGTAGAGTAAATAATTTTGGCATTTCCTAAAACTGGCTGATTTCTACAAGACTGGCATTATTCTGACAGGGTGGATATTCTAGAATCGCAAGATCGTTATTAAATTCTTCTTCTGCACGTTGAAATCACCACAAGGGATTACTAAAATGACTCAAAGGTAGAAATTATAATTGTGTAAAACAAATAATTTAGATGAAGATCATCTTCTGATTTATAGTCATCAATGACCAAAATATCACTATATTGTAACTATACAGAAAAATACGTCTTGTATAACTTGTCAATTAAGACATTACATCCTGACTGGGAAGTTGGCATATCATTTAAAAATGCTTTGGAAATAAAAAATGCAAAAAGATGGATTATTCAACAGCTTGCTCAAATTTTAAGTCCAGATAATATTCATTTTCTTTTTAGTAGCAGTAGCTAGTTACAGGTGTAAAAAAAATCTAGCATGCTGTAAACAATGCTGTGCACGTACACTTATTTTCCACTTTTTCCACTTATCTTTTAACAGAATCATCCATTTGTTGCATATACTGCTTGAGAAAGGCAAAGATGGGCAACTGCTCCTGATTTGTTTCATCCTGTTATGTGACCTGACATACTCCTCTCCAATACCAAAAATCTATATTGTACACGTTTACAAGCAAGATCCTCCAGCATGTGGAAAAGGCAAAACTGAAGTAAATATCAGGTCAGCGATAGGCCTGGTCACCCACCAGTTTTATATTTTTAAGGAGTTCATTAAGAAGAGGTGGCCCGTGGGGGCCGAGCGCAGGCGTCTTAAAGCCAGAGCCTCCACCTGCTCGCCAACTCTGGCCAAGGAGAGGGAGGACAGACCCAGCTCCCGGAGACCCTACCCCGGGGCATGTGGAAGATGCACAAGAGAGAAGTTCTTGTGGAGGACTCCCGCAAGGGGAAGGATTGTATGAGGGAAGGGAAGCCGCTGCTGTTCAGTGTTTGGAAACTTTCCCCTGATGCTGTGGAAGCTGCTATGCTTCAACATGATGTGTATCGTCTGAGGATCTGTACATAGTTCATGAGATTGCTTCTTTCCCAACTGGATCAAAAGACCTCTTCAGAAGGACTAAAATTGTTTCATCTGAAGAGATATTTCTTATAGGTTGCAGGTTCCCAACTCATGTAAATGGAGTTGATTATCTTAAGCATTTAAATATGGTTATTAGTGAAACTTTGAGTAATCACACTTTGGTAGTATTGGTGCTTACCCTACTTTTTATTTTTTTAAATCTCCAAATGCTGTGATTACTCTCAACAGTAGCTCTCTTAGATGTCATCATGAGAACTTTTATGTGACCACTGAGTTACTTGAAGAAGCTGAACGTAACTAGGGGTTGTGAACGATGAGCAATAATGTTGTTTCAGGATGGACTCTGTTGAAAAATGTAAGTTGTTCCTTTGTATGTTCTGCTCCCATGCCTTCTACTGATGGCTAAAGCTCTTTTTTTCCTCTCTGTTTTTATTTTGAAAAATTTGAAATGCACAGGAAAGGTGGAAGAATAGAGTGAACACCTACAACCATTTCACCTAGTTTCACCCATCAACACAGCCACTTTTAAGGCCCTTTATCTGATCTCTTGGTTTACAGAGTCATCTACACCCTCTTTCTAACTGTGGTTTTCATATTACTTTATTAGTGTATCTATAGTTTAATGCGTAGAAAAAAAGTGCTGTATAAAAACAGAGAAAGTGTTTGTTAATTGCGACAGGTTAGTTGTACTCTAAGTTTAGCAAATTCCTTCAAAAGGACGTATCTTTCTTCCAAAGCTACTTCTCTTAGAATTAAATTTTAAAATCTATGACAACTCTACAATAAAATTTCTGCCACAAAATTTTATTTTAAGGTTCAGAGAAGTAGGAATTAATACATGAGTAGGATTTAATTTTTTATCATATTAGAAAGATCTAAATTGTGTTTCAT
>JAKSZT010031418.1:76453-94005 GCA_026826555.1 Tolypeutes matacus | reverse complement strand
CTGCAACTCCTACCCTACAGCTCAATGGACTCATCCAAGTCACCTGGTGAGGAGACAACGATGGGAAATGGCCATCCCAGGGAATGGAGAGGGCCTGCATCTGCAGGCAGGATCATCCCACCCACCATATCCATGGGATATAAGCCCTCTCTCACTTGGAGTTGGAGTGGACATCACCATCCCAGTCGCCTCTGGATTGGGGGAAGAACTATGGACTAGAGTGGACTTGATGATATTCTCTTGCCAACATATGGTGATTCTTGCAATGCAAGAAATTATAACAATGAGGTGGAGCCAGTGGCCACTTGACAGTTTTTGGGTAGGGAGGGGATGAGCAGTTGAAATACAGGGGCTTCTTTGGGAGTTGGAGGTTGTCCTGAGTACTGTTGTGGCAATGGATGTAGGCCATTTTAAATCAGCATACACCACTCAGAACTGAGTGGGAGAGAGTGTGGTCTACAGTGTGAACTGTGGTCTATGGTTGGTGGCAAGGCTCCAGGATGTGTAAGTTCATTGAGGGTGGTGGGCCACACTGTGGGAGATGTTTGTGTGGGATGTGGTGGGAGGTGTGGGAGGTGGGCAACATGGGAATCCCAGTGGGTTCCGTGTAATATTTTAGGTAATCTAAGCACTTCTTAAAATATATGTATATATATATATATATATAAATAACATTTTTGTAAGCAAATACACATATATGTATATATATTTATATATCATTTTGCAAATGTTTTTATGTATTGTGAGAATTTTGATTTTTACCCATAAGAAAAAAAATTAAAAAAATAAAAAAATAAAAAAAAACAACAACAGCGATGATGTCGTGTTGCATATTGGCTCAAGGATATGCAGTAAAATGACATCATTTTTAGTCTCTGGCCAGAAGTAGGCTATTCATGAACTGTTGAGAGACTCCCCCAGAGTCCCTTGTTCTGTATCATGTTCATTGCATGGCAGATAATAAAGCCACAAGAGGTTTTCTAGGAGGGAAACACAAGCTCATAATCATGCGCATGGGTGCTGGATGGAGGCCACACAACACCTGAGAAGGGAATATGGCCTGAGAAGGGAATATTCCATTTCTGATCCATTCCTACATTGTCTCACTCTCTTTGTGGTAGAGTCAAAATTTTCATAGCTACCATCATCAGAGCTAAAGGACTCCCCAAAAAAGAAAAGAGGAAAGAAAGACACTATTATTTCACTGACTATCTGGAGAAAAGAAAACATACTCTCTCTATATATGTATATATTTTTGGAGGTACTGGGAATCAAACCCCAACCTCATACATGGGAAGCATAGTCTCAACCACTGAGCTAGACCTGCTCCCATAAATCATACACTTTATATCACACATGTTGATCAGCAATATAAGCAACCATCAGGCTCTAAGTAAGTAGTTGTTATATAAAAATAAATTTTCAGAAGGTAATATATGACTAATAAAACTTAAGAGTTGTAACACATTTTCAACTCCATAGGCAAAGAAAGAAGAATTAAAACATTAAGATGTTACACACTGACTAATAGGAATACATTTTTTTGTTTTATTGATTTCTTCTATGCTCTTAAATATAAAGGTTAATTCCTACACACAAGAATTGAAAAGGAATGTGAAATGCTAAAAAGAATGGATGTTTTAATTGTGATGGGATTCTGACTGTAAATTTGTTTTATTTCACTTGTTTTTGCTATAATTTAGAAAACTGAAATAAGAGACTTCAGCAGAACTGAGACCATGGCAATAAGAACCTGGCAGACATCTGATTCAGTTAAGGCACTTTTTAAGTTGGGATTTCCTTCCATTACTGCACAAAAGTTGCCAAATAAATTATTTTAAATGGGAAAGATTTCTGTAACACCATTCAGGAACTGCAAGTAAAGAATGACTTATAGCTTCTCTGAGAAAATCAGCTTTATTTTAACATTTATAAGAAAATTTTTTAAATTACCTGAGATGTGGTGGATGAAATGTCTTGACCTGGATGATGGGGGATAAAAAAAGGAAAGCAACCTAAGACTCTGGGCCTTCACGATTGGGAGGGAAAGGTAAAAAGAATAGAATGTAGAGATGAAACTTCAAAGAGTCCCTGAACATCTCCTTCCCTGACATTTGCTAATGTTTTAATGGAGGTACTCAAAGCTGACCACAAGAACCAGGAAGAACATGTATTCTAGGCAACATGGACACTACTTCCACTGCGTAAATGAGCCCATACCAAGTCTAGAAATAAAGCAGATTTTGGAAATGGGTAATACAATTTTATCAGACAGTAGTCTGGCAAGCATAAAAGAATAGTGATAGCTGTAAACTTAAGAGATATTTGCTATAAAAGTATCACAGAAAAAGCATTTTTCAAAATGAAAAAGCATCACAGAGATAGATACAGAAATTATATACAAAAATATAGACAATGTTCATTAAACCCATGAAGACTAAAGCAATTTACATTTTCATGTTAACCACTTTTGATAGTTTTTTTTAATTGCTAATTTTTTTCACATTTCTTATTAGAGAATTTTTAGGCTTATAGAAAACCATGCAGAACTAGCACAAGTTACCATATACTCCTCCCACACACAGCCTTCCTTATTATTAAAGTTGTGTATTAGTGTAATAATTTTGTTATCACTGCTGAAAAATATTATTATAATTACACTATTAACTATAGTTCATAACTTAAACTAGGGTTCACTCTTTATGATGTATAGTTTTATTCTGATTTTTAAAATTTTATTTGGAAAAGTAGCTCATGATATTTATTTTTCTAAAGATGAATGAAACTGAGCGTCTTCACATGTGCTTGTTGATCATTTTAAATCTTTTTTGGAGTAATTTCTATTCTGGACTTTTGGCCATTTTTTAATGTGATGTTTATCCTTTTTCTGTTGGGATGAATGAGTTCTTTATACATTCTGGGTACTAGACTCTTAACATATATATGATTTGAAAATATTTTCTCCCATTCTTCTACATTGTCTATATACATTTTGATGGTGTCCTTTGAAGAAAAAAAAAACTTAATTTTGATGAAATACAACTTATTTAATTTTTAGAATTTCATTTTTTTTGTGTTTATGTAATATCTAATAATTCATTTCCACATCCAAAGTAGTAAAGATGTAATTAATATTGAACAGCCATGAGATTCATTTATTAATTTCTAACACATGGCTCTTCTGCCCCATTTATTTGAACCTATAATTAGCAGTATAACTAAGTATCTGTCCCAGAGACTTAAAACTTGTGGCTGTTCATATGCTGGTTAAGCCTTGAATCTCACCAGAGTTGCAGCCAACACCTACTCTCCAGGTCATTGGATTCACCAAGGACAACTAACAAAGGGTGGTGATGGACAATGCCCATCCCAAAAAGCAAAGTATCTACAACTTCAAGCAAGACAGTTCCAACCATCTGCCCCATAGGATCTAAGACCCTTCTCATTTGGAAGCAGAGTGGACATCACCATCTTAAATCCTCAAGATTGTGGAATGAACAAATTTACATTGGGAAAGCAGCTATGGACTAAAGTAGACCTATTATTATTCTAGTAATGGAATAACTTGTAACATTGATACAAACATGGTGGTCACCAAGCTTCTGAAGGGTAGAAAGAGTGAAGAATAGATGTAGCATGGGTCCTTTTGGGGACATTGAAATTGTTCTGAATGATATTGCAAAGATGGATACAAGTCATTATACATTTTGTCAAAATGTATAAAATTGTGCAGTGCAAAGTGCACTTAATGTAAAGTATAGTCCATGGTTAGTAGAAATGCTTCAATATGTGTTCATCAATTGTAACAAATGTACCACACTAATTAAAGATGTTGTTAATATAGGAGGGGTAAAGTGTACGGTTTACGAGAATCTTCTGCGTTTTTGATGTAATATTTTGTAGTTTGCTCCTTGAAAATAAAGGAAAAAAATGTTAAAAAACCACACATTTAACCCTTATGTTTTTTCTAAGAATTTTAGAATTTTAGCTTTTACATTGTTTTTTGGTCCACTTTGAGTTAAGTTTTCTGTATGGTATAAGGTAGGAACATATTTAGATTATTTTTCCTGAGAATATTAATTTTTACAGGCACCATTTATCGAAGAAAATATTCTTTCCCCATTGAATGGACTTTTCACCATGTCAAAATCAATTGAACATACATGTATGGGTTTAGTTCTGAACTCTCGATTCTAATCCATTTTTCTATATTCAGTGTCTATCTTTATGCCAATGCCATCTTGTTTTGATTAGTTGTTGCTTTGTAAAACATTTTTTTTACTTTATTGAAGTATATCATTCATACATAAATATACATGAAAAATAAGTGTACAGTAATATTTGTGAACTTACAAAATAAACATGCAAAAATAAGTCAGAATTAAAGAGATCTTCACAGAATATTAATTATGGCAAATATCCCTTTTCATAAGAAGAAAATTGACTGATTCTGAAATCTACAATCTAAGAAACCTGATGATGAATCTTATGAAGTCTTATAGTATATTTAACAACTTTTAAAAATAAAATTAAGATTTTCTAATAAATTCACAAATAAAAGCCACATTCGATGATCAGAGATTTAAACTCTCTGCCACACAATTTTGTAAATTATGACAAGGTATATAATGGCCTGTCTCTGTCATTGCAATGTCTTTCATGACAATTCCAATGTCCCCCAAAATTCCACATATTAGACCTATATTTCCCTCTGCCTCCCCTCAGAACCTCTGGAGCCACTGCCTTCACATTGTAATAAAAGTTTTTCCATTGCTAGAATAACAATGAGTCTATAGTAGAGTAACAGTAAGTTTACTCTAGTACATTATGCATTCCCCAATCCTGGGATGGTGATGCCCACTCTGCCTCTTATTGAAAGGGGGCTTAGATCCAATGGGACAGATGGATGAGACTATCGTGTTTGCAGTTGCAGGTTCTCTCTGGTCCTTGGGGTGGTTGTTGCCCATCATCATTTCCTTGTTAGTTGTCCTGGGTGAGTTCATTGAACTGGAGAGTAGGTGTTGCAACTCTGTTGAAATAGAAGGGGCAGATGAGCCATGTGTAGCGAAATGCTACATCTAAAACGGGATTCCCATATACCCCACTCCCTTCCCCATCCCACAATCTCCTCCATTAACAAATTCTTTCATTCGTGTACATTTGATACAATTAATGAAAACACAATTGAAGAGTTACTACTAACCATTGTCTATATTTTATATTATGATTTACACTTTGCACCTTATAATTTTATGGTGTGGTACAAAGTGCAATTACACATTTTGACAAAATGTATAATGGCTTGTTTCCATCACTGCAACATCATGCAGAACAAATCTAATGCCCCCAAAATGCTCCATGTTCCACCTTTTCTTCTCTCTCACTCCCCTCAGAACCTCTAGTGACCACTTTTATATCAATGTTATAAGTTCTTCCATTTCTAGAATAATAACAAGTCTACTTTGGTCCATACTGGCATTTCCTCTTTATGTGTGTTCTTTCCTCTATGATAATATTTGGATATATAAGCTTACCTAAAATATATTATTTTAAGCCATCTCCCCCTTTTCAGTTTGAGGACTTTGGGATAGTGACACTCTCTCTGCTTCCCATTGAGAGCGGACTTAGATCCCATGGGGCAGATGGATGGAACTGTCTTGATTGGAGATGTTTTTTGAGATGGGCTTTTTCCATCATCATCCTTTTGCTAATTGTCCTGGATAAGAGTAGGTGTTTGCTGCAACTCTACTGAGATTCAGAGCTCAACCGGCATATGAACAGCTGGATGATAGAAGTCTCTGGGACACATATTTAATGGATATAATGCTAATCATAGGTTCAAATAAAAGAGACAGAAGAACCATGTGTAAGAAAATTATAAATGAATCTAATTCTGATACATTGAGGAGATAGGTTATCATATATTCCATAGTAAGGTCCATCAATGGGGTGTCAATTTTTTGCAGTTGTCTTCCTTGACTATAGTGCCTAGATGTCTCTAGAGCCCTCAGGAGCACTCCTGCTTGAGGCACTGTTTACTGTGGCAATCAATGAGATCCTACTGAAATGTACATAAGCCTAACCACTGGAATGACCTCCTGACTCACTTTGAAACCTCTTAGCCATAAAAACTCATTTGTATTTAATATTTTCCCCTTTTGATGTAGGTCTCGAACAGGAAATTTAAAGTCCTGAATTCAAGCTTTTATTCCTCCACATTTTCTAGCATATTAGGAGCACCAAGCCAATCTCCCTGTACTTGTTAATTTCACATAAATGAAATACCTGGTTAACAGAAACTTCCCTCTAAGTCTTTGACTAGGAGTATCCAATAGTGATATTTTGCATAGCTCTATCGACACGACTTCACATCATGCACTGCCAGAGTCTTCTTTCCACTGGAAATAGAGTTGTTTTAATTTGAATAGGTTAAGAACCAATTCCAGGAATTGTGAGAACATGGCCATTGGGTTAGGCAGATGAGGCTCAGCTCTCACAAAAAAACAATGGAGAAGGAGCCAAAGTCTGCCTGGGGGACCTGCTCTGGGTGTCAGCAGACCAGAACAGTGTTTTAAAATTCCCAGGAGAGTGAGAGATAGAGAGACAAAGAAGCCAAAACAACGAACTGAGTTACTAAACCTCCCAGCCACTGAGAAGGGCTCCCCTCCCCCAGCCATGAGATATTAAATGGGGGTAAAATACCTAGCACATTGCAGCTAAGAGGAGAGAAGACATATTCTTCCTTTCCAGCTGTTTCAGGGGAAAAGGGAGGGTGAGTTAGGGTGTTTTTCTTCAGTGAATTTGGACAGTAGATCGTGCTTTGAATTTTGGCCCTGGCCAGAGGAAAGCAAAAGAAAACCAAGAGAGATATACATCCACGGAAAGGTGTGCCAAGTGCCAACTACTGGTCTATCTGGAAAAGAAACAGAGAACTTGGATAATATGATAAATGAGCTAGAGCTAACAGACATCTATAGAGCATTGCACCCCCAATGCTCTAATAGAGCAGAAATAAATGAAATCAAGAACAACAACAACAAAACAATAGGGAAACTCAATGAAAACAAAATCTGGTACTTTGAGAAGATCAATAAAACTGGCAAATCCTTACCTTGACTAGTAAATGAAATAGAGAGAAGTAAATAAATAAAACCATGAATTAAAGGGGTGTCTTTATGACTGGTATCACAGAAATAAAAAGGATCATAAGAGGTTCTTATGAGAAACTGTATGCCAATAAATTATACAATGAAATTGAAATGGACAACTTCCTAGATAATAAAAAAACAACCTACATTTGTTCTACAAGAAAAACAGGAAATGAATAAACTAATCACAAGTAGAGATTGAATCAGTAAGTAAAATCTACCAACACAGAAAAGAACAAAGGCAGATGACTTCAGCTGTGAATTCTATCAAACATTTTGTGAAAAATTAATACCAGTTCTGTTTAAAATCTTCCAAAAATTTGAAAAGCAGGGAAAATTACCTAACATATTTTATGAAGCCAAAATGAACATTACCAAAGCCAGATAAAAATACTACAAGAAAAGAAAATTACAAACCAATAGCTCTAATGAACATAGGTGCAAAAATTTTCAAAAAATACATGCAAATCGGATCCAACACCACAATCAAGTGAGTTTTATTCTTGGGATGCAAGGGTGATTCAATATAAAAAATCTATTAATGTAATGCACCACATTAACAATTTGAAGTGCAAAAACATGATTGTCTCAATTGATGCAAAAAAAGGCATTTGACAATATACAGCACCTTTCTTGGAAAAAACACTTCACAAATAGGAAAAGAAGGAATGTTCATCAATATGATAAAGCGCATTTATGAAAATCCCACAACCAACATCATACTTAATGAGAAGAGTGTGAAAGTTTTCTCTCTAAGATGGGGAAAAGATAATGAAGCCCTCTGCCATGACTATTATTCAACATTGTGCTAGAAGTTCTTGCTAGAGCAATTGGGTAAGAAAAAGAAATAAAAGTCATTCAAATTGAAAAAGATAAAATAAAACTCACTTTTCACAGATGAAATGATCTTATATTTGGAAAATTTCAAAATATCTATGACTAAAGCTAATAGAGTTGTTTTTGTTTGCCGAAGGATTTCTGAAGCAAAGTACCAGAAATAGGTTGGCTTTTATATAGGGGATTTTTTGGAGGTAAAAGCTTACAGTTCCAAAGATGTAAAGTCAAAATCAGGGCATTCTCACCAAAGCCATCTGTCACATGGGGAAGTAAAATGGTCATCTATCTCTGCTGATATGTGTATCTTTCTACAGGTGTAGGCAAACCTGTCATAGGGTTTGATTCCTCTTGAGCTGATCTGTGGGCCCAGTCTCTTAGGGGTTTCATATTTAAGCCATTCTCTACTCCTCTCTGTGACAAGGTCAAACATAGCAGCAACCTTATTCATGTGTCTGTCTAAGTCTGTCTCTCTGCATGTTTCCAATAATATCAGACCTACCAATGGAGCAAGGACTCAAATTGAATCAAGCCTCACTGATGTAGGTCAACCTAAAGCCCAAAGCAATCTTATCAAGTAATCTATTCAAAGGTCCCTCAACTCTCTAATGCAATCAAAGGTTATCACATCCAGAAGAATAGATTAATTTACAAGTATAATATTCTTTTGGGGATTCATAAGATAATTTCAAACTGCAACACTCCACCCCTCTGAATCCCAAAAAGACTTATTCCAAAAAGACATAAATCATTTTAGTAACAATGCTGAGTACAAAATCACAGCAAATTCAGTCATAAGAACATAGTTTGTCTTGGGTCCCCTCTGGCTGTAGACCTGTGAAATTTACAAAAGAAGTTATCTGCTTTCAATATACAAATGAGGAATAAACATAGGATAAACATTTGCATTAGCATAAGGAGAAATTGAGAGGGAAACAGTCATGGGTCCTTAACAGTTCTGAAAATCTGCAGGGCATACTCCATTAGATTTCAAAGTCTGAGAGTCATCCTTAAAATTGTGGTTTCTTCTCCTAAGGGCCTCATGGGGTCCTCTCTCTCCATGGGCTTGTCCAATGGACATATTTTTGGTCTCTCTCTCTTCAAACACCTGGGTGGCAAATGAGTTCCAGATCTTACTCTCCAAGAAAATTTCGGTGACAGCCACATTTTCTCCAATCTTTAGAGAACAGTCTTAACCCCTTTACAATAGTGAAGTGGTGGCAGCATTCTTCCTAATATCTAGCATACAGGCCCCTAATATCTAGCATACAGGCCTAGCCCCCTAAAAACAGTGGGCTGACACCCCAACACTCCTTGATCAATGAAGACTAGGCCCAACCCCCTCAGAGCAGTATATTGGTGACCTAACAATCCCCAAACTAAGGGCAACAGACCACACCCCTCAGAGAGGTGGCACCTACTCTCTCTAACAAATGGAGAATATACTCCAACCTCTCTATAGCCTAGGGTGGCCAAACTCTTCCTGAACAGTGGGCTTGAACATCCACCCTCTTAAAATCCTTTGGCAAACTCATCCTGTCTATACACATGGGTGTGGGCCCTCTCATGGTCAAAGGAGATTTCTGAATTCCAGACCTCACCTTCCACAATTTTCCTCTTGAAGTCATTTTCCCATCCATCTCTCCTTCCCTATACCTTTTATTCCAGATAGACAGTGGTTTGGCTCATACAGTTATCACAAATTTTGTGGTTTATCATTCAGGAAACAGGGGTCCAAGCCATCAGACAGTAAGCTTTTCTGCAAGTCTTTCCTTGATAACTCCATTTCTAATCCTGACTTACAATTTCCAAGTTTAGTTAAGTCTTTACATAAGCCACTATCCTCTGGAAGCTTTTTATCCAGAAGTTTGGAATTTCCTAAATCAATCTCTGGTTTCTTTGTGCCCAAGAATTCAGTCCTCTGTTTATCTGTTTCCTCTTGCATTGATATAAGCTGCAAGGAGAAGCCAGTCTGTATTTTCCACATTTACTTTGGAAATATCCTCAGCTAAATGGCCATGCTTGTCATTTTCAAATTATACCTTCCATCTACCATCAGAAGTCAATCTTGCTAAATTTTCTGAAACTTTAAAACACAGATTACTTTCCTCCATTTTCCAATAATAGCGTCATCGCTTCGTTCTAAGGCCTCACTGAAAATAACAGTAGGGTTGTATTCCTACCAACAGTCTCTTCAAAGCAAACTATGCCTTTTCAATGAAGCATCTCACAATTTTTCCAAAAATTTCCCCTAACCCATTAACAAACCATTTGAGAATTTTTGGTAATTGTAGCAGCACAAACCCACCTTTGGTACAATTTCTGTTTTAGTTTGTCAAATGGTCACCAATGCAGTTCCAGACATTGTTTGGCTTTTATAAAGGGGAATTATTTGTGGTAAAATGTACACTTACAAGAACATGAAAAATTCAAATCTGCACATCATAAGAGGTAATTTCTCACCAGTCAGCTGCCAGCTGAGGTAGCAAAATGGCTGCTGATCTCTGCATGGTTTCTGTCTTTTTTGACAAACCTGGCATAAGGCTTGTCTCCTCTTGAGCTGATCCTTGGGCCCAGTCTCTTGTGGGCTTTGTGTCTAAGTGATCCTCTAATCCCCTCATGCATGGCTGTTATCAAACATGGCAGCTCCCTTTTTCCTGTGTCTGTCTATCCCTTTGTTTCAATTTATATATATATAATTCTTGTGGTAATAGATATGAATTTTATTTTATTTTATTTATTTATTTTTAATATTTTAAAAGATGCTTAGATTACATAAATGTTACACAAAAATTACAGGGATTCCCATGTTCCCCACCTCCCACATGTCCCACAACCTCCCACATAAACATCTCTCATTAGTGTGGCACATCACCTGCAATGGATGTACACATCCTGGGACTTTGCCACTAAGCATGGACCATAGTTCACATTGTAGACCACACTCTCTCCCACAATTTATATTTGACCCAGGAAGGGGGCAGAAACTCAACCTGAGTCACAGCTCACTGATGTAGCCAATCAAATGTCCTAAAGTGATCTTATGAAGTAATCTAATCAAGGACCCTCCCCCATATTTAATGCAATCAAAGGGTATCACACCCACAGAAATAAAATAGCTCACAAAATCCTTCCCTTTTTCAGATTCATTAAATAATTTCAAACTGCCACAAAAGCTAATAATGACTTCAACAAATTGTCAGTATACAAGATCAATACACCAATATCCATACTGTTTTTTGACACTAATAACAGGCAAGCTGAAGAGAAAGCCAAGAAAACAGTCCATTTACATCAGCAACAAAAAGACTAAAATATCTAGAAATTAATTTAACGAGATATGCAAGGGAACTGTATTCACAAAATTACAAACACTATTAAAGGTAATCAAGGAAGATCTAAACAGTTGCAAGGACATTCCTTTTTCATGTATTGGAATACTAAACATCATGAATATATTTATTCCACCCAAAATGATTTATAGATTAATGCAATCCCAATCAGATTTCTAATAAGGAACTTTACAGAAATAGAAACATGAATTACCATGTTCATTTGGAGGGACACATGTCCCAAATAGCCAAAAACATCCTAAAAAGAAGAGCAAAGTTGGAGGACTCACACTTCCTTACCCTGACATGTATTATAATTACACAGTATTCAAATCAGCATTGTATTGTCATAAAGGTAGACACATTGATCAATGGAATCAAATTGAGAGCCATAGCACAGCCACAGCACAGCTCAGTTGAGGTGGTGAGCACTGCCATATGCCTGATTGTCTACAGCTGAAGTCAGGGAGAAAGCAGTAAAGCCAAGGCTGAAGAGGAGGCCTAGATAGAGACAAGCCATATACCTTGCTGTCCACAGCCGAGCTCTGGAAGATGATGAGCCTTCAGGGGAAGGCAGGGCCCTCAGCAGAGATCAGCTGCCATCTTTCCTTGCCACATGGAATGATGCCAGGATCAGTAGAAGCTGACTTTAGTGAAAAGGCATCTTTGATGGTGCCTTGATTTGGGCATATTCACAGCATAGGAACTATATGATATATAAGAATGATAAGATTTTCCTCTAATAAAATTCTCGTTATAAAACCCAACACATATCTGGTACATTGTATCCACAGTCCTGAGGCAAACCAAGACAATGGTTACTAGTGCATATATAAAATGTTTTTCTCTGAAACAGAATAAATGTATGTTTATATTATAAGAGGTTAACACCAGGGTGATATTTGGGCAAAAATACAATGAAAATAAACTATGGACAGAAGTATATAGCAATATTTTAAGAATCTTCCATTTTTATTTTAAAAATGTAAACATTCTAAGTGAATGAAACTAGAAGAAAGTACTACAGATTGTTTGGCCCCATCTATACAAAATGTAAATAGAAATAAACTACAGAGATGGAAATAGACTAGTAGTTATGTATGACAGGGGAAGGATAGAGAGATTGAGAGGTGAATACAAAGGGGTAGGGATTTTTTGCATTTGTTTGTTTTTTGTTGTTATTGATTTTTCTTCTTTTGGGAGTAATGAAAATGTTCTAACATTGATTATAGTGCTGAATGCACAACTCTGTGATTATACCACATACTGTTGATTATACACTTTAAACAAATTGCATGGTTAATTATGTTTCAATAAAATTAATAAAAAATGTCTTTACCAGATAAACATAAGCTGAGGTTGTTCATCACAACCAGATCTGCCCTACAAGCAATGCTGAAGGAGGTCTTCAAACTGAAAGGAAATGACCCTCGACAGTGGATCTAAGAAGATTAATGAAATGAAGACCTTGGGTAATGGTAACTATATGACTAATTATAAATGTCAGTACTATTATTTTATATATTTTTGTATATAAGTCTATGTTTTTACTTTTCACAAGTTCTAAAAAGTAAATGCAAAAAAATAATGATAAATCTATGACTTAGGCATACAATATATAAAGATAGAATTTGTAACAAATGCATAAAAATGTGAGAGTACAAAGTGCTATAGGAATGATGTATTTCTTTGCAATTGAAGTTGAATTGATATCAAATCAAATTCTAAGCAAAATATATCAAAAATATTTACAGAAGGAAATAAGAAGAGACTGAAAATGGTACAACACTCAAAATCAAATGTGAAAGAAAGCATCAATGGAAGAAATGATGACAAAAATAAAAGACTTACACAGACCAAACAGCAAAATGGTAGAAAAAGCACAGCACTAGTTATTTAAAATATTTAATATAAATGTATTAATCTGTATACTTATTAGGCAAAGATTGGTAGATTAGAAAACCATATTTCCCTTTTACAATTCAACCATAAAACATAACCATTAAAATTATAAATATATATATTAACATAAGTTCGGAGTTCCAAAGTACCTGCAACTCCTATATACTTACCACCCAGATAACCAAATTTATCATATTTTTTGACATTTTGTCAAATTTGTCATAGCATTCAATCTTTATAAAGTTATCTGTCTATCTATCTATCTCTCTCTCTATCTCTCATTGTCCTATATCTCTATCTGTATATATGCCTATCTGTCTGTCTGTCTCCTTGTCTATTTATTTCTAGACCTTTGTGATGAGGTTGAATATATCATTCACTTTTACCATTAAATACCTCTTTCATTGTTTCCCAGCTGCTAAAACAAATATCATACAATAGGTTGGCTCAAACAATGCAAATTTTTTGGCCTATGGTTTTGAAGCTAGGAGAAGTAAAAAATCAAGGCATGAGTAAGGTAATGCATTCTTCTAGAAGAGTGTGGCATTGTGGGTTGGCTGCAAGTGATCCTTGGTTTCTTATTATCGCTTTTCTGTCAAATGGCAATGCACAGGGCAATGTCATTTCCTTTCTCTTATGGGTTTCATTGATTTCCAGCTTCACCCCCTCCAGGAGCATTTCTCTGCATAAAACTGTTAGCAATAGGATTAAGACCCATTTTCATTTGGGTCACAACTTATCTAAAAATAGCATTGTCAATAGTTCCTATTTATACTCACAGGAATTGTTTTAAATTAAGAATATGCTCATTTGGGGTAGTAGTAAATAATCCAACCTACCACCTCCTCCATGTATATTTCTTAAGAACAAGGATATTCACTTATGTAACCACATTGAGAACAATCATCAAGTTCAAACACTTAACATTGATATAATGTATACAGTTTATACTCCATTTTTTTCAATTTTACAAATAATGCTTGTGGCAGTTCGATATAGTTATAAATTCCAAAAAATAGATATTGGAAAGAAATAAAGTTATATAATGCTAAGACTAGTTAAATGAAAATTAGAATGGTTAAATTATTAAATTAGTATCAGATACTGCAGATTTCAGAGCAAAATATTAACAGGTATAATGTCATTTCAAAATGATATGTGGGTCATAAATAAATCCCAAATCAACATGCATCAAATAATAGAATGACAAACAAATGATGTGAAAGTGGTAAAACTGCCAGAAAAATACACATATGAACAACTAGAAAGGGAGATTTTTTTAATACCTTACCCTCTCTTCATTGACACCTAAGGACAAAGATAACATTCTTTAATGGTTTCCACTTTTTGATCTTCATACAAATTTTCCTTATGGCTCACTATATGGTCTATTTAGCAAGCCCAATGTGCATTTGAGGAATGTAAAATAGGTAGCATTATGGTATAGAGTTCTACAAATGTCAGAAAGGTCTACTTGAAAAACTGCATTGCTCAAATCTATCCTTATTTTTATCTGATATTTTTTCAGTTGTTGGACCTTTTATTAGTAAGAGTTCTCCAGCAAAATGAAAGTGACAATACTGTAAATATTTTGACATTTATTATAGAAATTGAATCACATGAATGACAGTGGGCATGAGCTAGTTCTAATTCCAAAGGGCAGGTAAAAAGCTGGGAACCTCTAGGAAGTTTTTGGATAAAATCCCCAAGAGAAGCTGGCTGGCTGAAAAAGAGATGGAAATTCTTCCTTCTGAACTGCTGAGATCATCTGTTCTTTTAACTCCTTTGGCAGATTGGATGAGACTCCTCTCATTGTTGATGAAATCTCCGAAGTCGATTGTAGATGTTGTCAGCAAAAGAAGCAACCAACTTACTAATGATTTAAATCCAGGAAATATTGACACAGTAATAATCAGGCTGGTGCTTGCTTGCCAAACAACTGGACGTCATAATCTAGCCAAGTTGACACATGAAATTAAGCATCACAGAGTGTTTAGTTTTACTGAAGCTGCTGATGCAATACCAGAAATGGATTGGCTTTTATAAAGTAAATTTATCTGGGGTAAAATCATATCGTTTCAATGCTGTGAAAATCAAGGCATCATCAGAGATGCTGTCTCACAAAAGGGCAGCTGCTGGATCCTGGATTCCTGCCACATAACATGGCAAGATGGCAGCCAATCACTGGAATCCTCTCTCTCAAATGGCAGGGTCAAGACAGCAGCTCTCAATCTCTGTGTGTTTCTGCTTTCTTTGCTTATATAAGACCACAGCAAGAGGGCAGATACCTCACTGAAGTAGCCCAAGCAAAGGCCCTAAGATGATCTAAGCAAAACTGATCTAATTAAAGTTCCCTTAACTGAATCTAATCAAAAGTCCCCATCTACAGCCAGTTTCCAAATTGAATCTTATACAATGTGGTATTGATTGATGTGTGAAGAATAAAACTTAAGAACTTCTGTTTAAATGTATTATGCTCATATTTTACTAAATAACATTGCTATTTACACATTGCTTGCTAAACAATGCTTATCTACAACATAGACATAGTAAAGTATAAATGCAGTCATATAGGTGGGAGCATAGTATTAATTTACAGAAAATCCTTTGTAATAAAAAGAACATTTTCAGGCAGAGTAATAGTTTTCAAAGTAATAAATCTGATCATTTAACTATAACATCATTACCTTGTGATAATAGCAATCTTAGAATTAACAGGAGTGAGAGTGCTGGTAGTAGTGACAATCAATTACCCAGTTTACACACCTAGAAATTGGAACTGTAATATTTTATTGACTTTTTCTGCAAGACTGCATGTGTTTGGGAAATTATACAGGATGGCAACCCATTTTTCTTCCACTGGAGAGTACTGTAACTAATCCAAATGTATATTATAGGGATATAGTACACAACATATGAGATACCAATAAGAAAGTCTACTTAAGTACATAATTTCATGATTTTATCTTCAAAATACATTGAAAGGTTGCATTGGAACAATACATGTGCAACTAGAGAAAAAAAAACATTTTTCTCCTTGGAATAGAGATTTTAATGCCTGAAATCTATAATCTTAGTCCTAAAATTTCTCAACATAGCAGTGATTTTCATTTTTTAAATACTAATATTGCATTGAGCAAAAATAGTTATTTAAATTTTATACTGCCATATTAAAATAGGTACATTACCATTGATCTCGTTCATTAACCACTGCTTTCTTAGACTCTTCTTTTGTCTTCAGCTTTCAGTCAATTCAGGTCACTGAAATTGGAAATGAGAAAGAAATTTAATTTTGAATCATATTTTAAGACATGTCATCAAAATGAGAATGGCTTCAAACAATTGTCCTATATTTTTTTCTGGATAAATCACTCTCCTAATAACTCTTTTGAAAGTCTCCTTTATCTGCTTGTTTCTGAAACTATAGATCATAGGATTCAAGAAAGGAGGGACTAAAGAATAAAACACAGAGGTGATCATGTCCTGAATTAAGGGTGAGTTGGAGGTTGGCTTTACATACACAACAATGATTGAGCTGACAAAGACGGTCACCACGAGGATGTAAGGGACACAGGTGGAAAATGCCTTTCCTCATTCTTCCCTAGTTGGAAACTTGAGCACAGTAGAAAATATGTGAATATAAGATTTGGCAAAATAACCACCACCTATCACCACCACAGAGATAAAAATTAAAATTTCATTGCTGAAGGTGTCACAGCAGGAGAGCTTCAGTAGGGAGGTCATATCACAGAAGAATTGATGGGCCACATTGGACTGACAGAAGTGAAGCCAGAAAGTATTGCCAGTGTGGATTCCAGAACAGGCCAGACCACTGAGTATGGAGGCCAGAGTCATCTGGACATAGACCTGAGGCTTCATGATCACAGGGTAGTGGAGGGGCTGGCAGATGGCAACATAGTGGTCATGGGCCATGATGGTGAGGAACAGCAGCTCTGCTGTAGCAAATGTAATCACAAAAAAGACTGAGCTGCACATCCAAACATGGAGATCACCTTGGTGTCATGGAAGAAGATGACACATGCTTTGGTATTGTAACAGAAATGTAGCACATGTCCAAAATGGACAGATTCCTAATAAAGAAATACATGGGGGTGTGGAGACTTTGTTGGAGCATGGTTAATGTGACAATGGGAAGGTTTCCCAAAAGCATTGCCAAGTACATCAGTAGAAATAGCATGGCATGTAAGATTCTGAACTCCCAGACTTTAGAAAATCTTGTAAGCAGAAATTCAGTCACTGTGGTAGAGTTGGGCATCTTAGAAAAATTAGCCTTGGTCATGGAAAGACAGACCAATAATCCTTAAAAAAAAAAAAA
>JAKSZT010031418.1:32786-76353 GCA_026826555.1 Tolypeutes matacus | reverse complement strand
TGTTTTTGTTTTTTTTTTGTAATGGCCATTATATAAGGTATGACATGGTATCTCGCTGTAGATTTAATCTGCGTTTCCCTAGTAGTTAGTGATGTTGAACATATTTTTCATGTGCATTCTGTCCGTTTGTATTTCCTTTTTGGAGAAAAGTCTATTCAAGTCTTTTACACATTTTTTTTAACAATTCAATTTTATTAATCCATATTAATAAAGGTAAATTCATCCAAAGTGTACAATCAATGGTAGTCAGTGTAATCACATATTTGGACATTCATCACTTCCGTCATTTTTAGAGCACTTTTACTGTACCAAAAATAATAACAACAATAATAATAAACAAACAAAAAACTCAACTCTCAATCTCTCTATGCTTCCCCTGACATACATAGTTGCTATTCTTTCTCCTTCTCTCTAGAATATTTGTATTTATATTTTGCAAAAGCAATCTTATATATGCAATACCACCCATATTCATGTTTTAAATGAGGTTTCACTATGTTAAAAAGTCCTATGTAACAATTTTTAGCTTTCATCTTAGTAAAATACATGACCTTAGACTTTCTGTTTCAATGCATTTAATAGCTTTGCTAGTTACAAATACTGTGATGTGATTTCACCGTTTCTACTTATTTCCAAAGATTTACAAACAATCTTTTTACCAGTTCTGCACAGATTAACCCTCAGCTTTCCATTCTCTACCGTCATTGTACTTTCTGGTGACCAATATTCTAATTATTAATTCCATGAGTTTACTTAATATATTTAGTCCATAAAAGTGTAATCATACAGTATTTGTCCTTTTGTGTCTGGCTTGCTTCATTCAACATAATGTCTTCCAGGTTTATCCATGTTGTCATATGCTGCTTCATGACTTCATTTCTTCTAACAACTGCATAATATTCCATCATGTATATACACCACAATTTATTTATCCATTCATCAGTTGATGGACATCTGGGTTGTCTCTAAATTTTGGCAATTATGAATAATACAGCTATCAGCATCGGTGGGCAGATGTCTTTTCGTGTCTCTGCTCTCATTTCTTCTGGGTATATACCTAATAATGGATTGCCAGGTCACATGGCAAGTCTATATTCAACTTCCATAGGAGCTGCCAAACAGTCCTCCACAGTGGCTGTACTATTCTACATTCCCAGCAACAGTGAATAAGAGTTCCTATCTTTCATATCCTCTCCAGCATTGAGAGGTTTCTGACTTTTTAATAGTGGCTAGTCTAATAGTTGTGAAATGATATCTCATTGTGACTTTCATTTGCATTTCCCTAATCACAAGTGATGTTGAACATTTTTTCATGGGTTTCTTTGACATTTATGTTTCTTCTTTGGACAATTGTCTTTTCAAGTCTTTTGTCCATTTTTCAATCAGGTAGTTTGTCTTTTTATTGTTGAGCTGTATGATCTCTTTATATATCATATATTCTATGGATAGTAAACTCTTACTGGATATGTGATTGCCAAGTATTTTCTCCCATTGAGTCAGCTTGCCTTTTCATCATTTTGACAAAGTCCTTGGAGATGCAAAATTTTGAATTTTGAGAAGGTCCCATTTATCTATTTTCCCTTTTGCTGCTCATGCTTTGGGTGTAAGGTTTAAGAAATTACCACTTAACACAAGTCTTGAAGATATTTTCCTACATCTTATTATTGTGGTATAGTTGTTAAAACTGATGAATAAATATTGAATCATTGTTACTAATCAAAGTTTAGATTGTGGTTTACAGTTAATTCCTATGCTGAAAATATGCCACATATTCCACCTATTTTTCTTTTCCCCCTTCCTTCATAAACTCTGGTAACCACTAATTTTATAACAATGTTACATGAAATTCAATTACTACAGTATTAATGAATTTACTTTGTCTATGGTTGCATTTCTCCCTTATGTTTTTCATCTCTCAAACTTGGGGATTCTTGGATGGTGATTCTTGCTCTGCATCAGATTAAGAAGGG
Source organism: Tolypeutes matacus (assembly GCA_026826555.1). Classification (NCBI taxonomy): domain Eukaryota; kingdom Metazoa; phylum Chordata; class Mammalia; order Cingulata; family Chlamyphoridae; genus Tolypeutes; species Tolypeutes matacus. The sequence goes on along the minus strand of JAKSZT010031418.1, from coordinate 74,383 downwards.
GCTTAGACATTTTGGGGCAGATGAAAGGAAATGTTTTGCTTGCAGCTGTAGATAATCTCTGTTTTATGGGATGGGGGTTGTCCATCATCCTCATTTGGTTAGTTGACCTGGGTGAGTCTGAGATCTGGAGAGTAGGTGTTGGCCTCAACTCTTCTGAGATTCAGGGCTCAACCAGCATATGTACAGACTGAAGATTTATGTTTTTGAGACATATAATTAACAGGTATAGGGCTAAATATAGGTTCAAATAAAAGGGGTAGAAGAATCATGTATAGTGAAATTATTATAAATGAGTCCAACTCTGGTACTGTGGGGAAATAGTATGGCATATATTTCAAGGTAAGGTCCACTGACGGGGCTGTTTTCAAGGGATTGTTTGCCTTGCCTAGAGTGTCTGGATGGATCTAGATCCCTCAGTTGCACTCTAATTTGGGGGTTGTACACTGTGGCAGTTAGTGAGATCTGCTTGAGACATGCATGAAGCAACCTCTGGAATGTCCTCCTGACTCATTTTAAAATCTCTTTTTTATTTCATATTTCTGCTTCCTTTGAGATTAGTTTGTTGTTCTTTTCTAGTTTCTCCATCTGTGCAGTTAGGTCTTTTATTTTAGCTCTTTCTTCTTTTTTAATGTAAGCATTTAGGGCTATAAATTTCCCTCTCTTTATTGATTTAGCTGCATCTCATAAGTTTTATATGTTGTGTTCTCATTTTCCTGTTTCAGGATAGTTACTGTTTCTTTTTGTAATTTCCTACTTGACCCACTGTTTGCTTAAGATTGTGTTATTTAAGTTCTATATATTTGTACCATTTCTGGTTTTCTGCTACTTATTAATTTCCAGCTTCATTCCATTGTGGCCAGAGAAAATATGTTGTATAATTTCAATCTTTCTTAATTCAGTGAGACTTGTCTGTGACCTAGCTTGTCTATTTTGTAGAATGATCCATATGCACTTGAGAAGAATGTATATTCTGTGGTATTTTGGTGTAATTTTCTGTATACATCTATTAAGTCTAGTTTCTCTGATGTATTCAACTTCTCTTTTTTTATTTACCCTCTGTTGACATGTTCTTTCTAATGGTGATAATGGTGTATTAAATTCTCCCACTATGATTGCAGAAGCATCTCTTTCTCTCCTTAGTTTGCCCATTGTTTGTCTCCTGTATTTTGGGGTACCCTGGATAGGTGCATAAATGCTTACGATTGTTCTTTCTTCTTGATAGATTATTCATTTTATGAATATATAGTGCTCTTCTTTATAACTTATAATAGTTTTGCACTTAAAGTCTACTTTGTCCAATATTAGCTTATCCTGTACTTTTTTGGTTATCGTTTTCATGTAAAATCATTTTCCAAGCTTTAACTTAAGGCCTCCTTACTAATCTTCCTTTCTACACTCTTCTCCAACCTTCTCTGTCCTGTTTCCTTTCAGCCTGTAGAACTCCCTTAAGTATTTCTTGAAGTGTAGGACTCTTGTTGATAAACTCTCCAAATTTCTGTTTATCTGTGAATATTTTGAACTTTCTTTTTCTTTTGAATGCCTGCTTTTATGGATACAGAATTCTTGGCTGGCACATTTTTTTCTTTTAGCACCTTAACTATGTCATACCACTGCCTTATCATCTCCATGGTTCCAGATGAGAAATCAGTGCTTCATCTTATCAAGATTCCTTTCTATGAAATGGATCTCTTTTCTCTTACTGCTTTCAGAATTCTCTCTTTGTCTTCAGCATTTAAAGAATATGATAAGTATGTGTCTTAGGGTAGTCATGTTAGAATTTATGCTGTTTGGAGTGTGCTGTGCATCCTTGACATATATATCCATGTCCCTCATAAGAGTTGAGAAATATTTGGCCATTATTTCCTCCAACACTCCTTCTTCCCCCTTTCCATCCTCTTCACCCTCTAGGATGGCTATAATGCATATGCTTGTGAATTTCATGTTGTCATTCAATTTCTTGAGTCCCTGCTGAATTTTTTCTATCTTTTTAATCTATCTCTTCTTTTCTATAAGCAATATTTAATGTTCTGTCATTGACATCACTCTTTCTTTCTTCTGCCTGTTCAAATCTGCTGTTATATGCTTCTAGTATATTTTTTATTTCTTTCATTGTGCCTTTCATCACCATCAAATCTATTATATTTATGATTTCTTCTATATGTTCACTGAGTGTCTTCTTAGTATCCTTTATCTCTTTCTTCATTTCATTAAGTTGTTTCATGATATTTGTTTAGACATCCATGATTACTTGTTCCATGTTCTACATCACCTCATGATTTTTTAGTTTATTCATTAGTGTGGACCATGTCTTACTTTTATTAGTGTGGCTTGTAATTTTTTGCTGGTGTCTAGACATCTGTTTGCCTGGATTGGCTATTCAATTGGTTAGCTTCTCTTTCTACTCTACGGTTTTATTTCATGTTGTTTTGTATTAATGGTCCTCTTTGACCCTTGGTTCCACTTATTCTATATCCTTGTAGTTTTCTGTATTTCTCTGAAAAAATATTAAGACCATTAAAAAGGAAAGAAAGAAGAGAAAGAGAATAATAAAATAAAAAAAGTTTTGAAAAGGAACTATAAAAGAACCAGCTAAATATAAGTAATGAGTGAAAAATCTTGTAAAATAAAAAGAATAGGAGTGAAAAAGGTGGGAGAAAAAAAAGAAACAGGAAAAAATATATAAGACTGGAAAAATTAGAAGAGTAGAAAGAAAATGAAGACCAAACAAGAGATGGTGGGATGAAAGAAAAACAAATGAAAAGGGAAAAATAAAAGAAAGAAAATAAATAAATAAAATAAGGAGATAAAAGAAAAGATTAAAAAGTGAAACAAAGAAAAATAGACAAAAGTAACAGGCCTCTGTCTCAGGCCACAAGGCTAGCAACATTATCAGTCTGCCTGTGCTTACCAATCAATCAAATACCTGGTGGGTAAGATACCTACCTGGATGTAGAGGAAAAAATGAATAAAGAATAAAAATAAATAAATTAAAATACCTACAAATAAATTTCAGTCTAAGTTCCCTGTTGTGTTGTCCTGCCATTCCTGTCCCACAAGGAGCTGGCTTGGTGTCTGACAACCAGCTGGATTGTTCCCTGGCTCCCTTCTCTTCCAGGCTTGTTGAATATCTGACAGCTCACCCTCTGCTTTTTCCCACTTCCCTTTCCCTCACTTCAGTTGGGCATCTGACAGCTCACTGGCTGCCTCTCCAGGCTTCCCTCTCACCTGGATGGTTAGGTACCTCTCAGCCACCCCTCACTGACCCAGTTCCTTTCTCATGGCAGGTGGATGTTACAACCCACTTGATCAGTTCCCCTCTCCCCTCTCCCTGGCACCACTTCTGCACAAACTGGTGTCTCTCTTTTCCTGGAACCCACTGATATCTAGTCTACCCACTCTAGCTCCTCTCTACCATTACTCCTTTCTCCCTTTGAGCTGGCTGGGTACCATACCCCAAAACTGTTTGCTCCACAGTTTACCACATCTAGAACCTGCTGGGCACCAGGACGAACCCCTGGTCCTCCAGGGGCTTTCCTCACTCTCAGAGCTGGCTGAGTACTGGTCTTCCATCCACATCACTTCACCGGTTTCCTTTTGCCTCTGAGCAAGCTGGGAGCTAGCTTGCTTGCCCTATCTTCCACTGCTTCTTTCTTTGCTGGTCAGCTGGGTCCTCCCTCTTTAGCTGACCTCTCCCATTGCCCCTGCTCTCCTATGGCTTTCCTTCTGCCAATTAAACTTACCTACTTTCCCACAGTTTCTGGGTGGGAAGCGCAGGTTGCCATTCCTTACTCTGCCATCTTGGATGTCCCCATCCAAGGCATATTGACTATCAGGCTCTGGGAAAATATATTACAATTGCTTAATTTGTCCCAAGCACAATTCCTTTCCATAGCTCTAAAGGGCATTTTCCTTTACCTACTGGACCTTTTGGAATTTGGCGGTTAGATTTTATTCAATTGCCCCTATTCCAAGGCTATTAATAGGTTTTTAATTATGATTTGTCTTCTCCTGTTACATTTGCAAAGGTATTATTAGAAAAATAATAATTGCAAATTGGAGAAAGATAGGAAAAACCACCAAAAACATGGCTTATTCTGTAACATCTCCCTTTTCCCAATCATTCCTAATCTCCAGGGATAGTAGAAAGAATTCTACAATAAACTCCCATCTTCCTCATTTCCCTACACCCAACCCTTCCAACATTGCTGCCTTAATTGATTTACTCATATTCAGCTAAAATATAAGATGCTTTTGTGGCAGGGATAGGTGAGGCAGAGAGAAGGTGACCTGATCTGTTGTAACTGGTTTTAAAGTTTCTAATTGAGGGTGGTGGGATTTAAGAAAGATAAGGTGGCCCTAGTATTGTTAAGATACCATATGCACTCATTTTTATTGTTTTCAAGTATCACATTTATTTCAACTAAAGATGTGATGTGAGCAATAGGAAAAGTATCTGCTATTTCATAAAATTGGAAAAGTCTTTGCTGTTTCCCAAGGCATCTGTAGCAGTGATATTGAAAAGCAATTTGTTTTCTTAGCAGTCAAAGTGCATTGGGGGGTGCTGATGGCTTGGGAAGTTCCAAGCAGTTCCTTTCCAGTGTCCAAATTGGTAATAGTAATTATAAGTACTTTTTATTTTATTTTATTTTGAAATAAAAAAGGTTTAAATTACATAAATGTTACATAAAAAATATAGGGGGATACCTGTCTACCCTACCCTTTCTTCCTGCTACACTTTTCCCCAACAACAACATCTTTCATTAGTGTGGTACATTTGTTACAATTGATAAACACATTGTGAAGCATTGCTACTAACTATGGTCTATATTTTACATGATAGTTTACACTTTTAACCACCAATTTTATAGGTTTTGACAAAATGCATAATGGCCTGTATCCATCGTTGCAATGTCATACAGAACAATCCCAATGTCCCCAAAATACCCAATGTTACACCCATTCTTCCCTTTCCCTCACTGCCTTTATATTAGTGGTACAAGTTCTTTTATTGCTAGAATAATAATAAGTCTACTTTATTCCAAAGTTGTATTGCTTCCTTATGTTTGTTCATTCCTCAATCTTGAGGATTTGGGGATGGTGATGCCCACTCTATTTCTGATTGAGAGAGGGCTCAGATTCCATGCGGCAGATGGATTAAACTTTTTTGTTTGCAGTTGTAGATACCCTCTGTTTTTGGGGTGGGTGTTGTCCATCATTATCCTTTCACCCAGTTGTCCTGGGTGAGTCCAATGAACTGGACAGTTGGTGTTGCAACTCTGCTGGGATTCAGGGCTCAACTGGAATATGAACAGACTAAATTTAAGTTTCATGGACATATATTTAATGAGTATAGTGGTAATTTATAGGTTCAAATAAAAAGGGCAGAAAAGCCCTGTGTAGGGGGATTATAAATGACTCTGTTACATTGGGAAGCATACATTCCAAGGTAAGGCCCAATGACAGGGTGCTGAGTTACTGAGATTGTCTGCCATGCCTAAAGTGTCTTTTAGTGTCCTATAGCCCTCAGAAGCACCCCTGCTTGAAGCACCATTTATTGTGTCAGTCAATGAGATCATCATGATATGTGAATAATCATAACCTTTGGAATGACCTCTTGCCTCACTTTGAAATCTCTTAGCCATAAAAACTCATTTGTATTTAATATGTTCCCTTTTGGTCAACATCAGTGCTTGGTAATAATCCCTCTGTGCCAAGGAGGCTCAGCCCTGGGAGTGATGTCTCAAACTGGGGGCATGGTAGTGCATTTTTTTTGCTGAGTTTGGCTTACAGAGAGTTTGGCTGAGATGGTTTAGAAGTTTTCAGGAGGTAACTCTTAGGCAATATATAATTCTAGGCTAAGTTTCAATTTCAGAAGAAAAATGTTCATAAGTACAAGCATCAATATCAAGGGTCTGGTCTATTGGTCTGTCTTCCTTCATTAGGCACTGCCCATATACCTCAGTGGGATTCTTGTCACTCTATTAGAGTATGTAGCAGGACTCCCAAGGATGGGAATTCAATATTATTTCAGTTATTATGTTGGTATCTACCCACTGAGACCACCCTATGACCACTTGAACATATACATATTTCATAGAGGCATGCCCTAGGTGCACCCTTCTGCACACACCCCACCATCACCAACACCCTGCACCAGTGTGAACCTCCTCTGACACAGTTCCAAACCTTCTGCTATCCAAAACCAAATCCTAGAGTAAGATCCTTACTTAGCTTCTGTTTTAGCTTGGGACAATTTCTTTTTTTCTCCCTTTTTTTCTTCTAAATAGTTTTCTTTATTAATATTTCCACATGACCTTCACAAGAAATCCTACAATTAATTAATAAAGATGTGAGTATACAGGGTCAAAAGTCTGAAAAGATAAAATTGAATTTTTCTGCAAGACCCAGAGTCTTCAGTAGGGCTTGGGAAATCTTATCACAATAGACGTGGAGCTAGGCTAATTCATGACACAGAGGAAGAAGACAGGAAGTGTTCAAAGAGTCAAAGAGCACTAGAAGCTCAGCTTCCCCAATTTCTGGGACTTTAGGAGTACTAATTTACACATAAGCACTTATTTATCTTTAATCAATATGAATATTGTTCATCTAAGAATTTTTCATCTGATAATTTGCTATTAACATTCAAAATTTTGAAAATATGCAACAAACAAACAGAGACAGAAAGAGAAAGTCTGTAGCTTCAGTTAAAATTTTTAGCTATAAGTCTGGCACAGAAACATAAAATTTATTGGTTTCTATAATGTATTTACGTTTATAAAAATTTCTTATTCTGATACAAAGACCTAAAAGATTGAACATCTGGTATTTCATTTAATTTCTCTTCTCTTTTGAAATGTAATCCTAATTGCAATATAGTCTTAAGGTTAAGAGATACATTTTCTTGCTCTTGTTCTCCAGATTCTAGTTTATATTGGGGCCAGGCTATGTTAAAACAGAATATCATCTTTTTCATTGTTTTATAACTAAACATAGATGAATTATCCAAAATATATTTTAGAGGACTGAAATCATATGTATTGTTAACATTTCTCATTTTTTATAATTTATGACACATTAGTAAAAGATTTCATGGAACTATAACCTGGTAAACTAGAAAAAGAACTGGAAACCAAGAATGTGAGCACTTCATTGAATAACTCTTATAAGCCTCCAGTCCTGTGATTGGTAACCAGAAAGGCTGGACTAAGGTGGGACTCTATTCCACAATCTTATACAATAGCCACAAACTAAATTGTGACTCTAGCCCTTGACCAGAATCAAAGTGGGCTTCTAACCCATGGCTAAAAGCAAAGTAGAACACTAACAATCACTAGATCAAAGTGTGCCTCTAGCCCATGACTAGAAACAAAGTGAGACACGAACCCATGACCAGAACCAAGGTAGGACATAGCCCACAACCAAAACCAAAATGGGACTCTAACCCATCAACAGAACCAAATGAGATTCCAACCCCTAACCAGAACCAAAGTGGGACACTAATCCACAACCAGAAATAAAGGGGGATTCTAACCTACAGCTTCAGCAAAAGAGTAGGCACAAATACCAAGTTACTCACCCAAAAGACATCTGTTCCTGAAACCATTTCTCCACTAAAAATAAAACTGCACTGTAGGGTCTGCTACACCTGCAGGAGCAGGAAAAACTCCTGATGACTGAGCCTTCAGACTAGCTGGTTATGTAGATACTCAGTGTTGATGACTGGAAAATTCCATCCCTCAGGACCGCAAAGCCTCAGGCAAGGGATCCAGAGACCATTTACATCCCTTCATAGCCACCAAATTTTGACCAAACCTGGGCTTGTTGCCTGTGCACATGGAAGTCAATATGATGACACCAGGATTTTGAGGGAAGAGTTTATTGTGAGGCAGCCACATAAGGAGACATGTGTTAATACTCAAATCTGTCTTCCTGAATCTAAAGGGATTATGGATTTCTATGTGCTTTAAACAAATGGAGGTGACAAGAGTAACATTAATTATTTTTGCATATATTAATTAGTTATGTTTCAGTTACAATTAATAGGGAGTGTCCAAGTGCAAGCCCACGAAGCCCTTGAAAACTGATGAAAACCAGCTGGGGTAAGCATAAAGTGGCTGTAAAGAGGGCTGTAAATGAGGGGCAAGCATCTGGCTGTAGCTGTGTTAAAAATCACTGTTAACAGAAGTTAACACTACAATAACAAGTAAAAGAAATAAGCTAAAATGACAACTACAATTACAAGTAAACCCTCAGTAGTTAGTGGTTACAATTATATCTAACATTTTTTTTGTACCCTTGTCTGTGCAGTAAGTGCACAAAAGACCTTTCAACCCATCTTTTCAGATAATGATAATGATGAATTTGAAGGTAACATATCTTTTACCAGATCACCCAACTATAAAGTGATGGAGAAAAAGTTAAACCCAGACAATATAACCAATTCCAAAGCATTGCTCTTTATGATTGCTATTCCCCTCATTTACTCAAAATGCATATTTCCCTCACTTATTAAACAAGTGCCAATTAACATACATAAACTCTGAGTACATCTATAGAAAAACGTCCTAATTTTATTGAGTCCTGTATTTATCACAGTTAATTGAGTACAAAACATTTTCTACAAGAAATATTCAGTGTTATACTCTAGGCAATGAGTCTGTAGAAAGTAAATGAGGAAATCCATTCTCGGCAGGGAAGTGAATGGAGCCATCCCTTCAAAATCTAATGGGTCTCTACATTGAAGACCAAAGACCTTTTGGAGAGGATGGGCAGACAGGAATTCCTGGATAGAATATTATTCCTTAAAAATTACTTGTTTGTAGTTCTATGTATTGTTCACAGTTTAAAATCCTAAGAGATGGTTTCTGGGACACATCTGCTTGCCAAGGTAATCCATAACACACAGGAAGATTGTCAGCCTTCCTCACTAGTTTCAGAGAATTAAATCTTAATACTAAAAAGCTTCCATTGTATGTTATGAGTTAATCATCTTTATATAGAAAATGGTACTAGTTATATATCACCATTAATAGACAAGAAAATAATAACTCAAATCACTTTCTGTGTCTTGTTGCAATAATCTCATACAGACTCTACCAAATTATTTAAATCTTATTTGGCCAAGGTGAAGATTGTAAACCCATATTGTTTCATACTGTTTGCAGTTTTCAAACATGCATGGTTCAAATTTGAAATCTCAGAGAGATAATCAGTTAATTTGTGTACAAAGAACAACTTAATGTGATGAAATTCAATGAAAATAAACATGTAACTTGTGAACTATGGAGTTATGCAATATTTAGTGAAACAAAGAATCCCACAGTGATTTCCTTTTTCCCACATCAGGGAGAGAAATGCCATAGCCAATCTCACTATGTAAATAACTGAATTCATACTCATGGGATTTTCCGACATCTGGGAGCAGCATGACTTCCATGATGTGCTGTTCTTGCTCATCTACTTGGAAGATCTGATTGGCAGCCTCCCCATTGTTACCCTTAACACCTTGGGCCAGAACCTTGATAGTCTAATGTGCTTTTTAATGAGGACCATATCATTGTTAGATCATTTCTTCACCTCTGTCACATTTCCTAGAGCCATCATTCATTCCCTGAACAAAAATAATTCCATACCTTTCCTGATGTGTGTGGCCCAAGTCTTTTTGGTTGTTTTATTTCCTTGTGCATAGTTGGCCTTGCTCACAGTGATAGCCCATGATGGATATGTGGACATTTGATGCACTCTACACTATCAGGTAATCAAGAATGGAGGGTCCTGTGAAAAGATGAGGGTTGCTTCATGGCTCAGTGAGGTCATCTCTGGGTTCTTGAATATATCTGTGTCCTTCCCTTTACCATTTTATAGGTCATATTTTGTCTGTGGTTTTTTCTGTTAGGTACCCTCATTACTCAAATTATCCTACTCAGAGAAGTACAATCCTGAGATTGGATCCATAATTGTCACAACATCCTTGTTTTTTTAAAAAAATATGTTTTATTCCAACATGCTTTCCTATATTCAAATATTTTCCATGGTACCAAGGATCCCATCAGCAAAAAGCAGGTTGAAAGCCTTCTTGACAAGCATTCTTTACCTTGGTTTTGTCACTGTTTTCCACATATAGGGTCCATTGCCTACTTAAAGCCAAGGTCAGAGTCCCTTTCTGTTTGAAATCTGCTGGTATTTCTCTTCTACAACATGGTTCCACCCACTCTGAATCCCATCTTCCATAGCTGAAGTACAAGGTCATGAAAATTGCCTTCTGTAAAATTCTAAGAAAAACTGTTTAAACAACAAAGACATTTTATTCAGTTCAGTCAAGCAAAGGGATAGTTTAGTTACTAATACCAGGTTTTCTGTTGTTTATATGAGATTAAAAATTTATACTTTTATACACCCAGAGAATTCAGGATTTTGCAATATTTTGTTATATAAATAAAAATATATGTAAAATAAGATTTCCCCAAAAAATATTTTAGGCAACAGAAAGCATAATTGTGAAAACTGTGACATTTCCCTATGTGTGTGAAATTTACACAAATGGATTAATTATTCGGTTTTAGCTCTACAACTTGACTTTCCATTCAACATTATACATCTGAAAATTATGTTATATTCATTTAGTGATGGACATCACAATATTTCCAAGTTGTAGTTTTACAACCTACAAATGATTGTAATGAATATTCTTCTAAATTTCTTCTTAAGGACAAAGAAATAAATCCAGTTAATGACATTGACCATTTTCAATTTTATGAGGTATTCAAATTTTTCTTTTTTTAAGTTTTATTTTAATAATTTTTATTAAAATTTTGAAAGATATTTAGATTACATAAATGTTACACAAAAATTACAGGGATTCCCAAGTGCCCCACCTCCCACTCCTCCTGCAACCTCCCACATAAACATCCTTCATTAGATTGGCACATCACCTGCAATAGATATACACATCTTGGGGCTTTGCCACTAAGCGTGGACCATAGTTCACATTGTAGACCACACTCTTTCCCACACACTTCTGCATATTATATGATGATATAAAATGGCCTATATCTGTCACTGCAATGTCACTCAGGATAATTTCCAAGTCCCAAAGAAGCTCCTGTATTACAACTGCTTTTCCCTCTCCCTACCCCCAAAGTGTCCAGTGGCCACTGGCTGCACATTAATGTTGTAATTACTTCCATTGCATAAATCACAATACATCTATAACAATACCAGTAAGTCCACTCTAGTCCATAGCTCTTCACACTATCCTGAGGAGCCTGGGAGGGTGATGTCCACTCCATCTCCAAGTGAGAGGGGTCTTATATCCCCTGGATAAGATGGGTGGGATTATCCTCCCTGCAGCTGCAGACTCTCATCATTCCCAGTGATGGCCGTTGTCCATCATCATCTCCCCACTAGGTGTCCAGGGTGAGTCTATTGAGCTGTAGTGTAGGAGATGCAGCTCCACCAAGATTCTGGGCCCAGGTGGCACATGGACAGCCCAAAGACTCTGATCTCTGGAAGTACACCTACAAACTCTGGCACCACATAGAGGTTTGAATAGAAGGGACAGATGGACCATGTCCAGGGAAGACATATTTGGGTCCAACTCTGTCACTTTTAGGAGCAAGGATTCCAAAGTAGAGCCCACTGATAAGGCACAAAACTCTGGGGCTATCCACCCTGATATAGGACCTGGGTGTCTCCACAGCCCTCAGCAGCCCCGTTGTTTGGGGTGATATCTACATTTGGAAACCTATGAGGTCTCATTGAGATGTGCATAAGCATTACCTCTGGGATGACCTCCCAATTCACTTTGAAGTCTCTTAGCCATAAGAACTCATTTGTCTTTACCTTTTCCCCCTTTTATTCAAGGTCTTTTTCCAGTCATATTGCCCATTGGCACTTGTGAGTAATCCCTCATTGCCAGGGGGGCTCATCCCCAGGAGTCATGTCCCATGCTGGGAGGAAGGTAATGCGTTCATATGCTGAGTTTGGCTTAGAGAGAGGCACATTTGAGCAACAAGGAGTCTCTCAGGAGGCAACCCCTAGGCACCCCATAATAATAGGTTAAGTTTCAATTTCAAGAGGAAAGATTCATAAGATTAGTCATCAATTAAAAGAGCCCATCAGTGGATCATCCTCCTTAGCCAGACAAAACTGTCTTTGCTTTCAGTTCTTTTGGGTATATACCCAACAATGGGATTGCTGGATCATATGGAAGATGTACAGTTAGATTTTGAGGAACTGCCAAACTGTCCTCCATGGGGCTGGACCATTCCATAATCCACCAGAAGTGGATGAGGGTTCCCATTCCTCCACATCCTCTCCAACACTTATACTCTGCTCTTTTTTTAATAGCCACCATTCTAATGGGTGTAAGATGGTATCTCAATGTAGTTTTGATTTGCATTTCTCTAATAGCTAGAGATGTTGAGCATTTTTTCATGTACATTTTAGCCATTTGTAGTTCTTCCTTGGAGAAGTGTCTTCCATTTATTTAAGTCTTCTTTGATTTCTTTTAACAGTGTTGGGTAGTTTTCTGTGTATAAGTTCTTCACATCTTTAGTTAAATTTATTCCTAGGTATTTGACTCTTTTAGTTACTATTGTAAATGGTATTTTTTTCTTGATTTCCACCTCCAATTGCTCGTTATTGGTGTACAGAAATGCTACTGATTTTTGAGCATTGATCTTATAGCCTGCAATGTTACTGAACTCCTTTATAAATTTTAGAAGCTTTGTTGTAGATTTCTCAGGGCTTTCTACATATAGGATCATGTCATTTGCAAATAATGAAATTTTTGTTTCTTCTTTATCAATTTGGATGCCTTTTATAACTTTTTCTTTCTCAGTGCTCGAGCAAGTATTTCTAAGACAATGTTAAATAGGAGTGGTGATAGTGGGCATCTTTGTCTTGTTCCCAATGTCAGAGGGAAGACTTTTAGGATTTCACCATTGAAGATGATGTTAGCTTTGGGTTTTTCATGTACATCCTTTATCATGTTCAGAAAGTTTCCTTCTATTCCTATCTTTTGCTGTGTTTTTATCAGGAAAGGGTGCTGTATTTTGTCAAATGCTTTTTCTGCATCTATAGAGATGATCATGTGAATTTTTTTCTTTCAATCTGTTTATGTGGTGTATTACATTGATTGATTTTCTTATGTTGAATCTTCCTTGCATACCTGGGATGAAACCCACTTGGTCATGGTGTATAATTCTTTTGATATGATGTTGAAGACGATTAGCATATTTTGTTGAGGATTTTAACATCTAGATTCATTAGAGAAATTGGTCTGTAATTTTCCTTTCTTGTGGTTTCTTTGTTTAGCTTTAGCATTAGGGTAAGGTTGGCATCATAGAATGAGTTAGGCAATGTTTCTTCTACTTCTATTTTTTGGAAGAGCTTAAGCAGAATTGGTGTTTATTCTTTCCAGAATGTTTAGTAGAATTCACCTGTGAGGCCATCTGGTCCCGGGCTCTTCTTGGTTGGGAGGTTTTTGATGAATGCGTTTATCTCTTTACTTGTAATTGGACTGTTGAGTTCATCAATTTCTTCTTTCATCAATGTAAGCTGCTTGTGAGTTTCTAGGAATTTGTCAATTTCCTCTAAATTATCATTCTTTGGGGCATATAAGTTTTCAAAGTATCCTCTTATGATACTCTTTATTTTGGTGTGGTCAGTAGTGATATCCCCTTCTTCATTCCTTATTTTCTGTATTTTCATCTGCTGTCTCTTTTTCTTTGTTAGTCTGGCTAAGGGTTTGTCAATTTTATTGATCTTCTCGAAGAACCTACTTTTGGTTTTGTTTATTTTTTCTAGTGATTTCTTATTTTCTATTTCATTTAGTTCTGCTCTAATCTTTGTTATTTTTTTCTTTGTACTTCCTTTGGGGTTAGTTTGTTGCTGTTTTTCCAATTCCTTCAGGTGTGCAGTTAGATCTTCAATTTTAGCTCTTTCTTCTTTTTTTAATATATGTATTTATGGCTATGAATTTCCATCTCAGTACAGTTTTGGTTGAATCTTATAGGTTTTGATATGTTGTGCTGTCATTTTCATTCATTTCAAGGTAGTTTATGATTTCTTTTGAGATTTCCTCCTTGACCCACTGTTTGTCTAAGAGTGTGTTGTTTAGCTTCCATATCTTTGTGCCTAATCTGGTTATCTGGCCCTTAGTGATTTCCAATTTCATTCCATTGTGTCAGAGAAATTGCTTTGTATAATCTCAATCTTTTTTAATTAATTGAGAGTTGCTCTGTGGTCTAGCATGTGGTCTATCTTGGAGTATGATCCATATGCACTCGAGAAGAATGTATATCCCACTGTATTTGGGTGCAGCACTCTGCATATGTCTATTAGGTCTAGGTCCTCTAATGTTTTATTCAGTCTTTGTTTCTTCATTGATTCTCTGTCTAGATGTTCTGTCTAATGGTAATAATGGTGTATTAAATTCCCCCACTATAATTGTAGAGACAATTATTTCTCCACTTAGTTTTTCCAGTGTTTGCCTCTTGTATTTTGAGGTACCCTGATTAGGTGCATAAATGTTTATGATTGTTCTCACTTCTTGAAAGATTACACCTTTTACTAATCTATAGTGTCCATCTTTGTCTCTTACAATAGTTTTGCACTTAAAGTACATTTTGTCTGGTATTAGGATAGATACTCCTGCCCTTCTTTGGTTATTGTTTGCTTATAAAATTGTTTTTCAACCATTCACTTTCAGCCTCCTTAAATCCCTGGGTCTACAGTGTTTTTCTTCTAAACAACATATAGATATTTCATTATCCATTCTGCCAAACTGTGTCTCTTGACTTGTCAATTTAATCCTTTAACATTCAGTGTTATTACTCTCAATGAATTTCTTCCATCAGCTATATTTTCTTTGGTTTTATGTATGTCATGTTGTTTTTATTTCTCTTTTTGTCTTTAATTGTTCTTACACTCTCCTCCAACTCTCTTTCCCCTGTGTTTTCCTTTCAACCTGTAGAACTTTCTTTAGTATTTCTTGAAGTGCAGGTTTCTTATTGGCATATTCTCTTAATTTCTGTTTATCTGTGAATATTTTGAGCTCTCCATCATTTTTGAATGCCAGTTTGGCTGGATAGAGAATTCGTGGCTGGAAGATTTTTTCTTTTAGTACCTTGACTATGTTATCTCACTGTCTTCTTGCCTCCATGATTTCAGATGAGAAATCAGCACTTAATCTCATTGTATTTCCCTTGTATGTGATGGTTCTCTTTTCTTTTGCTACCTTGAGTATTTTCTCTTTGTCTTGAGCATTGGATTAGACATTTTGATAATCATATGCCTTGGAATAGGCTTGTTGGGTTTTATACTGTCTTAAGTTCACTGTGCTTTCTGAACATGTACATCCATCTCCCTCAATAGGGTTGGGAAATTTTCAGCCATTATTTCCTTCAACACTCCTTTTGTTCCCTTTCCCTTCTCTTCTCCTTCTGGGATGCCTATAATGTGTATGTTTGTGCATTTTGTATTGTCGGATAAATCCCTAAGTCCCCACTGGATTTTTTCTATCTTTTTATCTTTCTGTTCTACTATCTGTTTGATTATAGATGTACTGTCTTCCACATCACTAATTCGTTCTTCTGCCTGTTCAAATCTACTGTCATGTGAATCCAACATCTTTTTGATTTCTTGGATTGTGCCACTCATCACCATCATATCCATTATCTTTTTATGTATGTTTACAATTTCTTCAGTATGTTTTTCCAGTGTCTTCTTAATTATCCTTAATTTCTTCCTTCACTTCATTAAGTTGGTCCATGATATTTGTTTGGACAGCTTTGATTATTTGTTCAATGTTCTGCATCTCTTCCTTGTTTTTATTTTGTTCATTGGACTGTTCCATGTCTTCTTGTTTCTCAGTATGTTTTGTAATACTTTGTTGCCCTCTGGTCATTATTTTATCTTGATGGATTTATTCAGTTGATTAGCTTCTCTCTCTGCTTTAGAGTTTTATTTAGCTGGTGGTTCTGTGTGTGTGTTATGTTTTCTCTTTGACACTTTGTTTTTCTTGTTTTATTTCCTTGCCTTTTTCTATGTTCCCTTGAAGGAAAAAGATTAGGGTCAGAGGAATCGAAGGAGGTAAGAACAGAAAAAGGATAATACTAATATTGATAATAGTTAGAAGAGGGGCCATATCAGACTTAGTAAAATGAATATTTAACTCATGTAGGCTCTGTAGATTAATAGGGGGAAAAGAAAGGAGTACTTAACATGGAATGGGAAACCAAAAAAAAAAAATATATATATATATATATATAATGATTTAAAAGGCCAGAATGATGAGGAGGGAGTGAAAGAGTAAAGAAAGGGCAGAAAGGAAAAAGTTAATTTAAAAAAAGAAAAGAAAACATAATAGACAAGATAGAAATTGACACCTGTGAAGTTGAAGACGAATGAAAAATGATGCAATGTAAGAGCCAGAACAGAAAGAAGAAGTTGGAAAGATGAAGGAAGTTAAATTTATAGCATTGGTAGACAAAATCACCATATGCAGAGAATTGAAAATCAAGGAAGAAGAAGCACAGCAAAGAAGAAACAAGCTAGCAGCACCTAATGTAAAAAAAAGGGGGGAGGGGGGAAGAAAGAGGAAAGAAAAGCATGAAACAAGCAAACAAAGAAAAACCAAACAAACACAGAAGCATGCAGTCAAACAAAGCTAAGGAAGAACAGCATTCCTTCTTGGGCCCTTGTGGAGTCTCTCAGCCTGCGTTCATCAATCAGTTACCCTGCAGCCTTCTCTCTGCAGGTTTTGAGGCAATTTTAGAGATTAAATTAAGTTTAAAAGGATTTTTAAAGAAATAAGGGACCCCAAAAAAGACCTCTTCTGGACTACCCTCTCCACTGAGAGGTCTCTAAATAAAGCTCGTGGAAACTTATAAAACACTTCCCACTGCCTGACCACCCCGAGGGAGCTGAGACCCTGATACTTAGTGTGGAAGTATAAAATTGTCTGGCTCCACCCCCTCCTGAGCCAAGCCTCTGAGCCCCATGGCTGTTAGGTAAATCAGGCTTCCTTAGCAGATTCACCTCTCCCCTCAGCCCAGCACCACTTCTAGCCAGCTGGTTTGCTCCCAAAAACTGCAAAGGGGTCCAGGCAGCCAAACTGACAGAAAAAAACCCTCTCACCTTTTGCCAGGACCCTCCCACTCTAGGAGAGTGCTCCCTCTCACAGGGTTGCTGGGAGGGTGGGGCTTATCCATCTGCATCTACAATTTCCAGCTGTGGGAAAAAAACTCATGATTTTATATTGAGCAGTCCACCTCACTGTCCAGCTCCCTCCAGATCAATGTTCACAAGGCTCTCTCTCTGCAGGCTTCAAGAACAGACCACCCATGCAGGATCCTGAACCCAATCAGCCATCCTCCGGGAGAGAAATGGTGAGTGCCCACATAAACTGATGCCATCTTCCCATCAAATTTTTCTTTAAGGTTGTTTTTTATTCCTAAAAGTGATGGATAAAAGTAAAATATGTACATTCTTCTTAATTTCACCTGAATATGTTGGAATATTTATAAAGTATGTACCCCTTTAAGTGGTAAAAATATTAACCTGCAATTTTTATTTATATTTCTCAGATTTTGCATTAAAATGAGCCCCTTCACAGACTTTTCAGTTGGGTTATTTTCAATATTATTTTATATGTAATAAACATTTATAATTTATCAATTCTTAATACTAGATTTTTGAAGATTGGATAGGATGCAAAGATCTCTCAAAATATAACCAAAAAAAGAGCTATAGTAGTGATACTAGGTACAACAGATTTTAAAGGCAAAAATGTTATAAGGGATAAAGAAGGTCATTATATATTAATAAAAGTGGCAATTCAGTGAGAAGAAATAACTATATTAAATATTTATGCACCTAACTACGGTGTCCCAAATACATGAAGCACACCCTGGCAAAGCTGAAGGGAGAAACTGATGTCTCTACAATAATAGTTGAGATCAGTATAATACTCTCATTATTAGAGAGAAGAATATGAAAAATGATCTAGAACTAACAGAATTCTATAATTCATTGCACCCCAAAACAGCAGGATATATATTCTTTTCAAGGGCACCTGGATCCTTCCCCAAGATAGACCATATTCACTAAATTTTGAAAAGATTGAAATCATACACAGCACTTTCTCTAAACATAACAGAATAAAGCTAGAAATCAATAAGGGACTAAAAAAGGGAAAACTGATACATATACAGAGATTAAACAACACATGCTTAAATAATCAGTGAGTCAAAGAAAAAATTGTAAAAGAATTCAGCAAATATCTTGAGATGAATGAAAATGAGAACACACATATCAAAACCTATGGGACATGGTAAAGTCAGTGCTGAGAGGGAAATTTATAGCCCTCAAGGGTTACATTAAAAAAGAAGAAATAATTTTTTTTAAAAAGACCTAGCTGCACACCTGGAGGAACTATTATAAAAGAAAAAGAACAGAAAAATAATCCCAAATCAAGCCAAAGGAAAGAAATAGTAAAGATCTGAGCAGAAAAAAATGAAATCGAGAACATAAAAACTATAGAGAGAATCAACAAAACCAAAAGTTTGTTCTCTGAGAAAATCAACAAAATCGGCAAATCCTTATCTAGACTGACAAAAGGGAAAAGAGAGAAAACAAAATAAATAAAATCAGAAATGAGAAGGGGGTCATTACCACTGACCTGATAGAAAAAGAGAGATCATAGGAGAATACTATGAATACCTTTATGACAAAAAATTAGAGATGGTAGACAATATGAACAAATTCCTAAAAACACAAATGAGCTACACTGACCCTAGAATAAATAGAAAACCTCAACAACAGTGAAGAGATTGAAACAGTCATCAAAAACATCCCAAAAATGAAATGCCCAGGGCCAGATAGATTCACAGGTGAATTCTACCAATCATTCAAAGATGACCTAATACAGATATTTCTCATGCTCTCCCAAAATATTGAACAGGAAATAAGATTACATCACCCTAATACTAAAACCAGATAAAGATACTATGAAAAAAAAAATTAAAGATCAATATATCTAATGAATATAGATGCAAAATACATCAGCAAAATACTTGCAAACAGAATCCAAAAACACATTGAAAGAATTATACACCGTGATCAAGTGGCTCAAGGCAAGAAAATCAATTAGTGTAATAAACCACATTGATAGAAGAAAAATCATATGATCCTCTCTATTGATACAGAAAAGGCATTTGGCAAATTATAGCACCCTTTCTTGATAAAAACAATCCAAGAGAAAGGAATAAAAATAAGCTTTCTCCATATGGTAAAGTGCATATATGAAAAACCTACAGTAAGCATTGTACTCAATGCTGAAAGACTGAAAGCTTTTCCACTAAGATCAGGAACAAGACAAGGATTTACACTGTCATGATTATTATCCAATATAGTGCTAGAAGTTATAAGTAGAGTAATGGGGTTAGACAAAGAAATAAAAGGCACCCAAATAGGAAAGGAAGAAGTAAAATTTTTACTCTTCACTGATGACATGGTCCTATATCTAGAAAATCATGTAAAATCCACAGTAAAGCTAGTAGAATTAATAGGGAAGCTCAGCAAACTAGCAAGACACAAGATTAATACTCAAAAAGCAATAGTGTTTCTATACTCAGTGAGTCTGAGGAGGAAATCAGAAAAACAATTCCATTTATAATAGAGACTAAAACCATCAAATATTTAGGAATAAACTTAACCTAGGACATAAGGGACCTGTATTCAGAAAACTACAGAACATTGCTAAAAGAAACTGAAAAAGACTTAAATAAATGGAAGAATTTTCTGTGCTCATGGATTGAAAGACTAAATATTGTTAAAACGTCAATTTTACCCAAACTGATTTATAGGTTCAATGTAATCCCAATAAAAATCCCAAAAGCCTTTTCTGCAGAAATAAAAAAGCCAGTAATCAAATTTATTTGGAAGGGCAAGGGGCCCTGAATAGACAAAAATGTCTTTGAAAAGAACCAAGTTGGAGGACTCTCACTTCCTGACTTTAAAACATATTACTTAGCTACATTGGTAAAAATAGCATGGTGCTGGCATAAGGACAGATTGATTGACCAATGGAATTGAATCAGGAACTCAGAAATTGACCCTCACTTTTATAGCCAAGTGATTTTTGACAATACTGTTAAGCCCACTCAGTTGTGCCAAAGCAGTCTATATAACAAGTGGTCCTGGGAAAACTGGATAGCCATATCCAAAAGAAAGAAAGAAGACCCATATCTTACAGTTTATACAAAAATTAAGTCAATATGGATCAAGAACTTAAATATAAAAACAACAATCCTAAAACTCCTAGAGGAAAATAGAGGAAATCATGTTCAAGATCTTGTGGTTGGTTGTAGATTCTTAAACCTTAGACCCAAAGCATGAGCAACAGAGAAAAAAAATAGAAAAATTAAACCTCCTCAAAATTCAATACCTTTGCATCGTAAAGGACTTCATCAAAAGGGTGAAAAGGCCGCCAACTCAATGGGAGAAAATATTTGGCAATCACATATCTGATAAGGGTTTAAACCCATGATACATAATGGGATCATAGAACTCAACAATAAAAATTCAAACTATCCAATTAAAGAATGGGCCAAAGACTCAACAACACAACTGTCCAAAGAGGAAATACAAATGGCAAAGAAACACATGAAATAGTGTTCAACATCACTTGCAATTACAGAAATGCAAATCAAAACTATGAGATATTATTTCACACCTATTAGACTGGCCACTATTAAAAAGTCAGAAAACTCAGAAAATGTTGGAGATGATATGGAGAGTTTGGAACACTTATTCACTGTTGGTGGGTATGTAGATTGGTATAGCAACTGTGGAGGACTGTTTGGCAGTTCCTAAGGAAGTTGAATATAGACTTGCCATGGGATCCTGCAATACCATTGCTAGGTTTATACCCAGAAGAACAAACAGACATCTGCATACTCTGTTCATAGTATGTTCATAGCAGCATTATTCACAATAGCCAAAATTGGAAACCACACAGGTGTCCACCAACTGATTAATGGATAAACAAATTGTGGAGTATACCCATGATGGAATATTATGCAGTGGTAAGAAGAAATGAAGTTGTGAAACATAGGACAACATGGATGAACCTGGAGGACATTACGTTGAGTGAAGCAAGCCAAACACAAAAGGAAAAATACTGTATGATTGTGCTATTATGAACTAAATATATTATGTGAAATAGAAATCCATTATGTGAAATATGAATATGGGTAAAATTGTATATAAGGCCATTTTTCTTTGAAGCTGAACAACTACAAAATATTAAAATCAGGAAAAAAACACTTCATGATAAGTGAAAGAGACCAGACACAAAGTACTATAAATTGTATGATTCCATTTTGTAAAAAGTAAATATAAATCAATTTATAATGATGAAATTAGATTGGTAGTTATGTAAGGTTGAGGAAGGAATGCTAAGGGGTTTGGAATTTTTCTTTTTGGAGTAATGAAATTGTTATAAAATTCTTGAGATGATGAATGTACAACATTGTGATTATACTCAAAGGCATTGACTATACACTTTGCATAGATCATATAGTATGTGAATATATCGCAGTGAAACTCTTAATAAACAAAGAAATAATTGTATAAGAATAGCCAGAAATAACTGCTGTGTACAGCAGGGAAGACAGAGAGATTGGGAGATGAGGAAATTTTTTGTTTATTTGTCTGTTTTTTTTGTTGTTTATTATTATTATTGAAATAATGAAAATGCTCTGAGAATGATTGATATGATGAACACATAACTATGAGATTATACCAACTACTATTGATTATACAATTTGGATGGATTTTATGCTTTATTAACATGTATCAATTAATTTGATTTTTTATAAAAAATTATGTTAAATGAAAGAAGGCAATTCCCAAAGGCCATATACTATATGATTCTATTTTTATGATAGTGGGATAAGGCAAAGCTATAGCCTCAAGAATCATTGTAGACTGTGTGTGAGTGAGCAGAAGAATTTTTGTGATGGGGAATTTTTTTATTGTGATATTTATAATTCCTCATTTTAATTATTTTTACATGCACATTTTAATTTTATTTATTGTATTCACACTTTATTTATAGATTATATGCCCCAAACTGTAGATTTATCATTATTTTATGCATTTACTTTTTAGAACTTGTAAAAAGTAAAAAAGAAAAAAGTGGCGTTACATAAAAAATATGCAATACAATAGTACTGGCATTTATAATTACCCATATAGTTACCTTCACCAAACGTCTTCATTTCTTTATGCCTTTTGATCCACTATCTAATGTCCTTTCCATTCAGTCTGAATAACTCCTTTTAGCATTGTTTATAGGGAAGTTCTGTTGCTGCTGAATTACCATACATTTGTTTTTGTAGTAATGTCTTAATATATCCCTCATGTTTGAGGGGCAGTTGCAAGGTATTTATAATTATTCATTGGCAAATATTTTCTTTCAGTGCTTAAAATATTTCATTTCATTGCCTTCTTTCCTCCATGATTCCTGATGAGAAATAGACACAATCTTATTGGGATTCCCTTGTATATAACATGTTGCTTCTCTCTTGCAGCTTTCATCACACTCTCCTTTTCATTGACATTGAACATTTTGGCTACTTATGTGCCTGGGTATGGCCCACTTTGAGTTTCCTGATATACTTTAATTCTTACTTCAAGTTTTCACATATTTCCTTGAGTATGTTAAGTTCTTTTTTTAAAAAAATTATTTGTATGGGTTTTTATCTTGTTCCTTTTGATAAGGCATAATTTTCTGTTTCTTTCTTTGCCTTGTAGTCTTTTGCCACATAATGCATATTTTAATATTTTAAAGTGTTACCTCTAGGATTGAGTCCTGAGCTGTATATTTCTTAAATTTGTATCCAGCTTGTGACATGACAGAGATTTCCTTGACTGCCAGGATCTACTAAACTTTTTTAATGCAAAAAAATTTCCTTCCACAGTTTTTGAAAATTTGATTTTCTTTTGTCAGGTGCCCTCCTTCAGAGTTTAGCCCACCTAGCAAAGAAATCATCCTGAGGTGCCTGTCAAGTTCATGGTCTACTTTGTCTTTTCTGAGCCTGCCTCTTGTCCCAGCCTTGTACTTTGTTGTGGTCTTAGAAAATCCTCCATTTACATGAATTGAAATAACTTCTCTAATCCCTATGAAATAGACATTCTCACCTTCCTGAGTGCTCAGTTTTAAAACTTAAAGCAGCTAATTCTTTGCTCCAGGCTATTTTGACTTAATTGTTTTTTGTAAGATACTTCTGTTTACAGGGCAAAATGTGGGTTTCATAGGAATGTTTGGTTATTTAACTCAGTACAAATCTTGAGATAATAGCCTGACTAGTGAAAACCACCCCGTTCCTCAGAAGAAAAACTGAAGAAACATTTCACAAATATTAAGCATGAAACACCTGGTTTCTGGGATTGGGGTGAAGCCAGATTCTGGGCCTCTGTTTCTCAGCTCTTTGGTCTTTAGGATCCACAAAATGTTCTCCATAGGTATCATCTTATATTAGGAGAATTGCAGTTTTATTTCTGTTTTAATTATTGCCCCATTATGCTTCACCAATTCATTTCTCAGATTCAATATACTAATATTTCTTGATATTTGAAAGTTGCATTCAGGCACAGATTTTATTTATGTCCTTTTTTCTCATTGTCTAGACTCAATTATCATCCACAAATTACCTCTAGATAATGTGTATTATAGATGCCAAGAACTGTACCCCCATGGATTTTTCCCTAGTGCCATCTGGAACTAAAACGGAGGCATTTGTTATAAACAGAAAGATTCCTCTCAGGATATCAGTAATTCAAATAATTCTTTCTGTTTGTGCTTGCTTGCATTAAACAGGAGTGGACCATTCCCAGAAATCCTGACTTGCCTATCCAGCATAAGAAGACAATATTATCATGTGAGTATATTTTGTTATTTCTTGTTTTCCTTCTACTTTACCTCACTCAATGAATCACCCTTACTTCCTTACTGCACTGTTCACTTATTTGTTGAGAGACATTTCTAATAGGACTATAATAGAAAACATAGATAAGGAAGTTATTCATATAAAGAGACCGATGACTTCATTTTTATTTTTTGTGCTAAAATATTTCCTTCCAGAATTTTTAGGAGAATTGCAAGTACTCCATGGATGTGAATAATGAGTATATATATCATCAGTGGACAGAACCTCTGTCAGCAGTGCAGGCAAGGGCAGGGAATCTCTACATGCTACCCAGAGTTTAGGTATGCAGGAGGCCAACTTCCATTTATGATTAAATGAACTTAGTTATGGGGATTGTGCTTATCTACCAAATGGAAATAATGCCTTATGCATAGTACTGCTATTCAAATAATAATTTTACAAATATTTTAATCCTTTATATTTCAGGTGGAATTCTAGGAGTTTGTAAGAGTATACCATGAAAAAGCATGTAAGCATTTGTTCATTATTTTTCCCACAGCTTCCAGTCCTGTGTGTGCATATAACTCACCCAAAATACTTTGAAAGACTGAGTTAATTGTAAGTAAATTAAAATTAGATGGATGTGTAAATACATTAAATTTGTTGAAGAAAATATATCTTCCAATTCTTCAGGTTGATAAATGCCTGTTTCCTGCTGTTGCAAAAAAGGCAGCACATAGTTTGCATTTACATTTGCAAGAATGAGAGCACCCAGGCATTATTCTAGCCACCCCAGGAAACAGTATTAAGTAACACAACCCCCGGCTACTGCCAGTCTGCAGGTAAGGAAAAGGTCTCGATTTTTCAATAATCTTTCCATGCTTTTTATAGTGATTTTATTTTGCCATATTACTTGGCACAAAACAAAAAGTAATAATCCATTCCAAGCATTGGGTTTTCCTTTACTTTTTCATTTGTTTGGTAAAAAACAGTAGTGCTCTGAGAAACCAGGACAGGCTGCCATGTACATAGATAGCCATGTAACCGAAAAGCCAAGGACCAAGGAGTGCCTACAGTTAGACTCAGAAAGCCAGTCCTTCTGGGGAAAGCATTTCTTTTCTGGTGCCACAATTTTGGAATTCTCCTAGCCTGAAAACTGTGAGACAATAAATTGCCATTGCTTATGACAGCCAATTGTATGATATTTATTTTAGCAGCCAGAAAAGTAAAATGCAAAGGTGAAATTTCTTTGCATTTCTACAGTATGATAGTAATAGTCTTATTATAAGACTTTTTATTAATTAATTACTTTTAAGTTCTCAACCTACAGAATGAAAAGGCATAGCTTAGGATAGAACTATTAATACTTATAAATATTGAACAAGCAATTTTAACCCATCAATCACTTATGTTATCCATAAATTGTCAATAACGGTTTGGTATAAAACAAAAAGAATAAACTACATTTTTGAGGGCCCTGAATAAAGACCATCAGAGAGGAGCAAAATAATCTTGCTACAGGTGTTTCATCTGAAAGTGACACTTTTCCTGTCTTCTCGCAGTTTGAAAAAGTTCTCTATGTTACAAGTAATACATTGGTCATGATAAAAATAAGGTGGGGTGGGGGGAGCCATGAAACAAGAATCTGACCTGTGAGATTCCAGCAAGTATTCTCTTGGCAGTGAGAATTTGAAGGTGCAATATAAGCTCTTCATTTGACAAGTATATTCCAGGTTTTCAAGTCATCAAAGAAAATAGTTTAAGCAAACCCAGGACAATATTTGATGCACTTGGGGGTTAGTAAGTGTTTAGCATAGTATCCTGCATTTTTTTTTCTGTGGAGGATGCAAAATTCATGATAATTATTCACCACTAACAATAACAATCATTAAAGGTAAGGCTATCAAGGAATTAGGTGTGAGTACAACATCCATTAACTCACATATCATCAATAATCCATCTATTTTGCAAATTAAATAACACAATCACTTTATATCACAATTTATTGAAATTCTGAAATATATTCAGGTTTATTGGCATACATAGTAGTATTTATACAATACAGAAGACTCAAAAATACTTCATCTCAGTCACTTACTGATGTTATTAAATGACAAATACTGACTTCTGCAAATAATATCTACTTATACAAATTTCAAGAGAATATTTTGAAGCCATTATTACTATTTTCTAGATCCATCATGACTAAAGATAGTTAAAAAATACATGAATCATTCAATCAATGCATCATATTTTCAGTAGGGTCATTATTCCTTGTCAATTTTTTGTCCCTAAAATATTGTAATATGCAATAATGATAAGAAAAGACTTGCAGTTAGAAATTTAAACAGTAAATTAGAAATTAAAGGAAACTAAAAGACAAGCAGAATTACACCTCTTCCAGAGCTGCCCTCAATAAATGTGTTTTAAGGATTGTTTTATTTCTAGATATCTTCTATTTGAGATATTTTACAAATATCAAATTAATGAGAAAGGAATTATTGGGGATATTTATTGGAGAATTTTGTCTGGAATTTTCCATTATTTCATTCATTTTGTTGCAGATGTTCTTAGGTATTTTAAAACAAAATGGGAAATCTCTAAGACATGTACCCAAGTTCTACCAATTTTAAGTTGCATGAGATAATATATAAAACATATTGCAAAAGAGGCACTAATGGATATTAGAAAAATACTCATTAATTATGCTCAATTTCATTTTTTAAAATATGTATTATATAATATGGATCTTTGTGAATTGCCAACATTACGTCTGATACTGACAGCAATCAGCAAAAAGGAAAAGAAGGAAATGGATGAAGTTTCAAAAGAAAGAGAGAAGACAGGGAGACAGACAGAGTGGATTAAATGAGAGCAGAATAAAGAAGACAAGGAGGAAGACAAGGTAAAGGAGAAGAATCCCAAACTAAGGAAGCTGGAATGCACTAAGAATGCAATTTGGAACTGAATCCTGAGAAATGATACTTAGGTCCTGTGACAGTTTGGCATGGTTTATGAATTCCAAAAATAGATATTGGATTATGTTTGTAAACTGGTCTGTACCTGGGCATGATTAAATTATGATTGGGGCTTTGATTGGGCCATGTCAGTAGAGAAAACTACAGGGCAGAGAAGAGAATGAAAGTTTTGAGCTGGAGCCCTGGGAAGTAAGCACACAGAGGAGCTTGGTCATGAGGAAGGAGAGTAGGCCCTTGGAAGAGAGATGAGCCATTCACCTGATAGTTTGCAGCTGCAAAGACCAGAGCTCTGAGCAGCTGAGTCCAGAGGGAAATGAGCCCCAGGAAAGGGACAAGACTTATGCCAGCCTACAGCTGATATTGGAAGAAGCTGGGACCACAGAGCCTTCAGAGGAAGAGGGAGGCTGAACCCTTGCAGATATCAGCAGCCATCTTGCTCCAACATGTGGCAACAGACTTTGATGAGGGAAGTAACTTACCGTTTATGGCCTGGTAACTGTAAGCTTCTACCCCAAATAAATACCCTTTATAAAAACCAGCTGAATTCTGGTAATTTGCATCAGCACACCTTTGGCTGACTAATACAGGTACTCATGCACTTTTAATGGAACATTAAAGTGACTGTAATAATATAGAGGACAACCTTGATAGGGCAGAGATGTGGCACCAAGGGAGGAAATCCTTGTAGTATTCTTCAGTGTTAACAGATTTTCCAGAAGCTGAAAATAGGGTGGGGGTGAAAGCCACTAGAAATTCTGATAAAGTTATTATTGAAATGAGATGATTAGATGCTGCCAAAGAGTCACATTGTTGAATTTCATAAAAATACTGAGATTGATGGAAAATACACCCTTAGGGATAGGGCTAGTAAATAGAGATATGAAGAAAATAAATTTAAAAATTAATGGATCAGAATTTTAGAAATGACCCTTTTATACAGTGGGAACTGAATTCATGAAAATTCAAGGAGTGCCTAGAGAAGGAGGCAAAAAATTGGAAATTAATAAGATATATTGGCATCTATGAAACAGGAGAGTAAAGGATGACTGGCGCATTCAAATTAGCTTTAAATATGGATAGTTCCATGGATCATAAGACTACAGATAATATGGGTGAAAATACTCAGGAATTATATTATATTGAGATTCATGTTTTATTATGACAAAATCTCTTAGGATTTTTAAATGGATATACATGTATGTTGATGTAGTGAAAATGCTGGTGAAACAAATATTACAATCTTTGACTGGTTAAATTATAGATTAAAATAGGTGGTTCTGAGTTGAAGTCATTGCATACTATTGGGCAAGGTTGTAAATATAAAAATACAGAGCAATCTAGAAAATGGTTTTGAACAATTCTAATGGTCCACTTGTTACTCAAGATGTAGGGAATAAATGGAGTGTTGTTTCAGCTCTGAATCACTGTGATTGAAAAGAGGCTCCTACAATAATTGGCAGTAGTTCTTAAAGTTAGTTTTCCAAATGAAATGAGTAGCAAAAGACATAGTCATGATAATGGAGAGAAAATATTTTTTTTCCATCTCGAGGTCACATAATGGATTACAACTGCTTGAAAATTAAGAGGACCCAATAACAGAGTAGCCTCATATCTTATTCAGATTCTGTTTGATCAGGAACTAATGATAAGTGTTACTATTTAGAGAATATTTCTGAAGAATCTGGTGTGAAGAAATTAGCTATATTAACTCAATAAATCCACCAGGCAAATCTTTGAACTCCAATATACTTATTTTACAGCTATTAAATGATAGAAATGTATGTAAATATTGGCAATAGTTCTTAAACATTAGATTTTAATGCTAACACTCTCCTGAAAACAAGGTATGAGACAGGGAGCCTAAAGAAGCATGAGGCAATATTCTTTACTACCAACCCATAAAAGAGAAAAATTATATAAACATGAGCCTATAAAAATCCTTAGGATAATTTTTTTCCTCCTGTTTTGTTCTCCATGTTTTTCTCAGGGATTATTTGCCTTCAGTTCTCCACATCCACAGCAAATTACCCTAAAAATGCCCAACTCTACCATGGTGACTAAATTCCTGCTTACAAGATTTTCTGATGTGTGGGAGTAGAGTTTTACATGGCATGCTATTCCTACTGATGTATTTGGCACCCCTGATGGGCAACTTTCTCATTGTCACAGTAAACATCCTCAACCAGAGTCTTCATACCCCCTTGTACTTCTTCCTTAGGAATCTGTCCTAGACAAGTGCTACATTTCTGTCACTGTTCCCAAGGCATGTGTCATCTTCCTGCTTGACAACAGAATGATCTCCATGGTTGGATATGCAGCTTATATCTTCCTTGTGCTTTTGTTTGCTTGTACAGAACTGCTATTGCTCACCATCATGGACCTTGACTGCTATGTGGCCATCTGCCAGCCCCTCCACTACCCTGTGATCATGAACCCTCAGGTTTGTGTCCAGATGACACTGGCCTCTGTATTCAGCGGTCTGGCCTACTCTGGGTTTTACACTGGCAACACATTCTGACTGCCCTTCTGTAAGTCCAACATGGTCCATCAGTTTTTCTGTCATGTCCCCTCTCTGTTGAAGCTCTCATGCTCTGAAATCTTAAGCAATGAAACTTTAAATCTTATATCTGCACTTCTGATTGGTGGTGGCTGCTTTGCCTGCATCACCATGTCTTATATTCACATATTTTCTATTGTGCTCAAGTTTCAGGGGGAAGTGAGGAAAGGCCTTTGCAACCTGTGTCCCTCACATCCTTGTGGTGACCGTCTTTCTCAGCTCAGGTGCTGCTGTGTATGTGAAGCCAACCTCCAGCTCACCCACAATTCAGGATATGATCAATGCTGTATTTTATTCTATAGTCCCTCCTTTCTTGAATCCTATAATCTATAGTCTTAGAAACAAGCAGATAAAGGAGACTTTAAAAAGAGCTATGAGGGTAATGCTTTATTCAGGAAAACAGTAGGATAATTATATCAACTTATTTGAATGAGATGAGTTGAAAATACCTCAAAGTTAAACTTCTTGCCTATTTAAGACTTTAAGAGACATGACATGAATTTTCAGGGACCGTCATTGCATTGTATGTCAGCATAGTAAGAAAACAGTTGTATTTTGCTTTGAGATTTCCCCTTCAAAAAATGAACATTCTCTGATACCTGACACACTACTGCAAAAATTTGTCTTTTGCCAAGTAATTCTGTTTCAATTTATCTTTCTTTAAACTTAAGAGAGGCCTAGAAAATACAAACTAGACATTCAATTTCTTTGATCTTTTTGTGCGCTTTTAAGAGTCAGAGAGTATCATCATTCATCATTTAGTTAAAATAATCCAAATATATATATCTATAAATATCAGAAAAGTGGTCTTAAATTATATTAAATATTTTAGTTTGAATAAAATGTATTTGAGGAAGGTGTGGTTGGTAATTGAAACCAAAGATATTTCCCAATATTTCATAATGTGGAAGATCAAATTTTAAATAAGAATTACTTTTGCTCAATGTAAAGAAAACTATTTACAAAATTGTAGATCAGTAATATGTTTAGAAGGTTAAGGATTAAAACTTTGTTGGCAGGTTTTAAATTTTCCATACAAAATATATCAAAGTGGGGTTAATATTTCCTATTTCCACCTCATGATATGTTAAGATAATGAAACAATGAAATTATGTATTTATACTGTGTGGTTTTATGGGTCTGATATATTAGGGCCTATAACCCCTAGTGTAACCCTTGAATTAGGAGCAGAACTCTGTAATGGCTGACAAATATTTTGTCATATTTGATAAATAAATTTCCAAAACATACTTATTTTTTTACATATAATCACTGAGATATTACAGTTCAGTTTTGTAAATTGGGGCCATGATTGTCACTCATTAAAATCAGCACCACCTCTTCTGTCACTTTCAACACTGCTTTTATCACAAGACACTGATATATTGTTAGTCAATGAATTATAATATTTGCAAATTATGATATTGTCTGCACATTTTTTATTATATACCATTCAAATTAAAGTCACGCAGAGTACGTTCCATCATATATATGTATGAACATTTATACATTATCTATATATCAGTAATTGTAGAAATGTATTGTGGTTACAATGGAAAATTTTAGGTTATATAAATATTACTAGAATAAAAATTAAAAACAACAACAATAGCAATATAGTGCTGTATGACACAGCGAATCCCAGTGTAAACTTTGGACTATAGTTAATAGTATAATTATAATACTATATTTTCATCTGTTGTAACATAGGTACCACAGTAATGCAAGTGTAAATAATAGGGGGGTATATGAGAATTCTATATTTTCTGCATGTTTTTTTCTGTTAACCTACAACTTCTCTAATTAAAAAAAAAAAAAAGGACATGAGCAGGTAATAAATATATGTATATAGTATAGCTGGTAATATGTAAACAATCATAATGTACAATTTAATTTGGATGCCAATGCCTTAAAAAATTGTGATAATTTCCTTTAGAATTTAGAGAGTTCAATTTGAAATATTTATTCAAATGAAATGGCATAACATGTACAAACAAAACTATATAGCATGGCAATATATGTAGCAATTATTAAAATAAAATGGAGAATTTGAAAAATACCACCCTATTTAAACAGTTCAAGGTATGGCTCACTACAACTCATAGAACATCATAAAAAGTAAGAATTAATATAAGATTTGAGTATGTAATTTACTAACCTGCCCAAATTGACATTCAGATGTCATTTTATCCTAAATGTGCAAAGTATATTTTCTTTCCAAATAAATATTGATAATTTACTAAATTATACCATATTTTGGCCCATAGGGAAGTTTGCACTAAGTTCAAAATGCTGAAACTGTACAGAATATGCTTTTTGACCTTAGGTATCAGAAGAATAGAAGGATATTGAAATCTCTGAGTCTAATTCTTCATATGCCTATTTCTCCTAGCCATTCTGTCAATTTGCTTTATGTATTTGGAAGCTCTTCTGCTATTTTCCTGTGTTAGTATTATGTACTTTTATGTCATCTCCATTGATTGACTCTTATCAATATGTAATAATATCTTTTACATCTGGTGTTTGCTCCAACGTCTACATTTTTAGTTATTAGTATAACCAGTACACCTCGAAAAGTCTGTGTTAGCATATATATCTTCACATATCCTTTTATTTTTAACCTATTTGGGTCTTTATAGTAAAGTGAATTTCCTGAAGGCAGCATAGAATAGGGGCTTACTTTTTAATCCTATCAAATATATTTTACTGTGTTTTATTTTCTTTTTGTTCCCTCTCTTCTTTGTTTTCTGTTTCCTCTTTTTCAGGCTTCATTTGGATTATCCTCTTACTGACATATATATATAATTTTCTAAAGTTGATTTTTGATTTAGGACTTATATTATACATATTTAGCTCCTTTCAGTATGAATTCATGTGATAATATAGCACTTTAAATATACATGAAGAAAAAAAACTGTCATATATTTATGGACATTGTTATCATTTCTGGTGCTCTTCATTCCTCTGTGTAAGTCCATATTTTCCAAACATATCATTATATTTTTCCCTCAAAGAGTTCATTTAGCATTTTTATACTATGGATCTTGTCATGATGAAGTATTCCCACTTTTGTGTGACTTGATTATTCTTCAATTTACCTTCATTTTTGTAAATTATTTGTATCAAATTAAAATTTTTTTTTGAGGTACAGTGGCTGGGGATTGAACTTGAGATTTCGTATATGGGAAGCCAGTGTTCTACCACTGAGCTGCATCAGGTCCCCTGAGTTGGTTTTTCATTTCATTTGCTTGTTCTACCCCCCTCTCTGAGATGGCTTACTTGTCTGTCTGCTCATTCTCTGTTCACTGTGTCTGCTTGCTTTGTCTGCTCATTGTGTCTGCTTGTCTTCTTTAGGAGGCACTGGGAACTGAGCCCAGGACCTCCCATGTGGGAAGCAGGCGCTCAACTGCATGAGCCAGATCTGTTCCTTCAAATGTAATTCTATGTACATATTTAATTTTTAAAGAACATTTAGATTACATAAATATTATATAAAATTCTCATATACCCCTCCCCCACACACACACTTTCCCACATTAACATCATCTTTCATTAGTGTGGTATATTTGTTACAGTTGATGAACACATACCAAAGCATTGCTACTAACCGTGGACTATATTTTACATTACAGTTTACATTCTGCCCCACACAATTTTATAGGTTATGACAAAATGTATAATGGCATGTATCTGTCATTGCAATGTCATGCAGGACAATTCCGTCATAGTAGACCTATCCTTCCCTCTCCCTCTCCTCAGAACCTCTGGTGGCCACTGCCTTTATTTCAGGGATTCTTAACAAAGAGACAGTGAGCTTGAATTTAAATAAAAAAAAAAAACACATTATTTTTGTGGGAATGTGTTGGTGTGGATGTGATATATTTATTAAGTAATACACAGTATAGTGTGGACTTAGTAATGGGTCCATGGTTTTCACCTGACTGGCAAAGGGGTCCATGGAACAAAAAAGGATAAGAACCCCTGCTTTACTTTTCCAATTCCAGTTAGAATTCTGCTGTCAATGATTAGCTTTATTTCTTTACATGGACTGTATCCTATGTTTCTTGGAAGCTATCTACTTCTAAAATACAATGTAGGATAGATGTAGAACGGACATTTCCATTTCCAAAGAAAGAAATTGGAAGGAAACTGATGTCATGAGGCTCAAGCAAGTACAAAACCTAGCAGGGCTAGCTCCATTTTTTCCCAAGTTCTGAGGTTTATCTGTGTTTTTTTTCTTTCTTATTTGGGCCTACTAAAACAGCAGCCACACATATCCCAAGCACTGGAGCAGTGACCTGCTCATTTCAAACACTGGGGTATAAGCCCCACTGTCTCCAAGAGACTGGCCTGAAGGCCTGCCTTTCCACACACTGGGGCACAAGCCCTGGTATCCACCTGCTGCATGGAAGGCCTTCTCTCTTGACTCGAGGAAATCTCTTCTTCCCTGACCTCTGCTTCCGTGGTTCTCCCATGACCTCATTTTCCCTTCATTTTGTCTCATCTCTATCTCTTTAATTCCAGGCTGGTTATGATTCTGGGGATTGGATTATGTGCCCTCTATAGTTATTCTCAAGTCATAATTTGCATTCTTGCATGTGTGAACCTTTTTGTAAATAGGACCTTGGGAGATGTTATTATTAGTTAAGGTGTGAACTCATTTGTGAATAGGCTCTTTGAATATCCTATTAAGATTAGGACAAATTGAATCAGGGTGGGTCTTAATTCATATGAATGGAGTCATTATCTGCAAAAGAAATTCAGATGCAGTCAGTTAATAAAATTCAAAAATTAATTTAAACAAAAGGATAAGACACAAGCCAGAACAAGGCTTGTGGCAAGTGAGCACCAATGACTAAATTGCAGTTTAATTTCCTTTATGATGTCAGGTATATTGTTTCCATTGTTTTGGTATTTGAGACAATGTAGAACTTCCATGGCTTTTAAATCTCACATCATAAATGTATAGAAGTAATCCATACTTATGTATTTGCCGACACTGCAATTATCAAACTTCCTAAAGATTTTAAATAAGATGGGTGTGGAAGGCTATCAAATTATTTTATTTTTCTCCTAATTACTGAGGAGAGGGAAAAACTTTTGGATTCCAGAAATGATGCTGGTATTTAACTCTTGTGCAAACTTGGGCATGTTCCATACCTAGAGGGACATCTTAATGGGCACATAACACCAGCAAATTTGTTTGAAAATTAATTCCTATAAAATATATAGAATTACAATTAGGTTGAAGGCAGTCAATAAATAGTCACTGTGGGAAAATCTATTTTTTTAGGTCTTGAGGCCTTCTACTAATCAAATAAAAGTTGAACAATTCTATTTAATTAATTTTCAACTGTAAAATACTATGATTTGCAAAGTTGAAAAAATTGTGAGGAGCATTGCATTCAGATTCATCTCATCTGTCTTCATTTCCCTTGCACAGATATTTAACTGTGGGCTGTGCAAACTGAAATTCATGGACTTCCAAATTACGTGAGAACAAAGCATTGTTTGTTAGCCAGGCATGCTAGGTGCATGTCTGGGTTGGAAACGATTGTGGTTAGAAATAGTGCTGACATTTAAAAATTCATATGTATGTAACAGATATTAGTATAGCTAACACAGTTCTCTTTTTGCTAGTATTATAGTCATATTTTCCCTTCTTTTCACTAACTATTTATATCTGAATTTTAGGTGAATCTCTTGTAAACAGCTTATAGATGAGTCATGCTTTTTTGTCCATATGACTTTAATAATGATTTATGTGATGAATGCACAACTATGTGATTATATCAAATACCATTGATTGTGCACTTTGGATAAATTTGTATGTTTTATTAATATGTATCAATAAAATTGATTTATTTTTAAAAAGTGGTTGTGGCTCAAAGGTATAGTCTAGGGATGTAAATATCAAGTGAAACTAAGCTAGAGGATAATCTAGGGGCTGTATAATATAGTGATTTTGGTGGTGGATGAAGATTGTGGTTAATCATATAAATATAAGAATGTTCTTTTATTAAAAGGTGTTAAGAATATGGTGATAAATAGGAACATTACAAATAATCTAACTTATGGGTGATAGTTAACAATGATAGTGTAATATTTTGCAGCAATGACAAAGAACATTTGATATCAATTCTAAGTGTCAACAATAAGGGGCTATGAGGAGTTATATGATTTTTACTTTTGGAGTAATTGAAACATTCTAAAATTGACTGAGACAATGAAAGCACATCTCTGTGATGAAAACAAGAGCTGCTGAGTGTACACTTTGAATGGATTTTACAAAGCCTGGGACTGCTTAACACAGTGACTCCTGTGGGAATGTGGTTAATAGAACAAATATGAGAATGTTCTTTCATGAAGCATAACAAATATATAATAGTAAAAAAGGGTTTTAATAATAAGGTTGGTTCGTGAAATACTCTAAATGTAAGATATGGACTGTAGTTATTAGTAATATTTTTGATGATGCTCTTTCATAATTTGTAACAAATATTTCACAATTCAAGACATTGGTGATAGAGTGATTTATGGGAGCTCTGCATGATATTATGCATATTATGCATTTTGTTTTGTAATTTTTACTATATATTTATTGTTTATATATATTCCTATATGAATAGTATTCCATAAATCATTTTTAAATGAAAAAAAAATCATTAAAGCTAAAAGTTTTCATCACTTTAAAATGAAGGGGGTGTTTTTTAATCTTATAGGATACATCTCCCAAAACACAAACAAACAAAAATCAAGTATATCATTTCTTAAAGACTTAGTATATTACTACAGGATCAATGTTCAAAGATACAATCAGTTTTTACTTGAAGATAAATGAATGACTACATGAAGACACTAAAGAGCAATTATCAAATAAAGAGATAATTGAGGGAGTTGATTCTTGGAGGAAAAGGATGTCAATGAGTTTCCCAATTTTACATCTTGCAGCAAGATGGCAATATTGAACCTATACAATGTGGAGAAACTACAAATCACAATATTACTTAAAATATAAAGCTTAAAATATATGTAAGACCTGCCTGTTGAGAAGATTATTTGAAATATATACAAACATATATATTGATAATAAATTTGAAACAATACAGATATATAGTGTAGACATGAAACAAAACTGATGTGGCTGTATGGTTGTGTGCTTATCACATAGTATACACCTGAAGGCATTGATGTATGACTCAATACTAAGGGTATTGTGCATCATGATAGACAAAACAATGCTAAATTTATATACACCTATTATCATAGCTTCCAAATATATAATGCCTAATATTATATATTACAAAGGAGAAATTAAAATATCCAAAATTATACCTATATACGTAAAAACAGTTCAGCCTGTGTAATAATCACGAGACAACCATAAGGAAAGGTATAAAAGTTTAGAACAGTATAGTTGACTAATTCCTAATGGTGTAGAATGTGCATTCAAGGGTATGTTGAGTAGTTTGAAATTATAAAGTTTCCGTTGTTTAAGCACACTAAATAAAACTGGAAATCAATGAAAGAAAGGTACATAGCACCTCTAAGAAGCATGTTGAGGATTTCTACTTTCCTGACATGATCGTAAAAATGCACTCATACCATGACAGTAAACACTGAACAGCAGTTATTGTAGTGCTTCCTAACAGGCACCTTGTTCCAGGTAGTAGTCTAAGTGGTTGCATGTTCCATTTAGTCCTACACCCAAATGGCACATGAGGGTGGATACCAATGTTAATGTGCTACCAGGTGGGGAAACAGAGTTACCAGAGTTAAAGCAATGCTATGGTGATCATCCAGCTCACAGGCCACAGTGCTGGGCTCTGGCACCAAGCTTTTATGCACTTTGGACAATTTCAGAGAGATTATTTTGTCATTTATCTATTAGCAACACCATGAGTTTGGTCTGACTATTGAACATCACCCCATTCCTGAAAGGTAAACCCCGAGAATGAATAAGAAATCTTAGTGTCCTGGGACTCGGCTGAAGCCAGGCTCTGGGTCTCCTGCTCTGCTCCTTGATCTCAAGGATTCACAGGCATTTCACCTTAAGAGCCCTCAGAATATTAGGGGAAATGTGATTTTCTTTCTAAGTGATTATCCATTTAATCTTCACTAATTCTTTCCATAAGTTCAAAGACACTAATAATATCTTAATATATAAAACTTCTGTTCATAGACAGATTTTACTTGGGTCCTGTCCCCTAACCATCTAGAACCAATTGTCTCATTGAAATTATCTGTGGGCACTGGCTACTATTGGTGCCAAACCTGTGTTCCCAGGAGTTTCCTTTGCTGCCATTGGAGACACCACTTAGAAATAAACATAACACAAAATCTCTTGTTTTGATAGAAAGACTGCATTCAGGATGTTATTCATCACTACTGAATATGCACACTAATCTTTACCTGGGATGAAACACCAGTGGGCCCTTACTAGAAATCCTAACTTGTCTCTCCAATGTAAGGAAAAACAATATTAACTTCTGATGGTGGGTGGCTATTCACTCTTTTTTTTTCTCTTCTTTTCCTTTCCTCCAAGAATCACCCCATTTCCTTCCTCCACTGCTTGCTTTTTTTTTTGAGAGAAACTTTCAATGGGACTATTATTAAAAACATAAATGTGGAATTTCCTCAAATAATGTGACAAACAACTTTTTTTATTCAATGCGGGAAAAAACTTCAGTTCAAACAGTTTTAACAGAATTGATAGCTATTTATGGAAGCAAAGCACCATATTTATTGCAGCACCCAATGGAGCAGGGCCAAGAACAGCTCTGCACACTGACCAGAGCCTGAAGATGCTGAATGCTCATTTAAATGTATACTTAAACATATCTAATTCAGGTGGGATGTTTTTTGCATGAAAATATAAATAATACTGCTTATTAATTAATAATTTCAATAGTTATTGGCCTAATATTTTCTCTTTACCAAGCACTCTGCTGTATTGACATGGTAAATAGAGCATAAGAGAATCCCTATCATAAAAATAGTGTACATGACCACTTATACTTCAGGTATAATTCTAGTGCTTTCTTCTAACATATCATGAAAAACATTTAAGCACTAGTTAGTAACTGATTTCCACAGCTTTTAGAGTGAATTAAATGTCTGCATTGCATTCACTCTAAAATATCTTAAAAGATAGATTTAATTATAAATAAATTAAAGATTACATGGATGTCTCAATCAGTATATAAAATAAAGTACTAATGACCAAAATATATCTTCTGATTCTTCAAGACTTTACATAAAAGGCAAAAAATCATTTGCTTTTACAAATTGATGAGAACACCTGTGCAATGATCTAGTTTTCTCAGGAGAATTTTGCTGGTTATCCTCCTGCAACCTCTATGCTGTTTAGCAATAGTATCAGTATTACAATCTCTATTTATCTGTACAGAACACTTTATGATAAGTAATTATTCTTTTAACAGAAAATCATATTAACAAATGCCATGTGCTCACATTTCCTTAGTTCATTGTTTGCTTTAAAAAATAATTATTATTATATGAATTTAAAATGGAAAAAATGTAAGTGCTGAAGTAATCATATGCTTAATCACTTTTTAATGTTTAGTACTCATTGATTTACTTTTCTTCAGTAAATACTTTTATGATAATCTCTTTTTTTTTTACAAATACTAAATTCATGAAGTAGACTTTTTTACAAATTTTATATGAAAGGAAACTGAATGTGAAAGATATTTGTGAAGTTCTCAATAGATACATACCAAAAAAAAATGTCAGAGACAGGATGTAAAATATATCCTCTCCTGAAATTTGCACAGATTTAACTCTGCTATGCAGAAAAATTAGTGATTCAAACTGGAAACCTACAATTGTTTGGTGATTGTGAAATAATAAAAGTTGTTCACTCTGTGTTCCAATTGTGAAATCTTGATGCATTATTGAAACATTTTGAAGAATCCTGAAATAAAGAGTATCATAACGAGAAAAAACTTTTTTTCTTCTTGAGATCAATAGGTCAGTCTGAAAGTGACATAGGCCCTGGCTCCCTACACTTAGCATAGGTTCTCTCTGTTATAAGTAGTTATATTTGTCATGAGAAAATGGAAACAACAAAACAAATATATGACGTGCATTAACATTGAGAATTAAAGATTGAAAGTGTAAGCAAGTCTAAAAATGTGCTTTCAGTGGATTCAAGTCAAAAAAGAAAATGGATAGTTTAACCAACTTATGAAGAAAACATTTTCACATTATGATAAATAAGGGTTTAGCTAAGGCCAATTGTGAAAGGGAGCATTATGAAGGGATTTGGTATGAATGCAACATCCTTTAATGACCAATACATCATGCAATATCTTTCTATCTCAGCTTTTTCAAGTTCTGAAACATGTCCAGATTTTATGGGAAAACATAATAGTGTTTAATATAAAACCAAAGAATCAAAACACTTAATGTAGTTAACTGTATATTGTTAATAACGGAATGCATTTTCCACACAGGTAGTATCTACATATCAAGAGTTGCAAATGACTTTTTTTTTGAACAGAGAAATCTAAGCCTCTATTTAAATTCAAGGAGTACATGGAAAAGCAAGAGACACTTATGTTGACCTTTAGTGGGAAACATTTATGTCAGTGAAAAAGGAGAGAGAATTAAGACTGGAGCGGTAAATTGGTCTTAGAAATAAATGATTCCATTCACCAGAAGAAAACAGATAAGGGAGGAGATGAGTGAAAGTATATAAGATTTTTTAAATGTTGACATTCTAAATGTATTAGGACAAAATCTCTTAGGATATTTTAAATGGATAAAAATGCACACTGATATTGAATAGAGACTGGGGTAATACACAAATTTTACTTTTCTAGATTGGTTGAAACTCAGATCATAAATAATTCTGAGTTGAAGTTATCACATACTGTTGAGTAAGGGCAAGAATATTAAAGCATGAAGCAATATAAAAAATTGTTTTGAACAGTTCTTATGGACCACCTAATGATGTTTATGTAGGAAATCAGTGGAGAGACATTTCAGCTCTGGATCATTGTGATTTACTAGTGGATCCAAAATTTGGGGTCTCATGGATCCTACAGTATTCATAAGGCTTGAATGTTGCTGTACTGGTGAATACTGAGCCTTTTGGATTGGTGTGGTGGGAAACATTAAATCTCAGTAGGATCAGGAGCTGTGCTGGGGAAAATGCTCTTTGTGGCAATGCACTATCTGAGCAGACAAATCTGACATTGAATGCCCACCCTTCCACTGACATTTATATGGCTTAAGTGTCCTTGACCTTCCAGTAACTTAATCTTTTTTTTTTTTTTTACATATTTTGCTTCCCAATTTTCAGAGTTGCAATGAGTATTTAAATACATAATAAGTGAATAAAGTAAACTATAAAAGAAATTAAAAATAAATGAAAGGTGGTGCTAATATAGTACACTTGGTTGACTATTTTATCTAGGATCTTGAAGAAACACAGTGAAGCCAGAAAACATCTAATAAACTATTAAGAATTGACAAGGATATGTTGAAGAATAAAATAACAAAATAAAAATGTATATATTAACTGGTGTTATGAAGATTATAAGTATAGCCAGTGAATATATGGTCATCAGAGAGTGGACATTTTAAAGCTTACTTTTCTGATGAATCAGTGTCAAAATTCATA
Source organism: Tolypeutes matacus (assembly GCA_026826555.1). Lineage (NCBI taxonomy): Eukaryota > Metazoa > Chordata > Mammalia > Cingulata > Chlamyphoridae > Tolypeutes > Tolypeutes matacus. Next base: position 33,259 of record JAKSZT010031418.1, on the reverse strand, counting down.
GTGGGTGAAATGAAGATTAAAACAATTTTCTACCTAGTTACCAAGGAATGGATTATAATTGATTGTAAAATTTTGAGAGGTCCTGAATAAATAGTACCCTTCTATCCTTACTCAGATTCTGTTTTGTCATCATATAATCATAAATATTAACATTCTAAGAATATTACTAATGCTAGAGGGATACATAGAAATTACCTATATGAAATATTTTAATCTTCCAAGCAATCCTTTAACTTCTAATAGGTCCATTTTATAACTAGTAAATTATAGAAATATATACAAATATAAGCACAAGCTTTTAAAGATTTTATTTTACTTCTTCTCCTACCAAAAATAAACTGGAGAGACTAAAATTGGATTAACGTGAGATGATGAATGTATTTAAGCTAATTTATTCTCCACCTTTATTTTCCATGTTTTAAATTTTTTTTTTTTTTTTAAGGATTATTGGTCTGTCTTTCCATGACCAAGGC